>OV725083.1:8221637-8732324 GCA_928085145.1 Nezara viridula | reverse complement strand
AAAAAAAATACGCGGTAATGAGCCCGCGCGAGGTATTCTTTTTGAACAGTTATTTTTTCTCTTGTTTTATTTATAATTTTAGAAGTTGATTTTATTTGTATTTTATTCCTAATGTTTAATTTGGTTTTATTTTCTCTGGATATTATACTTATGTTTTATTTTTTCTCACCATTGTTTATTTCAACTTTTTCATAAATTTATCTCTTCTTTTATTCAATAAATTGTAAACATTCAAAAGGGAATTTTTTTATTTTTCATTATTGATTTCTTGAATATTTCGACTTTTTAATATTTTGATGTGCATGTGTTTTTTCTTTAATGTTTTACAGGTCTCATTAACGAGCCTAAAAAATTTTTACTTAAAATATATATATATATAAATTAATTATAATCCCTTATTCAAATTAACAGTTCCCCTGACTTTAACCTTTGGCATGGATAGAATCGCAAACATATTAACGCGATAACAGAACAAAGCGACCAACACAAAAGACAGCAAACACAATTAGAACGATAAGAAAACACTCAAGTATCCGGTTTATACTAACTCTTCCCTTATCGTTCTCGAACGGCTGGCTCAGTTTAAATCGTATCCTTCCTAACCCCTCGTAGCATTTATCTGTATCTGGATTAAAACTAATATCTAGTCTGACTTCTATGTATCGAACATAAAGGGTCCTTGGAAAAAATTGCAAACATAAAAATTATTTCAAGATAAATAAATGTTTTTACTATTGATTTTTTTTCATATTATTTTAACTAGTAGGCCCGTGCGAGAAATTCGCACAGCACATTGTTATCAAATGCCAGCTTAATAAGAAAATAAGATAATGCAACGTATCAAAAGATAAAGAAATCAAATGTTACTTTATCGATAAATATAATCGACAAAGAAAACAAAAATTAATTTAAATCTTCATTTTTGTTTGGAACCAACATGTTTACAAATTTCAGTAAGCGGTATCTTTGCTAAAAATTGTCCGATTTCAATGATTTTTTTTTTCCTTTTGTAGGGAATTCAGTAATCTTTTATATAACCGCGGGCATAACCAAGGGAAACGTGTGTAATTTTTTAGTTATTCGCTAATAAAGTTTATTTTCTTTTATAACTTGTTTTTCCTGAATTTTCGGGGTGATTGCACTATTTTGTCCACCTAAAGGAGAAGGAAGCCTTCGAAATTGGTGGTTCAATCTTGAGATTTGGTGAAAAATTGACGATAATATGGCTTGCCGATCAAAAAACACAATCGATAAATAATATAAACTCCTCCTCTCTCGATCAAAGAGACCTCAAGTCGACGAAATGAGACATGTATTCAAAGACTTATCACCTTTCCAGTATTGAAGCCTAGCAAATTGTTTGTATCGACTTTATTTATTTTAGAAAGAAAAACAAAAGTGGAGAATACGATTCGCTAACCCTCCGTGAAATTCTGAATCCAACGGTACCCCATTCATGGTATTTGAGCAGGACAGAAGCTTATATTTGGTGCAAAACCGATTTCGAGCCTTACTGTAATAATACATGTACGGATTTGAACTTCTAACGCTGACTTTCCTTATGAGTCCCAAAAGAGAGATTTGATTTCATTATTTTGTTAACTAAATAATTGTTTTAATGCTAAAACATTTGATAATTGTTTTTCATACGAGAACATAGGTTTTATTTTATTTATTATTTTTTTTAAGACTTCAAACCTTATTCAACCCCGCTCCCACAATGGTTTGAATACTTTACAATTAGTTAGTTTTAAGACAAATAATTAATGTCTTGAAATGTCAGCTTAATTTAACTGTATCTGATGATGAATCAAACGGTAGGAAATATTTTTTTATGCGGGTTTCATTTTTGGATTTAATTTTTTGAGAAATGAAGCAAAATATAAATTTTCTATCCAAAATAAAGCAGTTCATTCATCATTGGACAATTAACAACTAAGTGCTTTTAGATTATTTAGAATAAATAATGATTGATTTTATCATTTCAATTGCATAATAATTGGTACAGATCGCAAATTTAATTTAACGTTCAATTTTATGTTTATGTATTATTAATAATTATCAAGCTTTTACCAATTATTATATAATTCAAATGATAAAATCATGTTTTATGCTAAATAATGTAAGCTTCACCTTATTATATATACACCAGCTTCACTTTCCAGGAAATAGATCTGTTGAACAGGTCTCTTGACCGCCAACGTAACGTCGAAGTGGGCTGTATGTCCTATCAGTTAATAACGATCCATCTATTGCATCCTAAACTCTTCAATCACACATCATGAAAAATGGTGTTAAAACTGGAGGATTAAAATAAATTCGAATAAATCCCATCATAGTACCTTTACTCTTCGTCGTAAACCTATGTCTTCCTGTCCTACAGTTTCCTTTAACAATACCTAGGACTCCACCTGGACAAACGATTTACTTGGAATCGTTATACCAGATTGAAACGACTAGAAACACCCCGACGTTTTCGATTACTGCAGCACTTATAGACAAACGCTCTAAACTTCCAACTATTTACAAAATACCGATTTGGACTTACGGGATCGAGCTTTGGGGATCTACTAAACCATCAAATTACTCTCGTATCCAACCCTTCGTAAAAGCCTCAATGCTGCCTACTTTGTCACAAATCATCCATAACGAGTATAATGTACCATATGTTTCCAATAATCCGCCGAGGCGTCTGAAAAGAAGATGGCCTCGGGACCTTCTAATATAGAAATATAATTGAAATGCTACCAATGGGTAGTTTCTCTTCGTGTGGTTTATGTCATGTTACTTGTTTCATATTTACTTGTTGTATTTGTCATTTAATACAGTTGTAAATTTCAATAATAAATAAATAATAATAAAATAAAAATAGAGACTGTCATTGGTATAAAAATATCTTGATCTGCTAAAACACTCTAAAATTACCTGAAAAATATTTTTACTTTAAATCTCATTTAAAACCTCAAAAGCTTACAAGAATTAATATTGCTCTCAAAGTACATAAACCTATAACTCAAAAACTTTCGCTGTCGAAATTTTCATTTTGAAACTGGCTACTTTCATATTTTTTTTTTTTTTATACATGCCTTGTAACAGTCAAATATTTAAAATGGGGGGAAGAGAAAAAAAAACATAATACGGCTGGAAGGGTGGAGGATATGAGAAGACTACACGATTTAAGGAAGGACTCCTATCTCTGGGATATTTGCATAGTGACATTGCTTAGAACCGGGGAAATATGAGACACATATGAGATCCCGTTACTTTGAATTTATTAACTTAATATTGGACATTTTACAGGGTCTTTTAGCATTCACCTCTGTTAGTATGGGAGGAGGGCATGTAAGTCTCAGTAATGGATGGTTAGGTGAAATCTTTAATAATATTATTTATTTGATTTTCTCATTTAATTAATGAAAAATTTCATCGAAATTGTTATATTTTGATTTTTTTTTTGGAACAGTTTTAATCCTTACCACAGGCGGATCTACGGGGGGAGGGGCTTTCCAGTTAAGTCCCCTCCTCCAAAATGGTAAAATACAACCATGTTTTACAGAAAAAAATATTAAAAACTATCTCTTAAATTATTCTTGTTCTTGTAATTACATTTAATAGGACTTCAGGAACCACTTAAGCACCATTTCATATGGGTAGTTAATTTATTCTTTTTTTTTTCAAATTAATTATCGTTATATGTATATAACGAAAAAAAATCGTTCGGGCTGAAGCCCCCCCAAAATTAAATCCTGGTTCCGCTAGTGTTTTAAAATACCCCTGTTTTCAACAATTATGACTACAATAAATAATTGCAAACCTTTGATTTATTTTTCCCATTACCTGAGTTGTATTATCATAAACATATTTTTTTTATTAATTAATTATAATTATTTTTATTAGTCCATTGCCCTCCCCCCAATAAAATCGAAAGTCTGCGCATATGGACCTAGTTCATACATTCAAGAACATCATCAATGAACGATGGGTGACCTGATCTGGTTCATCTGCCAAGCTTATATCCTCACTGATGAAACGACTTGACCAAAAAGCGGCAGTATTTCCACGGATAACTGTCTCTGCTTCTAAGGCACCATTTTTTTCGGTGCTTGGCTTTTTTCCATCGATGTTCCAAAATAACGTGAATAACTATTTTTTCTTCAGACTCCGCGAATTACTATTTCTTCACTGTCCGTGATTTTTAAAAATATTGATGACCTAATTTTTTTAATAATAATTTAATTTAATAATCTTTCGGGCTGAAGCCCCTCCCCCCCCCCCCAAAATTAAATCCTCGATCCGCTAGTGATCCTTACTAGCTATTTTGTGCCAATGATTCGCAAAATATATTGTTTAGCGAAGAAACAGCAACATAACACATAAATAAGTAGATCTTATTACAATATTACATTTAACATAATAAATCAAAATATTTGTATAAATTAGTTTTCTTTGCCAATAATAGTCCGTGGAACAGACCCCTTTTTAGCGAATTATTAACATCCACCTCAAACTTCCCAAATAGTTTCATCTCATCATAACCTACAACAATTTTATTTACGAAAACTCTTTTTCAATCTGAAGGGGGGCAAACTTTGTCTGTTTAATTAGTTACTAAAAGCTTTCTATTTAGATCGTAAGATAAATTAATCACAAAATCAATAAAAAAAGGTGGTGACAAAAATATTAGGCCGTTTGATATTGTAATCTCCTTATTTTGAAAATTTTCGGGTGTAGGTTACGCCAAACGGCTCAAAATTTTTGAAGGCCACCTTTTTTCGGCGTTTCATGAACAAGTGTGACCGAAGTGATTTTGAACCACAAGTAATTCGTGAAACTCTTGTGAACTATTCCCAAAAATTCTTTAAAGGAGTTATAAAAGATAGTAAGCATAGTACATGCGTATTTTCAGCAACTACATGTAAGCACTTGTCAATAAACATTTTATTCCTAAAAGTATATATATATATTATTTTTTTTACAACAGTCCTTGAAGGACAACTCAAACATCATTTATATTTATAAACATATTTTCTTTATTTTTCTTCCAGAGTAATTACTGTTATAATAAAAGTTAATAATTGACAGATTATTTAATACGTAATTCATTAAATTGTTAAGTTCTATGATGGAAATCTGTGGGTTTTTCAAAAATGCAAGTAAAGGGGTTGTGTGGTGGGGGAAATAGCTGACGTCATAAAAGACGGCAACGTTCGGCTGTTTTCGGGATTTCAACAAGTGTTACCGAAGTGAATGTGAACACGCGTAATCCGTGAGAAACTCATCAATAAGAAAAATTAATATAGTGAATAGCATTCAAAGATATAATAATTAAAGATTTTTATATTCTATTACTATTTCCTTTCCACAGCTGTATAATATATGTACAAGTTCGATTAAGGTTACACGATGTAGCCTAAATTTCGAATATAACTCAGCTCCTACAGTATAACTGAACATGGATGAGAATATCGAAGTACTTAAATGGCGGGAAAGTTAATAGTAACTGACTCAAGAGATCGGTCGCTTTCGTTCTCTTTCGGAAAAACCCGAACGTACTCGACATTCCAGGAACAAGTGTGACCAAAGTGATTGTGAACCAAGCGGAACTCAGACAAACTAGTATTTTTATTGGATTGTTTTAATTATACAAAAAAACCTGTTGACCATTGTATCTATTACTAGTTCAATATATACTGTCAGAATTACCTAAATTTTACATGAATAATTAACAAATTGACTGTATAGAAAAATTAAATAAGATAAGATTTAATTAAATTTACGGTCAATTAAACCCATTAGCAAAGATCCATTTCTCCTTAAGTGTCAATTATCTGTATAGTTACCTTAAGACTTTTCCTTGACTTAAGATTACTAAGATATTGACTATAGACTTCCTATTTTGTCACGCTCAATACTTTAACAATTTAAAAGTGGGCTAATTTACAATCAATATTCAGGTACTTTCGAGAATCTAAGAGGCGTGCTATAAGTGATCTAGATATTTATACATCTCCAAACAAATTGTAAATGTTTCGTTAATACAATAATTTGTTGTGCCCTTGGCAGAATTTGAGAAAATATAATTTATTATGCTATTCAACGGTGAGCAAATAAAGCATTTTGGCCATGATTCAGAAACAAGATCAGATTCTAACAGGTTTTATAAGAAGTCAACTTTTGACTGGTTTGATTTCAGTGATCAATCAGGATATGCCCAGAAGGGGGTTTCACGGAGCAAGTTGTATTATCAAAATTTTTAAGAAGTACATCTTGGCAGGGTTTGGAATTTTTGAGGAGACACATTTCGCTGGAGATATGAATTTTTGGAATGAAAAGTTTCAGACAAAACAACAAGAGGAAGCATGGGGCAGACTGCAGGAAGTGAAATTGTATATACTATATGAGTTTTATTTTTAAGTGCTAATTTTACTTTCGGTTGCACTGTTGTAAGAAGAAGTGAGCAATAGAATATCATGGGAGAAACGGACAGCCCTGGATCAACCTGATGTTTTTTAATACAGATATAATTTTCAAGTTAACTTACAAGATCTTCCAGATCTTCTATACTTCAACCATTGATTGATACATCATTTAATATTATTCAATAAAACAGCAGTATAGTATTTAAGATGCAGTAGATGATGAGCTATAAAATTGTACTTCATGTTATTTTTCCCAAAGAATTTTTTTAAAAATACTTTTGGAAAGATAGATTTATACTTTTTTTTTTAAAGCCACCACTTCATAAAAAAAAAACATATTTATTGAAGGAATTTTATAATTTATATATTTTTTTGTTTGCCCCTAATATAAATAAATTACTCCATCCAGGCAAATTATGAGAATTTTTTTTTAACTCATGTGAAATATGTTTGTTTCAGCTTTTTGCTTGAAGAGACTTTAATTTATTCAATAAAATGAGGGTTTTTTTGTTGTTGTTTTTTTACTTATTTATTGAAAAATATTACAATCTGTCTCTAGGACAATAAAATGAGTTAATGTTATGAAATGATTATATTTATTTTAAAATATACTACCTCAAATATTAATATAAAATCAAGCCAACCCCTCTTGGCCTATATCCTAGTTTTGGTCCTTAAAACAATGAACTAAAATATTCAAAATAGGCAATGTTTAAACATACGATTAATCAATACCATTTTTTTATTGAAGTCCTATGTCATTTACGATAAGCCCATCTAGCTTCTGGCATACCAATACAGCTTTGCAATGATTGCATTAAAAAATTTAATCTTATGGGATCAATAATACAAGCTGTACCCCCCCACATTAACAATTCTTTCTTTGTAGAGAATACCAAACAAAGCAGAGAACACTGGGAGATGCAAATTGTACATTTGATTCAAGCTAAACTTGGTCGCTGATAGTAAGTTAAGAATAAAGAAAGAGAAACTAAAAATCATTAAGAAAATGGTTTTAAAATGACAAACAAAACAATTTACAAACTGTGATGAACTTTTACCAACATATTTTCGAGTACAAAACTTATATGATACATAACATTATATCAAAATATAAATCAGTAAAACACTCACCAAGAAACAGAACATAATTGTTAGGTTACAATTGAAAAAAAAACATGCAATCTTTTGTATCCAAAATGCAGGTATCATTTAGCCAATTTAGGTATCATCAGGACAGAAAGCATTTTGGAACGCGATTGGGTGTCATGGATTCAATGTTCAATTTGCTGTTCTTTTCTGTCTGTGCCTGAAGTGGCGAAACGTTGACAGTTGTTTTTCATGGCCTACATTTGGGAGGTATGAGGCTGTGTGGTTGGAATTTTTTCAATAATAATCTAACAATTGTATCAAAAGAGTACAAATTTGTATGCTTTCAAATGCTATTAGTTGATATTAATCATGCAGAACGGAATAGGATAAGTTTCTAATGATGATTCATCCGTATAATTAGTCAAGAATATGAAATAAAAACTAGAAAAATGTCTAAGTTGTAGTTATCGATACATTAAAATAAGAGAATTTTCATGAGAGAAATTGTAATGTACACTAAAATGAATTATTTATTTTCTAAAGTAATCATTAAAGATAATTTTTTTATAAAATGTGATAAAAACTGTATTTTTAGAATGGATTTAGAAAGAAAAATCATAGTGTATATTTAAAGGGAAAAATATTAACATTGCACTATAAAGATATTATATTTCTATTAGAATAGTGGTAAAGTAGAATCAATTTTCCATTTTCACAAGAAAAAAAAAGTTTAAAAAAACTTTCGATTAAGTATTTTTCCAAAACTACATCAAACAATTCAAGCATAATTAAATTTATTTTAAAAAAGTGATACAAATTGCTCTTATATTCAATAGAATATGCACTTAATCTTCAAAAGCAGAAATAGCCATAGAAAATTAATGTGATAATAATGATGCATTATATTAATTGGCAGCCATATTTAAAATCTATATCAAATCATGAATTTGCAGAACTTGGCTTTCTTATTTAAGTTCTGATTTAATGTTAACTATAATTATTTTAAAGTTAATCGTCTAGCAATCAGAAATGTAGATGAAATGTGCAAATTTAACATTATAAATGTAATAAAGAATCTCTCAAAATCATCTAAGAAATTTTAAAATATAGTAAAATTATACCTGCTATATTTCTCTGCATATCAACTGCTGGCCACATTTATGGTCACATTTATTACACTAAAATATATTGCACTAATTATATTTATGAAAAAACAACACTAAACAATGAAAGAACCACTGAGTAAACAACAAAATTCACAGAACACTAGAACCCAAGCTTCCTGTAATTGAATTACAGAGAAGCTTACTGTTACTTATGGCGGTTAAAACAGAATTTTCTTCACTACTAGTTTATACTTAAATATAAAAATATTTCTTTCTTTACCAAATAAAAATTAAATGATACAATTGGACTGTTTTTTATTTATTATTATTATTATTATCCTTTGTATTTATTTCTTTAAAAATATTGTTAACTACTAATTATTGTTAATACTATTAATATAAATATATACATTTTTATTCAATATATATAAAAAAATAACATACAATTTATTAATAGAATAAAATGAATATATTTTTTGGCTAATTTACTTTAATATATTTTAATTAATGAAGAATATTTATCATATTATAATTCACATATATTAAAACAAAGTTACATAGTTTGATTATATAATTTAAATAATTATTTTTAAATTATTTTTATATATTTATTAAATAAAAAAATAATGGTATAACATATTTTATGAAAATTTATATATTTTTATATTCTCTTCAATACTTAGCAGATGGTACACTTTGCATTGAAACTTGAATAGCTCAACCATTTAAGTTAAGATATTTTAATTTATAATATTTTAAACTTTATTATTTGAAATTATTATTAGTAAATTTTTCTTCTGTGAAATGTTTAATCTATCTTGGTATTCTTACATACAATATACGGATCTTTATTACCTAGTTAAAATATGTACATATTTTATTTTATCCTGGATTTTTGCATAGACTCCATGTAAAAGGTGAGTTTGTAAAATAGAATAAAATGTTATGCTTCTAAATACTTATTATTATTCATTTTATGCCATTAATTTTATACATAGCTCTCTAAAAAAGGCAAGTTTAGTTGATTGCTATAGTTTCTATTTTTTTAAATTTATAAAAAAATGGAATAAAAAGGGAGTATAGGTTTTCAAAATACAGTTTTCCAAAAAGTGACCCCTTTTATTCATTCTATAGTTGGTTCCTTTATTCGTTTAGAATATATACAAATTGAAATATGACTCTTATATATTACTATAAATATTTTAAAATTATTATGGATTATTTCTTTTTTATAAACTTCATTTTGTAATAGGAAAAATCTTTGAAACAAAATTTAAAGCACTTTTGCCACAAATAACTGTATATTTATTTGCCAATTATAAAAAAATGTCCTGGACTACATGAGATTTCAGTGATTAATGTTTGGGGGTAATTTTTAATTGGCCACATATCGCTCTCATAAGTGTATAATAGAACATGCAGACTTGTGACTGTAATTATGTTATCTTGTATTTAGCATTATTTCTTCATCATTTTATGCTTTAAAAAATAGTAGAGGAAGTGCAATATTAAACCATTCAATCCAATGGCCAATGGAAAAAAAAATTGAATGAAGCTTTATTCAGATGTCTTTCTACTGCTCACACTACCATTTGTACGAGAAGCTTTTTCTTTATTGGAAATTTAATCTGTTTGATGGAAAGAATGGAGGTTAATATATTTTTTTTATTGATATTTAGTACTGCATTAATACAAGTAAAGCTGCTATATGAATATAAAACATGACAAGATCTTGTGAAGAAGCTACCCCTTGGTAACACTTCAACGACTAGATTAATTTTAGGAGTTTCTCTGGCCATTTTCTTGTCAGACCCCTCCAAAGATTGTCAGAAACTGTTTTGGATGAAAGGTTATAAATAAGAGTGTTGAGGTAACCATGTTTTGAGAGTTTGTTTGGAATTAAAAGAAGAATATCTAATTCGGCCAAGTCCTCGACAAAGGAAATGTTGAGGTCTTTATGGATAATTTTATTTGTGACATAATAAGAAGCTTTTAAGGATTTTGGATTGTAAGGGTGGATACAGGAAAAATTTGATAGTTTTGTGGAGCTCTAAGCTCAACTCTATATGTCCAAATGGGTTTGATGATAGTAGTGTATATGATTTTCTTTTTTAATATTGGAAGTTTAGAGCATTTGTCAAGTAAATGTTGTAGTAATCGGAATCTATAAGCAGTTTTTTTTTCAGTCTAGTAGGAGGATTCCAAGAAAGATATTTGTCAAGAAGGAGTTCTACTTAACAGATCTGTTTGAAAGAGATGATAAAAAATAAAATTAATTAATCAAATCAAACAAAAAATAAAGTGCAAGTATTGCAATTGAAAAAAAAAATCTTATAGCTGAATAATGCTCTTGATTATAACTTTCCTATTAGTCTACGAAGGTTTCATTTACTATAATATGTTTTATACCTGCTCAGAAGAGTGTGGCATGGTGGTTATTAATTGAACTACATGTTTACAGGGTTAGGGATTTTCGATGGAATCATATTTCTGTGGGTTTTAAATTTCGAGTAACTTTCGAACCAGGGAAAACATGTATCAGATAACTGCACAAGTTTAATTGTAAATAAACTAAATAATAATTAAAGGCACCTCTTCCACTGATATTTACGTACTTATGATCTCCTAGTCCAAAATTTTAGGTTTATTCCGTTATTGGTAACATTATAATCATTTTAATATTTAAGAATATTTCTATTTATGTAATATTTTAATGTACCTAATATTTGCTATCTATTTTATATATTGAAAATGCTTCACAACCATCTCATTGTCATAATAGTGCATGATAAATATTTTGTTCCTAGGTTAAAATTAAGTTCAAAACACGTAATATATAAACTAGTATTTTTTTTTTTTTTTTTTTTTTTTTTTTTTTTTTTTTTTTTTTTTTTTTTATATATACTTTCCATAATAATTTATAAGTATCCTGTGTTTGTAGCAACCCAATATAATTGGTCAGCACCCCTTTCATGAAAATAAAGCGATTCTCTCTCTATTTTTACTAGCAGCATTATTAAGAATATGTGAACAATAAAATTTCGTGTATCTGGAGTCATCAATTGATCTTGAACACTCCCATGTCTTAGAGAACATAAGTTTATTTTTTCTTACTCGTTTTTGATATTGCTCGTTGAAACATACTACCTTTATTTACCATTTAATTTAATATGAAAATGAATGTGTGCTTTTTTAAATTATATTTTATATTAATATTAAATAGTTAAGACTATTAGTCCATGGTACAGACCCGCTTTTATCAAATTATGAACATCTGCCTGAAACTTCGTAAATAGTTTCATCTTATCGTAACCTGCGACTATTTTATTTACAAAAACTCTTGGAATTGAGACATTTTCAATCTGGAGGGGGGCAAACAATGTCTATTTAATTAGGTTCTAAAAACTCGTAAATACCCATTAGCTTTGTACTTGGATCATAAGATAATTTGTTCACAAAATCAATAAGAAAAGTGGCCTTCAAAAATATTGAGATCTGCACCCCCTAATTTTCAAAATAATGAGGTTATATAGGACAAACAGCCCATTGTTTTAGTAGGCCATCTTTATATGATCCAAGTAGAAAGGAAATGGGCATTTAAGAGTTTTTAGTACCTAATTAAATAGACAAAATTTGCCCCTCTTCAGATTAAAAACGCCCCAATTACAAGAGTTTTCACAAATAAAATAGTAGTAGGTTAAGATGAGATGAAACTATTTACGGAGTTTGAGGCGGATGTTAATAATTAGATAAAAAGGGGTCTGTACCAAGGACTATATTAAGCTCCACAGATATGCAGTTTATATTGGAACCTTTGATGTAGTCTATATTAGGTGGTTTGTCTCTGAAATTTGATTTTTTTTTTGTAAATAATAGACAATCTTCTTAAAGTATTACATAGATACTAAAGAAATATGTAGCCTTAAAAGCATAATTATGTAGAAATCTTCAAAGATGGTAGGTTTTCAAGCAGGGGCGTCTTAATTTTACTCCTCCTTTTACTCTCACACTTCTTCCCAATAAATATCTAATTATTGATGTTAATGTTTGCATTTCACGTTCGCTCATCTGTTTGTGAACTCTCTCCTGCCAAACCATCCATCTTCTCCTCCACTGCTCCTTCAAAATGTTAAATTAAGTAAATGTTTATTTCACTGACTCGTACCAGACAAGTTATTGGAGATTTAAAGACAATTGTGTATGATAACACATGGAAATGATTATATTTTAAAATTTGCCAAATTTTGAAAAGCTGTAGCTCAAAACTTATTATTACCGCCAAGCCTATTCTGGTCTCAAATTACTGTAAATGTATCTAGTTTAAAAATGTATATAGTGTTTTTTTTCAAAAACGTGCTCCTTTCTGGTTAAAATGGGGGGAAGAAGAGAAAAGTGCAATATAGAATAAAAATTATAGCTCTTTTGGAGATATTCAGAAGTAATCTTAAGAAAAAAAAAAAGAATATTTTATCACCGCTTGATGCAACTTAAGATGTACAAGGTTACTGGACTATGTAATTGCAATTCTTAACTTCATAACCATATTGTTTTTAGTCAATAATAACTATAAATAAGATAATTTCAACTATTTATCAATGATATTAAATTTGTTAATGTTTTAATCTATTGCATTTTATTTCAACAACATTACTGAGAAACCAGCAAGTGTCCCTATTCTCCTTTTTTGCTAACACTTGACATTTTATCGTTTCTTGAATACAAAACACTTAATTTAATTTTATACATAAGATTTATTAACATATCTGTCCTTTTATTTTTCAGGAAAAAAATAGAAGCGAGGATGAGAACAAAAAAAGTAAAATATGAATGAAGTTATCAAGATTTGCAGATTGTTTTAAGTAAAGCTGAAAAATGTTAAGCAGATATGAAGAAGCAACCATGTAAGTTTACTTAATAATATAATATAAACATGCATAATCTTCTTTTTTAGAACAAAGTTAACAAACGAATCAACGGTATTACTTCATTTTCAATAATTAGTGAAAAGAATTAAAATTTGGAAGTACTTAATCCAATTTTCTTATGTTAATTTCATTTTTTGTTTGTTTAATAACTTAAGTGGGTCCAAAGGGTATAATAAACATTCTAAAGGACAGATAAAATAATTTAAAAGTAATCTTTAACTTAACGATATGTATTTTACAGTAACACAATAAAACAATGAGAAGATATTAACTAATTTGAAATTGAATTTGTCATACCTTAAATGTTAAGATAAAGCAAGATCTAGATGTTTTAAAATGTTCATAAATTGAAATGTTTCAACTTAAGTATAAATTATAAATTTTTGAATGAACTTTAAATTAAATAATTTACAAATTTATAATACTAACATTACATTTTTTTATATGAACACATACAAGAATCATTTTGAATAAACATTCAAATATATATACATGATGACACTCGTTCATCTCTTATTTTCATAATTTGAACCTGAAAAATAAATAATATTTTTGATTAATACATGACAATGAATATTATGAGTTTAAATAGTCAAGAGTATAAACATAGAACTAAACTCTTAATATAATGGTTTGAAATTGTAAATGCATAAATCATTAGAAGAACAACCACATAATAATGGACCCTAAAAATTAAATATAGCTAAACTGAAAAAAAATTAACAATTAAAAATAAACAGTCCCATTACTTGTGGTATATGATAACAATGAATATTTAAAAAAATAATTGCAAGTTTCAAATACAAAATAAATTCAAACTAATAATTTCTTATTAAAATATAAAATATTTTTCAAGAAACAGATCTAAGACTTGACAAATTAACAACTACTGAAAGGTTTTTTAAAAGATAGGTTGAAAGTTAATGTCAACACCTTCCTTTTACTTGTTTTTGAACGATTAATTCATTCATAAGAATAGAAGTTTTTTTTTTGCTTTTTGGTTGTTTTGTTTTGTATTTACTTTTCATTTTCATTAGCTTTTCTGTGGCATAAAAAAAATTTACCATCATCCAATCAACAATGTATATTAAATAATTGTACTATAGATAAATTCAGGAAGATTCAGTAGGAATATTTAAAATAAACATTATGCCAACACAATTTCTTTAAAAATTAAAATACGTTATTTTATTTCTTTACATCTTTATAAAATCATCATGAAAAAATAGACGAAACAAATACTGCTTAAAGTTACTTAAGAGATATAAGGCTTTGAGGATCTGTTCATAGCCCAGGGAATTTAGCATTCTTTTTCAGAGTAATATTAAGTTCATCTTTTTTCACTGCATCTGAAAAATCTGTAGTTAAGGTATTAGACAAATAATGTATCGTCTTGTGTGTATTTTCTTATGATGTATCGAATAAACGCAGATAGAATGAAAGTTGTATAAGGTTTTTATGTTAAAAAACAAACGATATTTTTCTGCTGCTCTCATTTGTTATTAAGTTTTTAAGAATTGGGTGAATTTTTATTAATGTTGATGGAAGTGGCTTTATAAATATATTATCTAATTACGAAACTAATTTTTGTTATTTACATTATAAAAAGAGTGGATAGCTTTTTAGGTGTGATTTAGAATACCAAAACTTTTTTGTGTTGCATATTACTTAGCATACGTATGAGACTTTAAAATTAGAATTTTCAAAACTATTATCTTTCCTGTGATGCATAATGCGAAAGGTGACCACTTAAATAAAGGGAAAAGAAATCTCGAAAGGTTTTTGAGAATAAAGTATTATGTAAAATATTCGGACTGAAGAATGATGAGTCAAACGAAAAATTTAGAAGGTTGCACAAGCTAAACTACGTGAACTGTGTTGTGAACCGCATGAACCCGTTAAATATAATTATAATATTGCGGCAGATAAAGTTGAGTGTGTAACATTTTTGTGTCCAGTAACGAAAAAATACCTAGAACATTAATATATGCTGTGCCAATTAGTAAACGTCCCAGGTTTAAGTCCGAAGCGAAGGGTTGGGTTAAGACTGGCCGACTAGTTTTGATTGAAGAAAGCGAATGGTATCGGCATCGAACATTCGGTTTGATTATTATTATTATTTACAAGCACTAGCGGATCCAGGATTTAATTATGGGGGGGCTTCAGCCCGAAAGATTTTTTTTCGTCATATACATATAACGATAATTTTTTTGATAAAAAAGAAAGAAATTAACTACCTATATGAAATGGTGTTTAAGTTGTTCCTGAAGACCTATTAAATGTAATTACAGGGACAAGAATACTTAAAGAGATAGTTTTTAATATTTTTTTCTGTAAAACATTATATTTTACCATTTGGAGGAGGGGGGGGGGAGAGGGTTCAGCGCGAACACAAGGTTACTGTGAAAAAAAGCCTAGCTTAAAATTTTTTTTTTTTTCCTCGCCTTCCTCGTCCTCCCCTTCCTCGCCGTTAAGGCTATACGGGGTTTTCCTGGGCCAGGGAGTGTGGGCGGGGATTGTTTTGTGATTGATATCAGTGTACTTACATTGACCGCAGGTTATAAGACGGCCTTCAGCATTAAGGAACCAAATACGACGAGGTATGCGACGAAGAATATCCTGTCGAAAGCCGCAGTGACCAGGATCCATCCTTCCTGAGGATTCCTCCGACTTAAGATCATCCTGTCGTCATTGTTACCTTCGTAATCTCGTAACTCTTCCCCTGTACTGCTTGTATCTTCATCGTAACTGGGCTGAAAAATGGCATAATTATTTTTTTTGAAAATTGTTATTTATTGAAGCAAAAACCATAAAATATTGTGTTCAAGATACCTTCACCCTTAGTGTTGGCAATAGCAGCACTTTGGATAACCTTCCCCTAAGAAGATCTATCACAGCCCTCGGTAATCGAACCTGCGACAGCACAACGTTGTAGCACACAACGGTCAGGACTACCGTGCAACAGACCATAATAAGACTGGAGGCATAGAACATCACTGAAACATAATTGTCGTATTATATGGTAGTACCACTACATTAAGCAAAAATGTAACATACATTTATTATTCTTTATATTGTATGCAGAAGATCTATGAACCACCATTTTTTGTCTTCGTTTAGTATGAATAGGCAACAAGAAGAAATGAAGAAACAGGACGAGTGGATTAGAGTGATTTTGGTTGATCAATGAAATGTTGTTCATTTGCCGCTTAAGATTTTACTGTTGTAATGTTTAAGTCGTTATATACAGGATGTTTCAGGGTTAAGTGACCAAAACGTAAAAATGAACTAAGGACATAAACAAAAAAAAAAATTCTTTTGAAGGTATGTCCTCAAACGGTTAGTTTAGGAGATATTCACATCTAAAGATTTTTGTTGTTATGAATTATTTACGTTATATAAAATAAATAAAACCTATTTATTTGTTCTAACTACTTTATTAATTAAATGTAAACATTAACATTCATATTACTCCCATACCAGACTGAAACGACTAGAAACCGCCCGACGTTTTCGATTACTGCAGCACTTACTAGACAAACGCTCTAAGATTTCAATCAATTACAAACGACTCATATATATGACAATAATAAGACCTATTTGGACTTACGGAATTGAGCTTTGGGGCTCCACTAAACCGTCGAATTCCTCTCGTATCCAATCCTTACAATCCAAAATCCTTCGTAAAATCCTCAACGCTCCTTACATTGTCACAAATAAAATCATCCATAAAGACCTTAATGTTCCATATGTTTCCGATTTGGCCCAATCCAGATACCTATCATTCCATAACAAACTGCAGAACCATCCGAACCCTCTCGTTTCAAACCTTGCTTCCTCCTCGATCGCTGATAACCCTCCGAGGCGTCTTAAAAGAAGATGGCCTCGAGACCTTCTAATATAGAACTTTAATTTGAGTTCTACCAACGGGTAGTTTCTCTTCATGTTGTACATGTCATGTTACCAATGTCACATTTACTTGTTGTATTTCTCATGTAATACACTTGTAAATTTCATTAAAATAAAAAAACATTAATATTAAATGTTGTTCAAAGTGAAGGTATGTCCGCAAACTCTTTGTATGGAAGATAATTTAGATAGAATGCTGGTATGATCTTTTATCCCTAACTGTATAAAAACTATTGGCAGCATTACGACTAATACTATTTGGAGTTAGCATTGGGAACTCTCAATACTTACGGATTCCTTAAGGATACTTCAGAAGGATAATTTAATCTTATGAAGCAATAACAGATATCCAGTGCCGTTCTTAAATCTCAAGGGAAATCACTTTGAACAACATATAATATGAATGTTAATGTTTTACGTTTAATTAATAAAGTAGTAGGAACAAATAAATAAGTTTTATTTACTTAATATAATGTAAATATTTCATAACAGTGAAAATCTTTAGGTGTGAAAATCTCCTAAACAAAGCGTTTGCGGAAAGATATTTTTTTCTTGTTTTGAGGTCCTTAATTCGTACTTTCAGTTTGGCCACTTAATCCTGAAACACTCTATATGGTATGATTTGATTTGTACTATAGCATGTTCGGATGACTAAGAATTTTCGGTTATGGTGTTTGTATTTTGTTTATTTATGTTTGTTTTGTACAATCCTAAATTTCTGCTCCGTATGTACAAATTGGTCTCAGTATTGCGTTGTAGATTAGTCGCTAACTGTTGCCAAGAAGATGTGACAGATGATTATATCTTTTTGACCTTTAATTTCGTAAATGTGTTCCATTAATTAAGGTATTGTACATAGTTTTTTGTACGCTCTGTTGTTGTCGATGGTTATAGCTGGACATCATGCTTCACTTAGAGAAAGACTAAAAATAAAAAGTGTTTAATTTAGTAGCGTTTATTTTATTCAAATTTTAATTCAACATTTCAAATATAAATGGTAGTCTTATAATTTACGCGTTCAAAGAAATCCTTCAGGTTTATATATTAGTATATATTTTTAAGTGTATGTACATACCAATCAGTGGCGTACTGGGTCCTATGAGAGGGAGGCGAATGCTGAAGTAGACAAGAAACAAGGCGATTAGAATGACTGTAATTCCACATAGCAAGTACCGCTCCTTGCTCTGAGGTGGGAGCCAGAGTGGACTTAGTGTCAGCAGGATGGTACCTAAGGATCCAAAAATGTTAGCTCATTTTAAAAAAAAAATTTTATTAACTCCTTTTAAGAATGATGAACTCACACATAGCAGGCAGAATGACGATTGCCCTGTAGGAAGGAGATCTCCTCTCCACAGTCAGATTGAAAGTTACGTCGACGTACGGTTCGGAGCAGCATTCGTAATATGATGACGTTCGCCTCTTCGAGACTCCGACCACGTTCCACTCAGTCACCTCCATTGTTTTTATAGATGCCTCAATCTCGCCCTAAGAACACATTAGACTAATGAAATTATAATATAGCGTATAAAATATAAATATAGACAACCGAAATCCCTCCTCAGTTAAGTAAACCCCGTTAGTCTACTGGAAGTAATTCACACCGACCGATATTAGTAAAGATTACCCTACATTGTGTACTTTAAACGGGGATCACGATGTGGTTTTTCAGGTTGTCAGATGCTCTGCAAAGTTTTGGGCAATGGACAGGACCAAAATATAGAGAATACTTCTCTGTAGCGGATTATTGAAATAAAAACTTCTTTAGGAGCGTTTTGCACTTTTTTTTATGGAGAGTGGATTTGATTAAGCCAACAGATCTCCGATGTGTAACGCTCGGATAATGTTGGCTGGATTCCACTAATTGCACTGTTAAAATATCTCAAAAACTAAAAATCTGCATATTGTTAGTAAGGAAAATGTTCATCATTTCATCCTGTTTATAATGAACTATTATTCAAAACTGTATCTTAACGCGATGCCGTGTTAGAAAGGCGAAAGGGGAAAAAAATAGTGTCGAAAACAAAATTGTAACGTGTTTTATTGAAGATATGGATTAAAAGATCTCAGAAATTATAAATGGAGCTGCATACTATACATAAATAGATGGCGCAACAATCCGTTAACGGGTCTAGGCCGCTTCCAAAAGTCTCCGCCAGTTGGCTCTGTCTGTTGCTGCAGCTCTCCAGTTCCTAACGCCGAGGAGATTGCGTGTGTTCGCTGTGACGGAGTCAGCCCACCTCACATTTGATCTACCCACTCTTCGCTTGCCATGAAGCTCTTCAGCCAATGTCCTCTTTGGGATCTTGACCTCCTTCATCTTCGCCTCGTGGCCCGTCCATCGAATTCTTCCAATCTTAATATACTTGATGATATCAGGGTTTCTGTACAGCCTTGATAGTTCCTGGTTCTTCCTCCTTTTCCAGGTTTCTCCCTCTCGAACCGGGCCAAAAATACCAAACACGAGAAGGAGGTTCTCACTAGCTTTAGTGAAGGCCCAGGTCTCTGACCCAACCGGACGAATCAGGGTCTTATATAGGCCAATCTTGGTTGTGTTAGAGAGGAGTACTCTTGAAGTACTTTTCTAGCCCAAAATAGCTTCGATTGGCTGAAGCAATTCTCCGGTTGATCTCCTGGGATATGTCGTTATGGATGTTTATTTCTGAAACCAGGTATACGAAACTTCGCACCCTCTCAAATCTGTATGGTATAACTTCGAAGAAACCTGTCCTTGCCTCGGATGGTCCTATTCTTAAATATTTTGTCTTGGCTTTGTTGATGATCAAGCTAAGAATTTTCGCTTCTTTTTCTAGAGCCAAGAACGCTTCTCTTAGGGCACGCTCCGATCTGGCTGGTGAGGGAAATTTTCAACATTTCATCTTTGTAATGGACTACTATTTGTAATTTATATTTCATAACATATAATCTCGCCTTGTTGATGTTTTCACTTCATTCGTGTGGTCCAAATCACACACCTTAGTTTTTTTTGTTATAAAACCCATCAAACTTTCAAAGATTTTTCAATATTAAGTTCTTCCTATTCGGCGCGACTCGATAGTGCTCGCCATGATTTCTAAGATTGCATGCTCTTATAGGACAATTAGAAATCGACGCTTATACATCAACATAATAGAAAAGCCGAAGCAAATATTTTAAATCGAGCAAATGCTTCATTCAAAGTTGCATCAAACTTCCCGCCCTCTAAATTACGTCATATGGGGCAAGAGGTTCCCTCTCCTCATTGTTCTATTGTATTTAGCATTCTATGGCTAAAGCTAATGATATGAAATACTTACAATTTTGCTGATCTGCAAGTCGACCTGATCGCCAGAATAGGTCCAAGACCCGAGCCTCAGCGAACAGAGGTGTCTGTCGAACGGCCACTTCGAGAGGTCCATGTCGCAGAAGACGACGAACTGAGTTGGCGGGACCCACATTACCTTGCCCTCTGGCGTGGCGATGCAGTGCGTATTACCGTAGTGGTCTATGTTGTTGCCCAAGGCGCTGTAACAAGTAAGGCATCAGTCAGTTTGGAAATTTACTTAATCTGTGCTAAGTAATCTGGTGCAATGCCTGTATCACACGACTTTCACTTACCATTCTAGTTTGAGTAGAAATTATTTTTTAAATAAATTCCTCAGACAGACAAAGTTCAATATCTTGGACTGACCTTTGACAGAAGAATGACATGGGGGTCACATATCAAAAACAAAATAAAAACTCTAAACCTAAGACTACGACTGTAGTACTCACTCCTTGCAAGAAATTCGAAATTAAAACGTAGACAGAAATTGAATACGTATACTTACTTACTTAAGCCTATTTGGACCGACGCTTCACAGGTATATGGGACAGCCAAAAAGACTCACATACGTAAATTACAGACTTTTCAATTTAAAACTTTCAGGACTATCACCAAGGCTCCTTGGCACGTCACTAACATTACTCTACATAAAGACTTACAGACGCCAACAGTTAACGACCACATACGAACATACTACAAAAATTTCATAATAACTTATACATACCAACTTATTGATTCGAGGCACGGCCACAACTAACGTGGCCGATAGCACCCGAAGGAGGCTTAAAAGAAGCTGGATGAGGGATCTCCTCCACTAATTATAAATGTTACACTCAAGACAGGAAGGACGCCGCTGGGTACTCCTTTTCCTCACGCCTATTCCAAGGCCAATTAATCTTCTACATCTTGAAATCACACTCGCTGATTGTCGGAACTTCTGACAGGTGTGAGTTAAAGAATTGAGTTAGAAAAAAAATAAATAAATGATTAATGAAATAAATTACTCTTCGACGTGAAACTTGTCCTCCTATTTACCTGGATAACGCTCAAATTCCTCAGACAGAAATACAGACAGACAGACAGTCTGTAAACCAAAGAGTACGACTAATTAAAACGACAAAAATTTAATACATGCACTTAATAACTCAAGGCCATTTGGACCTAAGCTTCACATATAAACGAGACAGCCAAAAAGACCCGCAAACATAAACAACAAAAACTTTCTGGACTGAAATCAAAGCTCTCTGGTACGCAAACAATATTAATTTGCATAAAAACCTACAGATGATCTCAGTTAACGATTGAAAGCGAGTCCACAAATGACATGCCCGATAACATCCATAGGAGGCTCAAAAGAAGCTGCACGAAGGATCTCCTTGCTTGACTATAAATATTAAAATCAAGATAGGAAGCGACGCCGCTAGGAACTCCTCTCCGTCACGCCTACTAGTGTCTTATTCCGTATTCCTCTGCTTGACAGAAAACACACTGGTTTCCAGTATTTTCGACAGGTGTGAATAGATTCGAGATGATATTAAAGCCTAAACTTTAGCATTCTCGAATTTCGAGACGTGGATTCGAATCCAGTCTGGGCGGTTTGAAATTTATTTCGTGGCGAACTCATAGAATGAATCTCGGCCTTCACATTCTGGTTAGGTTTGGTTGTATCTCTGGAACAACCTATTCGTATGCCATAAAAGATGAGGTTGAGGATAACCGAGAAAAAAAAAAGTGTGTAGATAAATAAAGTTAAAAATAAAGAAATGGACAATCTTTAATTGATTATTAATTTAACAATTATTAGAGGCTTAAGGTGGTTGAGCGAGTTAAGACGCTTTCAAAAATTTTATGTCGTGCACAAATCCCGTTTGTGGGATTTAATAACAAAATACATAATTAATAATAAATTTAAAAAAAAATAATAAGTGCAGGTTCTAATTGATTGCTTTGACCACTACGTTGTGGGTTCGATTCTTCACCCAGAGATTCACAGGAGGATGAGCGACACCATAATTCCTACTCCTTCAGATTGGGGGTTGGATATAAGGCTGATAATCACCTATCCCATAAAAAACGGTGGAGATTGCTGTAAAAGATTGCCAACCATCCTTCAGCAAAATGGCTGATGAAGATGGAGTGATTCGTTATTGCGTCCGGTTAGTAAATCTCGTGCTCCCTGAATATCTTGAAGAACAGAACCAAACGATAACAACTGTCGTCTATAACAGCCTTCCCTTCCTCCCCTCCTCCCCCCCCCAAAAAAAAAACCAAAAAAACTCATGATGGAAGTCGAAGGAGGCGGAGGCTTAAAAAAAATTCATAAATAAATCTTTAAATATTATGCATCAAATGTACTGGTGGTGCCATTAATGGTAAGGTTATTTTTTCCTTTAGTTGCAAAAAATAAGCACATTCCACAGAAAAATAAGGGAAAAAAATAATTATAAAGAAAAGGAATTCGTTATATTTAATTTCCCTAAAACTATGAGAAATTACAATTGCTTATGAGAAACGTGGTGGGTAAACCACAGAGAGATATGGCACAACCTCAGGACCTTTCAGAGAAACGGATTTTCTGCTGAATAGTAAAAGCTTTAATTTCGAGTCTCACCGAATTTTTAACTTCGAGATAAAATGATTCACTAATTACCTTGATGAATTTTCCCTGTATGAAATCAATATAATAATAATAATATTTTAATTTATCCTGGGAAGAATCCCTTTAGAATAATTAACAAGGACAAAAATGTGGACTTTTAAGCCTCAGATATATAGAAATGTATTTACAAAGTAAACTAATAAATATAATGGAAAAAAATCTTCTAACTTAAATCGATTAAGAAGAAAAATAAATAAATGAAAGAACAATGAAATGTAAATAAACTAATAATATATATAAATATTTATAGAAATTTCTATTCATAATTTTATAGGGACTGGATTGAAAGGAAGTGAATGAATAGGCGGGATTTAAAAGTACAGAGAGTATTGAAACGACCGATTTCAGGACATAATGAACTTGAAGTAACTGTTTTTTACTTTTACTTGCCTATATATGTAATATATAGTAAGGGTAAGTATTGCGATCGTGAAAATTTTTGAATCTGAGTTTTCAACGGAAATACACGTTTTGAGGTCCCCTGAATCCAAATAAGCAAGTCCCGCTGGTCTGTGTGTGTGTTAACAGTCTAGTTCAAAAATGAACATTAGTACGAAAGTGAAATTGCATATTTAAGGTTTTTATATGCTAGGGTTATTGCAGAAACCAGCTAGCCGGAAGTGGCACTTTATATGTTTAATGCACTATACACATTTTTAGGATTATATCGAAAACCGCTCCAACGATTTTGATTAAATTCATCACATCAGTGTAAAATTAAGCAGTTTTAAATAAAATGTGGTTGTTATTCTGATTGATGTTCTCCAACAGGGCTTAAATGGCTAATTTTAAATATTAGATCCCTCTAAAGTACATTTAATTTTTTTTTTATTTGAAACAATTGACCATTTCATTTAATTTCTAATATGAAAAATGGTTAAATATAAAATATGAAAGAATTTGATAAGAGGTCGTAACGGAGAATAGTTACCCAAGCTTGCCCGAAAGATTAGAACACGCTTCCATACGTATCATGATATTAATATAATACGGACTCCTACAATATGATATAAATATACATATGTGGTTTTCACAAATGCTGTTTTTGGTATTATTTAATATTTAATTGTATAGATTATGTAAATATTAAAATTTGTATATATGAGGGTACTTATACAAATAAAAATACCCACAATGAAATATAAATAAATATAGAGTCTATAATTTTTACTTTCACTTCGCTTTGTCTGAAAATGCTTATTTCTGCTAAGAAGAGTAAGCAAAAGTTGTGTGATGCGCGCACCGCCCCAATTTTTATTTATGAATGTTTTTGTGTAATTTGATGTACCAATTGTGTTTTTGCATCGATAAATAAAGTAATTTATTTTTAAACGTGCTTAATATAAATATAAGTATTAATATACTTTACATAGAGACCTACAGATGCCAATAGTTAACGACCACATACTAACATGCTACTAAAACTTCACATAATTAGTCAAACACAAAAACCTCCTCTCTCTATAAGGTTATGTATATTTTAAAGCTCTTTACATTTCAAACTAACATATTTTAAAATTAAAATTTACATTATTAAACTATCTTTATGTATTGTTAAACCCGATTATTAATCCCCCCTTTAAAAAAACAAACAAAAAAAAAACAGAATTTTTATTTTTATATTCAGATTTAAGATTCAAGAAACCACTTTTATACCCAAAATTTAACATACATTATTCTAAAAAAATATACCTAAATAACTAACAAACTCATTAGTTTTGCATTTTAATATACTTATTATTTATGATTAACACTGAGCCTTAAATTATAATTCCACCTAGTAAAAATACGATTAGAGGAAGATTTCCAATAGAAAATACATTTAAGGAAGCGTGATAAATTATTAATAAGTAAAGGGGAAAAGGGGTGAGCATCAGGAAGCGATCCTAAACCAATTCGATACCGATTTGTAACAGGTTGCTCAAATAGATTTGTAACGCATCTGGCTTTAATATTGTGGTTTTGTATAATAGATGTATATTTCAAGCTTTATGTATTGTTTTAATTATTATGTATTTCAATTATTCGATAGGATTTGAACTCTGTATTCATTTACGGCATTAATTTTTGAGAAAAAAAAATACATTTTGCCTCAATTAAGGGCATTGAGTATTCGGGATGTATGAAACACAATCATACCATATATACAATAAAACAAAAACAATAGAAAACTATAACAGCAAAAAAGAAAACAAAACTTGGAATAAAAGAATAAATTAAACATGAGACAATATTAAATATATATAAAACAAAAATTAAAAACACATTTATATTTATTTACAGTCAGCCCAGGAAGCTCCGAATCGAGCCCTTTACCGGAGTCGGACCCTTTAATACGTTTTATTTTTCCTAATACTTGTTCGATTTAGATGATTTTTCAACTTCCTTTTTTCCTCTTTTCTATATTTTTCACAGCCTACAATTTAAAAATTCTATTCAATCCCATCCCACTAGATCTCGTACCTCCAACCTCTATCCACCTCCTCACCGAACTGCTGCGTTTGACAAATCCTTTATAATTCAAGCCGTCTCCTTCTGGAATACCATCCCTCTCGAAATCCGACATGTACAATCAGTTTCCTCATTGAAATCTCTCCTTTGTAACCACCTACTCCTTTCCCAACCCGATTAATCATGAAATGTAGATAAGAGAACCTTTTAAAGTTCCCCCAGAAATGATTTTCTTTACCTATGTTATTTTATTTTCCCACGTTTGTATTATACATTTCAGTATGTTTTTAGTGTTATTGTTTTATTCTTTTTCCAATATTTTAATCTTAATTAGAAATGTAAATAATTAATTTTATGTATGGCCACACAGGCATTTATTGTGTATCTGTAATTTATCCTAAAGGGACAACAGTCCCAGGATAATAAAAAAAAAAATTTCATTTCATTTCATTTTTAATTAATATATTTTAAAAAAAATGGATTTATTACTTTGTTGCTAGAAAATACTAAGACGGTTGTGCAGAGAGTTGATCGGCCCAGGATCACGCTCAACTGTCAAGTTTTCCTCCTTAATCAATTATTTAATTAAGAATACCCGCTTTATAGAGGCTGAGTGTGCCCCAAAAGGGTCGATCAACTACTGATGAAAAATTAATAGACATCGGCTGGACTTGAACCCAAAACCTTGAGCTTTGCAGCCCAGTGCCAAACTCAGTCCGTTCCTATCATATTTATAGTGATTTAATTTTGTCTGAAATATGCAGAAAGTCGTATGAGTTTACATAAATGATATTTTATCGTGAAAATAGTTTCTTAATAAATAAATAACTTTTGAGTTACTTTTTTAAGAAAGTATATTTATTGGGCTTTAATATTATTTATGAATCAAGTTGATTGTTTACTAAAACTTAATCTGAACTTATTTCAAAATGTCAACGGGGATGATCCATGTACCTAAAACTTATAACTCAAATCCATCATAACCTGATTGATTAAAGTAATTGGATAAATATATTTTTTTAAATAATAACAAGGAGTCATTATTTAATGCTGATATTAATCTCTCTAAAGATATAAATCGATTCCTTTAATTAATACTAATCAATTGTAATAATATATAATTTTTAAAAAAAATCTGATGTGTCTACTGATACATTACTTGCCGCTTTGGGTAAGAAGTTTGATACCTAATTATTTGCTTCACCTTTATTAATATTAGGCCGATTTTCTTTTTTAATTATTCCTTTCTATAATATAAGTATTTGGAAAGTGTCCAAAAGATGTTATTGGTACCACGTATATATTGAGGGATCTACAATCAGTAATACAAAAAATACGGAGCTGTACTAAACAGGGTGTTCCGTAAATAAACAAAAATTTTTATAGGGATAATAACAGACTTCAATAGCTAAAAAAAAAAAATCATATAAACAAAGGCCAATTTTCAGCTAAAACGTAGGAAACCGAGTTTTGTGTTCTTTGTTGATAGGAAGCGATAACTAAAGAAATATTTAATTTAAATAATTAACAATTGCTCCATAGTAAACTAGATAAAATTTATTTAAAATAAAAATAGAGTTTGTCATTATTTAAACTATTCAAAGAGGACTTTTGAGCGGCTAAACTAAGCTAATTATAGTTTTTAAAAAAATCATAAATTATTCCCGATTTTTTAAATCATTATTCCACTATACTACAGACACTCCAATTTTTATAAAAACGTCTCCATTTAATAAGCTTTAAGTTCATATTAATTAAGTGGAGATTTATTAGAAAAAATGTTGAGATTTACGTCAAGTTGTTTAAACACATAATGGGATTTTATATCGTGTTAACTAAACAGACCCTGTTTTTAGCAAAAATGACCACAGTTAATTGTTTTAAAGTTTTTCCATGATCTGAGATATTTTATAATAAACATAATTGCTTAAATACACTTTTTATTTATAAAAAAATGGAGTGTTATTCATAAAATTATTTATGAAACTGTGTTTTTTCATCCAGATCTGTATTATAGAAACTAGTCTGTATTTACAAGTAACAAAATAAATGTTTTTCGTCTAAAAATACACGTTTAAAATAAAGAAACCTGCTGATTGCTTCAATTATTTTCATGAAAACGTTAATAGCAGGATCAGGAACATTTAGTCTCACGGTGGATTGATCAATATAGACATCGATTGGTGTATCGGAATCGAACCTTCGGGTTCGCTTACCCTTATTATTATGGGACTGTTATCCCTTTAGAACAAATTATAAATACTGAATACATTACTATATTAGAAGGAGGAAACTGATTGTACATGTCGAATATCAGCAGGAATGGAATTCCAGAAGGAGGCGGCTTGAATTGCAAATGACTTGTCAAACGCAGCAGTTCGGTGAGGAGGACAGAGGTCGGACGTACGAGATGTGGCGTGACGGGATTGGATGGAGTATTTAAATTGTAAGCTGTGAAAAATATAGCAGGGTCAATGAGTACTAATGATCTGGTACAGAAAGGAGCCACTTCCACTCGGTGTAATACTGGGTAATATGCGTATCTCTTGAGATTCCGAAAACAAAACGTAATGCGCAATTCATTAGGCGTTTAAGTTTGGCCTCGAAATCTCCGGAGAGTCCACCGTACACCATAAAGCCAGAAATGGGGGAAAAACAAGAGAGAAAACTAGGAGTTGAATGGACTTAGTGACGATTTTATTTTTTGACTCCTGGTTCATTGCCTTCCTTTCTATTTATTAGATCGAGGATTAAAACCATCTCGAGACCACACAGATAATTTTGCAAAGAAACACGTGTAAATCGCTCGAGTAGTTTTATTTGCGGTTTTAAACGAAAAATTAATTAATATAATTCAATTATAATAATACATAATTTCAAAAAACAATCTGATGTGTGTACTGACACGACATTCTCTGCCGCTTTGGGTACGAAGCCAATACATAATTATTTGCCTCACCTTTACTAATATTGGACCTATTTTCTTTTTAATTATTCCTGTCTATAATATAAATATTTTGAAAGTGTCCAGAAGATGTTATTGGTATTATTTATTTATTAGTGATTTAAAAGTAAAAATACAGAAGGAGAGAGAGAGAAAGACATGAAAAGCGTACACATATATATAGTACAAACACAGAAAACTAAAATAATAGAAATATTTTCTGAGGGTACTTACATAGCTGTCTTAGGTATATTTCGTAATCAGGCGGATTGAGAAAGGAATAGGTTTTTAAAGAGGAGAGGTTTGAAAGAGGAAACTTATTGTACATGTCGAATATCAGCAGGAATGGAATTCCAGAAGGAGGCGGCTTGAATTGCAAATGACTTATCAAACGCAGCAGTTCGGTGAGGAGGAGGATAGAGGTCGGAAGTACGAGATCTAGTGGGACAGGATTGGATGGAGTATTTAAATTGTAAGCTGTGAAAAATATAGGAGGGTCAATGAGTTCTAATGATCTGGTACAGAAAGGAGCCACTTCCACTCGGTGTAATACTGGGTAATATGCGTATCTCTTGAGATTCCGAAAACAAAACGTAATGCGCAATTCATTAGGCGTTTAAGTTTGGCCTCGAAATCTCCGGAGAGTCCACCGTACACCATACAGCCAGATATGGGGGAAAAACAAGAGAGAAAACAAGAAGTTGAATGGACTTAGTGACGATTTTATTTTTTGACTCCTGGTTCATTGCCTTCCTTTCTATCGATCGAGGATTAAAATCATCTCGAGACTACACAGCTCATTTTGTAAAGAAACGCGTGTAAATCGCTCCAGTAATTTTTTTTAGCGGTTTTAAACGAAAAATGGCCTGTCTTTTAATGTAATTTATAAAATATGACATTTAAATCAGTCTATCTGAAAATGTAATACTGGATATAAATCCTTTCTGGTAATAACCCCGATACATCAATCACTTATTGCCATAACAAATCTTGGTGACTAAGCACCAGTATTATAAAAGGTAGACAAGACGTATTATGATTTGTGAGGTTGCACAGGGTGAGAGGATCGCATCCATCAGAATAATGTCGACTATCAAACGCAGGCGCTACAGGTTGTCCATCTATCAAGCAGATCTATCCTCTATCACATAATCAGAGATGGAAAATCTAGTTTGAGTCTGAGACGTTTGTGCTATATTAATAATTTGCCAGATTAAAAATAGGAATATGTTTATCATAAAGTGGCTTCTCTAGAAACTTTGTGCCTGCTGCGGATGTATTTTTGTGGACCCTAAGTAAATGGGGACCGGGGCAGATTTATTTTCGAAGACTCCTATTTTTTTTTAATAATAATAATAATAAGGCTTAGCGAACCCGAAGGTTCGATGCCGACACCACCAATCGCTTGTTACACACCTCCCTCCACCGTTCGCCGTCCAAACCCAGTCCCTTCAGATCGGCTTTAATGCAATCTTCCCACCTTCGCTTCGGTCTACCCCTCGGACGCTTACCATTCGGCACAGCAAAATTATTTTAAATTTTTTTTATTATTAAATTTTTTTTTAAATTAAAAAAAATATTACCTATTTTTTAATTACTACTTTTTACTAATACTTTTTAATTACTTATCTTTTTAATTACCTATTTTTTTAAAATTAAAATAATTTTTTTTTTATTAAAATTTTTTTTTGTCATATATGTAAATACATATACAGTTTATAAATATCTATACACGGCGTTTCAGGGTTAAGTGGCCAAACTCAAAATATGAATTAAGGACCTAAAAACAAGAAAAAAATTTCCTCGGAAGGTATGTCCGTAAACGCTTTGTTTAGGAGATATTCACACCTAAATATTTTCATTTTTATGAATTAGTTACGTTATATTAAGTAAATATAACTTATTTATTTGTTCCAAATACTTTATTATTTATACGTAAACATTAATTTCATATTTAATGTTGTTCAAAGTGATTTCATTGAGCGTTCAGACTGGCTCGGCATCTTTCTTCAACAGCAGCTGTGGCAGAACGGGCGGTTTAGGACGGGGGATTTAAAATCCTCTCCGTCATCAGGACGCGAACTCGTATATTTTTATCTCTCATAACTTCGTTTATCTAGTTGCAGGGCAACTCACGGTGCAGTGCACACTCCATTAGTCTATTCGGCCACCCCGCCCCCGAAATACACGATACCCGGCAATCGATAAACCGAAGATTACGAAATCGGATCTCGATACGGGGAACTTTTAACTCTATCATTAATTCTCCGCCCTCTCTCCTGTTATGGGAAAACCACATATATCTGGAAAGGCGGAGAAGATGAGAAAAAAATTATTAGTATTGCTATGCGAGACATTTCAAACTAATTTTGTTTTTCTTTTTAATTAATTTAATTTTAATTTAATCTCTATTTGTTTTAAGGGAAGAACCCTATAGAAATGAAGTCTATCACAAAATAACGAACATTATTATCCTTAACCTTAAACTACTATAAATTGGGTATTTAATTAATATATGATGAAGTATTTCGTTTTCACAATTTTATTGTTAACAGAAATCTTGATCATATATTTTCCCGAGAGATGGATCTGCATTAATAGTTTCGTATATTTCAAATTAGTCGGCATCAACAAATATTGGGGGATCTGATCATTATTAAGAAAAAGTTTTAAATGTTCACTATAAGATGAGCAATGAAATGTTATCCTGTCTCCGTCCTGATAATGTTGTTTGTATTTATTTCATATCCTGTTAATATTTGTTCTAATTATAGCTGAGTTGGTTTCATAAACCAGGCTGCCCCAATAGTATCTAACAATACTTTTCTTTTTAATTATTTAGATTAATTAGTCTTCCGTACCTAAAAAAATCATTTGTTCTGATAATGAATAAATAACTCATATGCATTATGGCAGCAATATAGAAGCATTATTCTTTGTAGTTAATTGTAAAACCACATATCGTTTTGTAGAAATTCACCTTCGTTTGGTAAAACAAAGGGTGCCTCTATAATAACTTTAGAACTATCGATTTTTGCAACAAATATCTAGTTTAAAACAAAATAATTTTTTTTCACTGAATATTACTATTTTTGTCCTAAGATTGACATCAGTCTTTTATGACTTCTGTACACTCAGTAAATTTTTCTATACTCTGAATAAGGGAGCGATCTACAAATCTTTGCCTCCAAACAAATAGATCTCGAGTCTTGAGTCGTGAGTCTTGAGTTCAGGAACAGTTGTGTTTAATTTCTTAACTATTAAATTGGAGGAATACTTTCCATTGGAATAAGTCAATCGTTTATTAAATAAATTGTTACTTTAACACTGGTGGTTTTGTATGAAGTTTCATTATTTGTGTTTGTTGATTAGACTGGTTTGATAAGATTATTTGTACGAATAAGGTGTGTTTTGCTGATGTAGCCTATAAGTTGAATGTATTAAGAAGAAGTTATGGACTCACCTATTGTATAGTACCACATCAGGCTGCCAGATCTCATGGTCTGCCAAATGGAGCTCTTTCAGGCCACCGTAATCGCTCGAGTTCCATTGCAGCTTCTCGTCGCGCCACATCTGCAAACAGAACAGTCGAACTAAATCGATTTTAATCGATTGATCAATTATAATAATATATCAGGTTACTCACAAGTTTGACCCAAGCGTTGACCGTCATCAAAGATTTGCTGTCATCCTGGAACAAAGTCAGTTTCCTATAAAAAGTATATGAAACATCAATTATATAAACCCAACATTTAATATAATTATATTACTAAAAATAATTTAATATTTGATGATATGAGGTTTTAAAACAATACTATATTATTTATTTATCTATTTGTTTTTATTGTTGCCTCTACCCTGCAGGGTCATAGGCAACACTTCCTATTTATACTCTATTGTAGAACTTTATTATTTTTAAAAATTGTGAGGTTTTTTTCACGGCATTTTCGTTGTCACTGAGGTTTTCTTTTAGGCTCTGAGCCATATCGAGATTTTTCCTTACATTCTTAAATGCCGGGCAGTCTTGGATGATGTGTTGGTCAGTTCTTTCCACCTTACAGCTCTCGCAAGTCGGTGGATCTAGTCCTCCTAGTAAATAGCTCTGTGAAAATTCAAAATGCCCAATTCGTAAGAGGCAGAGGACTGTCTCTTCTTTTCTAGAGAGTCGGTTGCTAGTTTTCCATTTGGAACAGTGGCTTTTTATTCCTTTTAATTTGGTTTCTTTTTGTTGCCATACTTTCTGCCACAATACCCGCATTTTTTTTTTATATGATGTATAAAATCATCCAGATAGATTGACATAGCTTACATGTCCCACTCATCTTAACCTCCATGCCTTCATATCATGAGATATTGATTGACCAGTATGAAATAAAATATTATTTATATATAATATTTTATTTTTAAAGTGTGCATATCGTTGGTTTGTTATTTAAAAAAATATATTTCCTTAAATAACAGAAACTATGTTGTTTATTTCATTTGAATGTCAAATATTTCTATCTTATCTGTTATAATCGAGAATAGGAACGATTTTAATGGCGGTGGTTGTGATATCACAGTGCAGTTCCTGTCTTGGCTGCGTTTCCTGAATACGGCATGTGTCAAGGACTTCTCCAATCTAAAATAGTTCCATCAACAACAATGAAACAAATATATTTATAATAACAGAAACCTGGAACTCTGATGTCTCTTGTTTGTATATAAATTCTATGTATGGTATAACTGAAAAAAAAAAAAGACGTTCGACACTGAAATTATTTATTTGAAGGGAAACACTTGAGAAGTTACAGCACTTTATATTATAGATTTTACATATTTTTTCAATTTTCTCTAAAACGTCCCTAACGAATTTGATTCAACTCGTAGTGTCGATGTAAAATTAATATTAAATAGGTCTCTGACTCATTAAAATAATCTGACAAATTAATAATTTTTAACTTTTGTAGTTAATGTCTAAGTAGTCGAGTAAGGCCTGCCTGCACTGACTAAATAAACTAAAACTATGCTATATTTATTTTTGGGCATGTCCCTTCATAATAATACAATTGTGAGTTTTAAAGTCTCAGAGTTTTATAAAAAGAATAATAAAATAAAGAAATATAAATATAAAAAAAATATCAATCAACTTCTAACTGAAATGAAATTAAAAAGAAAAAATAATACTGAAAAACAAATTTATACACTAATAATTTATATATATATTTACAAATTTTCCTTAATCGACCTTTGAGTATTAAATTTAAACTTAACTATTTAATTGGGAATAAGATCATTTAATTATTATTTAATAAACTATTGAATGTTCATTTCTTCTGTTTACTGACGTTTCGATCCCGGTATTTTCTTTTTATTAGTCAACCATGGGAACCTCTTCAAAGCTAGAATTTTAAAAAATAGAGCTTCGATCAGGCCAGGGACACACCGACAGTCTCAGCACCGTCCACTAGCACATATATTAAGCTACTAAGCACATACATCTCAATTAAATAGTTAAGTTTAAATATATATATATATATATATATATATATATATATATATATATATATATATATATATATATATATATTGTATATGTATAAATATATATGTATATGTATGTATAAATATGTATTATATTTACAGGAAAAGCAATGTACAATTGTTCGAGAATTGGATGGATAGGAAGTGATTGAATAGGTAGGATTTAAAGGTGGGTAAGGTATTGGTAGGTAAGAGTGATGGACATAAAAGGGGATGGTGGAATTCCAGGATCGATTAATGATAGATTAATCGAGATGAGAAATCACCTATTCGGTGAGCAGATGTATATAAATTTATGATATAATGCATAATATTGTCATAATTTATAATATTAAGTTCAACTGAATTAGTAATTAAATTAGTATCCTTAAAATTTGTTAAATTTTGAAAAATTAATTTCTGTTGAACGTAGAGTGGTTAGTGAATGTTGTGTGATGTAATATTTTTTTTTACAATATTTTTTTGAAATTTTATTTGAGAAATACATCTTTTTTACATGCTATAGATATTAGAATTCTATTTATGTCAAGTAAACCGGAAAATTAGTTACAAAAATCATCTTAAAGTGAAATTTAAATAAGGTATAATAAATCATAAAATTAACTCGTTTTTATTAAAAGTCAGCCCAAAGAGCTCAAGCCGAGTCTTTTCCTCCACTTTTGTAGGACCAGGCAAGACTCCAGGAGATCCCTGCGCCTTTCTCAGTTCCGTTACTATTTAGAAGCCAGTGGATACTGAGGGAGGGCACTCGAGTCTCATACGATCAGGACTTGACAAGAATCCAATAAAATATTTACAAAATATCTTGGCCCCACTGACATTCTAGCCTTTGTGATTATAAATGGTTAGAGCTAGGATTTGGACCGCGAATACTCTTGTAAATAACTTATTAAAAGTTAAATGTAAATAATTTGTTTTGGCGGGAATCGTGAATATTCCTTCCGTTTTTATCGGAGGACTAGGTTATTTACACTCGTGAATATTAAAACAGATCCCCGGCATTGGATACAGACTTTTTGATGGTATTTAACTGTTGTTGGGAATTCGAGAATCTAATACTTTTGTGACACTGAGTGACAAGAAACAATAAGAATATATATATATACCTGGTTGGTTATTCTTCAATTGTGAAGCATATAGGACAACTAAATAAATAAATGACTTTTCACTCATGCACAACAAATTAATTTATTTCTACAACTGGATCTTCTTAATCTTCAGTGTAGTAGACTTCTCTTATCAGGTAACCTATTTCCTTAATGTCCCAGCCTCAAGTGAGTTCTCTTCTTCGGCGTTCTTCTCCAGCTGTTGCTACCTGCTCGACCCATTCCCTTCTCCCTTCTTCATCGATTGTTTATCGATATGAGACGTGCAAAATTGTCGATTGTTCATCGTGCAAAATTGTCGATTGTTCATCGTGCAAAATTGTCGATTGTTCATCGTGCAAAATTACATTGTTATATATTCCTTCTCATTCCCTCACACAATGTCACATAAAGGAGTAAATACTGGGAGCTATCTAATACAATCTTCTGGTCAATATTTGAGAATTTTGAGGGAATAAAGTCAAGGATATGTAGGATGATTAAGATTATGATTTGATAGTTTGCTTAGGAGTATAACTTTAATTATGTATTATTTATCATTTATAAAATACTCACAAGATGAACGTGTTTCAGACCCAGGTCTATGGTGACGGTTGTCATATTAGTGTGCTGGGCAGGCCGAGCGAACTTGTCGTAGGTGGCCAAGAGATCTCTCTTAAGTTGATCCGTGTATGTCGAGTTCCATAGAGGTTTACCTGAAACCCAGTTATACTCAATAGTTAATTATATATAAGATTTGATTATATGTAAATTCAAATAATAAATTTATTTATCCTTTATCTCTTCCTATCCTACAGTATCCTTTAACAATTTCCCACTTATCCGTATTGAATAAATCCAATTCCTAAGACTCCATCTGTACATCTGGACTCACTTAAAATCCTCATACAAGAAACTGCTCGACGTTTTCGACTACTCCAGCACTTACTATACAAACGCTCTAAACTTTCTATATATTACAAAAGATTCATACATAACTATAATAAGGAATTGAACTTACTGGACTTACAGAATTGAGCTTTGGGGCTCCACTAAATCATCGAATTCCTCTCTTATCCAATCGATACAATCCAAAATCCTCAATGCTCCTTACTTTGTCACAAATAAAATTATTCGTAACGACCTTAACGTACTTTATGTTTCGGATTTAGCCCAATCCAGATATCTATCCTTCCATAACAAACTTCAAAACTATCTGAACTCTGTTGTTTCAAACCATGCTTCCTATTCGATACTTGATAACCCTCCAAGGCCTCTGAAAAGAAGATGGCCTCGAGTTGTTTTTCAACAAGCGTTTTCATGTGATTGTATTATTACCGTTTGCACATTTACTGGATGTATTTTTAAATTTATGCAGTTGTAAATCTCTAGAATAAATTTTTAAAAATCCGTTTTATAATATGGTATAATTTGAATATGTTAGCAATAATGCAGCTATAACTGTCTTAGTGGATTTTAAATACAGATAATTTACAGAACAGTACAAATGGGAAGAATCATTAATCATCACCCTTCGCTGTTTATTTAAAAATTTATTATATATCAATCATCAATGATTATAAGTTCAGTTTCATTTAGATATTTTCTCTATTATAATACATCCCAAATCATAAAAAAACAAAAAATAAAAGCTTAGCAACTGTTAATTGTAGTTTTTTTTTTTTTTTAAAGCTTCATTTATCCACGCACATCTGTCATAAGCAAAGACATTTTTTGCTGAAAACACTTTTAGGTGAAAGGATAAAAAATCACATTATTTTTTACACTTGAGGTGAATTTAAATTTGTTTTCATAATAATCCTTAATTTAAATAATATTAACTTAAATCTTATTAAAAGAGGAAGTTTTTCTAAAAGTGAGGTATCTGTAGTATAATTGAATGATGATTAAAAAAATCAAGAAAATTTTTTGATTTTTTTTAAAACCAGAAGTTAGCTTAGTTTAGCCGCGCAATTGTCCTCTTTAAATGGTTTCAAAAATGGCAAATTCTACTTTCGTTTAAATTAAATTTTTTTCTAGTTTACAATGGAGCAATATTTAATTACTTAATCCAATCGGTTCCTATCCAAGTAAAAATGTTAATCTCTTAAAAAAAAAAAGACAAATCTTAAATATCCTACTTTTCTGCTTGAAATTGTTTATATGAACTTTTTTGTAGATTTTGACGTCTGCTTTCAACTTTTTAAATATTTCCCTCTACTTGCGGGACATCCTGTGTAGGGTCAATCCATTTTTATATTTTTTTACCAGTTATTTTATATTTATTTGAGAATTCAAAACTAGTTAAAATTTTTTTGAGGCTCATATTTTTGAAAAATGTCTATAATTCTGATTATTTTGTAGATATCAAGCTAATATAAAAACTGAAATAATTTATAGTATTTTCCTACATTTCTATTGATCAATACATCACCTAAAAAGGCAGGAAAGTGTGATAGACAAAAATGTGAATTTTGCAACCATAAAAGTCACTTTTTTTTTGTCAACTTTCATGATTTGTTTAAACTACTTTCCCTTCTTTTTAGGTGATGTAATGATCAACACAAATGTAGGAAACATATTCTAAATTATTTCAGTTTTTATTTTGGGTTGATATCTACAAAATAACCAGAGTTACAGGCATTTTCACAAAACATGTTTTCAGTCGAATAGAAAAATAAATATGGTCACCTAGAAAAAACTGTGGGCCTCAAAAAATATGGAATATCTGGTACAAAAATTATAAAAATTAAAAATATCAAGCAACAAAATTAATTCAAATTGGTTGATTTCAAATGGAATGATATTTTCTCCACAATTACGATTAAAAATTATTGTTCTTTAATTTAATTTGATTTTATCAATGCAGCCAAGCAAATGCTTTTTTAATGGATATTTTTATTATTCGTAGGAATTACAAAAAAATACTTGTTTTTTCCTACTAAACTTTAAAAAATCACTTAATTTTCTAACTATTCATCAAAATCTTCAAAAAGTATTAAAAAAAAAAATAAATAAATAAATGTCATCTTGTCAGTGCCAAAGGCGGAATTACTTACAAAAAGTCCTTCCAGACTAAGCAGACTTCAGGAGAAGACTTAATTAAATGACGTTTCAAAGAAGGGAGAGAAGGACAAAGGACCTAGGATAAAAGCAATAGGACAGAGGAGAACCATATCCGGCCAAGACTTTTGTAACATTGACAAAAGGAATCCATAGGCTTTATATAAACCGGCAGCTGTGAACTCAACTCGGAAGAACACAGGACAGAACTCCATCCACGATCCAGGAAGTCCTTAGAGTATGTCGAACACAAAGGTAAAAGCAAAGGGAAAATAAACTTTTAATTAGGCAAAGCTAAAAAAGTTTTAATTTTGAAAGAATTTAATTTCAAATAGATCTAAAGAATGGTAAATTCTATATACAACTCTTCTAATAAATTTGAACCGAAATCAAAAGGGTGTATAAAAAAAAATGACCGTTTTCAACCAAATATTTGTATTATTATTTCTTTGATATAAATTACAATAAAAAAAGTTATGTAATCGATCATATTGAAAATTTTATTAAATTTAATTTTGTATAGAATATATGGATAGCTTTCCTGATATTAGCGAATCCTCGAAAAATAGGAAAACACGAGGTAAAATTTTTTTTTCATAGATTAGCCGTAGTTAAGGACGAATATCTCAGAAACTAAGCGAGATAGCGAAAAAAGTATAAATTCAATTATATTGGAAATATTATCAGCGTTAAGTTTGTATAGAACACTTTTGTAGATACGACGGATAGTTTTGCTGATATAAGCGAAAACCCGAAAAAAATAACCTACTAGGTCGCTATTTCCTTCTATATCCCCTTTTCGAACGTTCATTGACTGGACTATTGGTGTCACCATTATTTGGATCAGGTCTAAGAATTTATTTGTGTTCCCATGATTGATCCTCAACCTAATTAGATTTGTCACCTCTCTTATTTCTAAACATATTCTAATAGAGGCCAAACACGGTTTTAAGGAAATTTTGGGATGGATTATATATTGGTCTCTCCCTTTGTTTTGGGACTCTCAGTCATATCCTGCCATTAATTAATAATTTTTTTACTAAGTATACGGAAAATGTCTTTTTTTGGAACTTTAACATTAATTCTTATTGCTTTGGTATTATCTGGAGCAATTTGATCTGCACTTTCATTTCCGTATACACCCTCATGTCCTGGTAACCATAGAAATGAAAATGTATGAATGTAAGAAAATGTACGAAGTTTTAAATAAATGTTAATAATTTGATAAAAAGGGTTAAAATTTGATACGTGGAATATTCTCGTTAAACAAGACTAAACGAGTATGATTCCGAACAAAATATATTTTTTAACACCTCTTACAAATCCAATGTTTCCCCACCTTTGATAGAAAGAAAGAAAAATTATCTACGCTTAGTGTTTTACTCTATATTATTTATTTTTACTTAGTGTCCATTTATAAGAGGAACTTATTTTTGATTTATTGCTTTTCTTCCTATGTTTTATAATACTTTTTATTTATTTTTCAGCTAAGCAGCTATTATTTTGTTTAATTCCTTTATTGTATGATGTTATAGATATTTTTTATATAGTTTCTTCAGTTCGGTTTTGTATATTTTGTTAGTTTCATAAGGTTTTTTTTACTTATTTAATGTGACTCTTTTTATTTAATTTAGTTCTTCTGTCCAGAAGGTTTGTTCTGTAACCTTTTGTTTTTTTGGGGGTGGACTTCATCCCAGAATAAATTTATTTTTCTAAAAAAAAAATTATGAAATGAACATTTCCCTCGCTTACAGTATACAGGTCCGATTTGTATTTTCTGAGATTTTAATCGATATATTCAACAAACCTCGTTATAATTTGGTTTTCGACATTTTTTCTCTTTTCGCCTACTTAATACGGTGTCGCGTTAAGATACAATTTTGGATAATAACTCATTACAAAGAGGATGAAATGCTGAACAATTACCTTAGGTGCAGTATTCAGGTCCGATTTTTATTTTCTGAGATATTTTAATCCATATCTTCAATAAAATTCGTTATCATTTGGTTTTCGACACTATTTTTTCTCTGTTCGCCTATCTTACACGGCGTCGCGTTAAGATACAATTTTGGATAATAACTCATTACAAAGAGGAAGAAATGATGAACAATTAACTTAGGTGCAGTATTCAGGTCCGATTTGTATTTTCTGAGATTTTAATCGATATATTCAATAAAATTCGTTATCATTTGGTTTTCGACACTATTTTTTCTCTGTTCGCCTATCTTACACGGCGTCGCGTTAAGATACAATTTTGAATAATAGCCTATTACAAAGAGGATGAAATGATGAACATTTCTCTCGCTGGCAATAAGGAGATCCGATTTAGACTACGGGTCTAAAATTTTCCTCCTAGTACCACCAAAAAAAAATATAAGATCAGCGAACGCTTATTCCATAACCTCCCATTATAATTAGATATCTGAAGCCATTTTCCAAATATTTTTTCTAAAGTCAATGAAATATCGCTTAATTTCCAAGTTCATCGGAGATCAAGAAGAGTTCCCTTACATGAGGAAGCCCCTTGTTACTATGCTGTCCTAGTTAGTGCAGTAATTACAAAGGGTGTAGGAATATTGGGTGTCACTGTTAAATAATCCTCTACGAAAGCGTTAATTATTAGTGAGGAACTTGATGGTGTTGTTAATAACGTTAGTATTAAATAATAGCATCCCTGTGCGAGAACTCACAAATCATATTATACTAACATTATACTAAGAGTGTTTAAAGTAACTAGTGTTTACACTGTGATTTAAATTTGACCAAAATCCAATTAATTGGCCAACAATTAATGAAAATTCGAAGAAAATATACATGAATTTGCATGCTTCCAAAATTTTTAATTTTACTCTTATAAATTTGTGCACACAGTTTTATATCCACTTACAACTCAAAAACGCTGCAAATTATTTCACAATGGTATATTATTTCTAAAAAATTATACATCTAAATTAACATTACCTTCCTCGCTATAAAGAAAAAGAAATAAAAGGTGCTACCAATTATTACCCTAAACATTTTTTTTTCATCATTAGTAATTTGCTAAAAAAAAATAGCATTACTTCAGCAACACATTCAAAAATCAAAAACCAAAACAAAGGATATAACCTTTGCAGTATAACATAAAAAAAAAAAACTAGAGACCATATCTTTGCTTCTAATGGTCCGATTTTAACGATTTTTTTATGAATTTCGTAAACTTTTAACAAACCATACATCAACTAAAAAGTGTATACTTTTTGAGTTATTTGGAATTTTTACCATCCCTCGTAACTTTTTTTCCAGCTTCTATTCGTTGAAATATTTTGTATAGATAAATTTAAAGGGTATCGAGATGAAGACTTTAGCCTAGTTTCATTGAAATCGTACATTGGTTAAGGCGCTACAGTCTATAGCAACGCAGGTTTTTTGGCCACCATTTTAAAAGTAAAAGGTGGATAGTAATGTCGATGAAGGAGGATCATCCTCGAGTGACCTCTGATTTTAAATCCAAATTTGAAAAAAAAAATCAGTCCAGTAGTTTCTACGTATCCTGAAACGTAAAACCTCAAATTTTGAGAGAGGATTAAGTTTTTGAATAAATTACAATGGTTCATTATATAATAACGAATGAAAATAATAACCCAAAAATATTTTAAAATCACGATATCTTTACTAATAGTGCTCTGATTTCGATGAAACTTTCTTATTTTTTTATTAAATTTAAGTATCTTTGAAAGATATTACACAAAAGTGTATACTTTTTGAGTTATTCCGAATCTAATTTTACTATCCCTCGTAACTTTTTTTCCAGCTTCTATTCGTTGAAGTATGTTATATGGATACATTTAAAGGGTATCGAGAAGACTAGCCTAGTTTCATTGAAATTGGTACATTCGTTTAGGCGCACAGTCAAAATTTGAAAAAAAAAAAGTTTAGTCCAATAATTGGAATCACCTTTTATTTATTGTTCTTTGTAACCAGGAAGGTAATGTTACTTTAGATGTATAATTGTTTGGAAATAATAAACCATTGTGAAATAATTTGCAGCGTTTTAAATTAAATTTAGATTATTTTAAAACCATATTATTTTTATTTATTTATATTTTTAAAATACTACCACTGGTCATTCACTACATTGTGTTGATGAGTGAATGACCAGTGGAAAGTGTAGATGCCTCTTTGATGATAAAGTTATCAAACCTTATCAATTGTGCATTGATAAGGGAAGCTTTTATATTTAGTTCGTTCTCTTTAATAGTTATATATTTTTTTCTTTTTCTTATAAACTAAAATAGTAAAATCTTATATATTTAGTTGTAAATGGAAAAACTGGAATACTGGAGTCTATAACATACAGTTAGTTAACCTGCTAAATGTTTCACCAATTCATGTATCATCAAGACAGAAAAAACAAGATGACATATTAGCAAAAAACAAAAAAAAAGGAAAGAAATTAATAATAAAACGTTTGCTATTGACATCTCACCAAGTCATCCAAATTCATTCTAAGAGAAACAAAAGGTTCTATAAACATTACAAGATTATAAATTCATCTTAACATAATTGAGATAAGATCTTTTACATATCTTTAAAGGAATATACTTGAAAATTATGGTTAAGAAATGGAATTCCAGGGGCTCAGTAATTAAGTTTATATTTCACTCTACTTTTTGTTTAGGAAAAATGGAAGCAATTTAATTGTTTCATGGTTTTGAATACATATTTTTAATCAATTGAAATGCTGAATATTTTTCACATTTTTTTTATCAAAATGTGTGTGAAGCATTTATATTTAGTTCCTACTCTTTAATAGTTACATAATTATTTTTCTTGTAAATTAAAATAGGAAAAAAACTTATATATTTCGCTATAAATGGAAAAACTGGGAGACTGGAGTCTCCATAACATACAATTAAGCAGTTAACTTGCCAACGTTTCGGCAATTCAGGCATCATCAGGGCAGAAAAAACAAGATCACTCCTATAATGTTAGTTCTCGAACACTAATTCAGTTGACATAACAATTTTAAACCTTCCAACTCCATTTGAAGAGGTGCGTATAACTTTACAACGGGAAAAAAACGAAAAAATAAACTGAAATTTACCTCTGCTTTCATATTATTTTTGACATTGGTATATAGTTGGTATTGTCCTGCTTGAAAAAGACTAGCCGTGCCGAATTTATTTTTGAATGGGGGCCTCTGAAATTGTTGAAATTTCACTGAGACTCAAGATCCCAGAAACTGTGTTGAAGGTGTACCATTAGAAAGGTACAAGAAAGATTACTCATTTCAGTAGAAAATTTATTATGGAAGTATAAAATATTTAAGAAAGTTAAGCTATGTCATTTTAATGTCGCCTCTTTCATAAATGGCGTCTAAAAATAACAAAAAATTGAACCTCATCGCAGGATAGATGAATCATTCTTCAAAAAGTTACCTAATTTGGTAGACTAAATTTCATAAAATTTCAAAATCTGTCAATAAATATGCCAATTTTAGGATTTAGTAAAATTTCAAACATCCAAATATTGGTTAATATTTTAGAACTGGTTCTCTTGATGGATTTTCACGATCTAACATAGATAGATATTTATTCATTTTATTTAACTACTTTTACAACACTAGTCTTATTTCGTAACCAAAAATAAGTCTCTGCCATCTTCTTCTGTGTTGCCAATCTTCTAAATGCATATCCCTGTTCATCATTCCTTTCTTAACTCCCTCATACGAGGTTCTCCTCGGAATACCTTACTACCATCTTCTTTCAGGTTTCCAATCCCAAATTCGCTTAGGCTATCGTCCCTCTTCCAACCTCATCACATGACCATACTACTTCAGCCTCATAGTTTCATGGGTGTGAAGGAGGAAAAAGTGAAGCTTGTGTGATGCGGGCAACAAATTTCATTACTTTCACTTAGTTATCGTTTTCTCCCATCCACCGTTTTCTGACACCAGGATATGATATTGGAAATTGAATAACTGTAACTTCGCTAATAGTTGTCGGAAATGAACGATTTTTATATAGTTTTGTAGGTATTTTCATTCATATGAAAGTTTCATCAAAATCGCTAGAGCTGTTATCGCTACGGTCTATAGAAAAACATGTTTTTCATTTATTCCGCAGTCACTATTGCGCATGGAGCACCCAACTCTATAAAAAAAAAAAAAAAAAAGAGGCAACAAATTCACTAGTTCTCGAGAAAATCTTGGCACAGGCAGACAGACAGACCAGCGGCTAAAAATGTGTTTTTTGGACTAAGGGAGCACCGAAAAGTATAGATCCATCGCAAATCGCATATCGGAAATTTGACCTCATCGCTATACCTTTCTTACCTAGTATAAGTAGGAAACTAAAAAAGACCAGTAACAAATCTCAGCGCCGAAAAATGAATGGAAGTATTCACGTGCCCGCCATTTGTTAATTTAGCGGCTCCTTGGAGACTGACAAGACTCATTTTTCTTGGAATGTTTCAAACAAACACAACTCATTTAGAACGAATCGTAGAATGTTGTCGACTCTTAAATTTCATTTATCTTAAGTAAATATTATTATTTTGAAAACATTTATTAATAATATTTGATCCAAGTTATGTATTTAATACTATTTTCATGATACATTTAAATATATATATATATACATATATAAGAAAAAATATATGGAAGATATGATTTTCTTGAACAGATTGCTAAGACAATATGCACGACCCTGTTGCGGTATAGAGGCCATTGGTGATTGGGACTTCCTGCCTATTATCACAATCGAGTTATTTCCTTCACTTGCCTTGTCCCTCCTTTCAGGGACAGGATATAAACACACACAAAAACTGTCTATAAATATATATGTATATATCTATATATAAATAAAAAATCGATATTTCTCAGGAACATACAGCAAATTGCAGGATAAGGTTTGTAGCGGCGCACAGTGGTCAAAAGCGGAAGGAATATAGCCCAGTCAAATATGCAATAAAAAAGAATCTACATTGCAAAAGGTCGAGTGATTCGAATGTTTTTTTAAATATTGTTAGGTTTGTGGTGAATATAAAAACATTTTAGATCACCAGATCTCGTTGTACACTGGATTATTGTTTATGGGACTTAGGCTTGTGAACCATTGTTATGTGTGAGTATTCAGAGCACAAGTCAGATCTAAATCGTTTTTACATAAAAAAATTTATTTAGCCGACTTTACTGGAAGCGTTTTTTAGGTTTTTGTAATTGATTATAGATTAAAATTTGTTTAAAACAATTAGCAATAGGTTTAACTTTATACAAAAAAACAAATCTATCTATACATAACTTCAGGACGAATTCAGAAAACAGTAATATTCAATAATAATAAAAGGCTTAGCGAACCTGGAGGTTCGATGCCGACTCCACCAATCACTTATTACACACCTCCTTCCACTGTTCGCCGTCCAAACCCAGTCCCTTCAGATCGGCTTTAAGCAATCTTCCAACCTTCGCTTCGGTCTATCTCTCAGTCTTAACATTCGGTACAAGAAATATCAACCTTTTAGGAATTCTTTCGTTACTAAGCCCATTTGATTCGCCGCGATGTAAGCATCTTAATTATATTAACTGGATACAGTTCATGCAACTCGACGTTGTGCAACCTTCTGAACTCTCCAGTTAACTCATCTTTCTTCGGTCCGAATATTCTACGCAATACTTTATTTTCTAAAGCCTTAAGACATTGCTGATCCCTCAATGCAAGCGGCCACGTTTCGCATCCATAAAGAACTGTAGGTAGGATAATAGTATTATAGATTCTAGTCGTTAAATTCCGAGACAAGATGCGCGAGCTAAGTAGTTTTGTCACAGAAAAATAACAAGCATTTCCTGCTTTCAGCCTAATCTTAATCTCCTCTTCAAGTTCTTTTTTTCTAGTTATCCCAGACTCTGGATACTTAAACTTCTCTGCCATAAATCATCAAACGAATACAGATCATGAATTAGTAATTGCAAAACTTCGACAAAAACTTAATATAAAAAAGATAATTATTTAGTATACAACTAAAATTATTTAATTTTTTTAGATTTATTTATATTGATGAAATAAATATTTTAGATTAGAAAGGTTTATTATTGAAAAAAACAAAACGTGTTTAAGTCTAGTAGGCTCCTTGTTAATTAGAGTGGTTTCAATGATTTTGTTATCATAAATAGGGAGTTTCATTACCTTTCATATTCATATGAACATAAGCCATGTTAAAATATATACTTGATCAAGTCCAATTTTCTCTATACCTGTTTTCCTAGGGTTATGCTATATATCAGCTTTTAGTTTACAGTTTATGGTAACAAGCGTTTTTTTGGCGAAAGGTGACCGAATTCGGTGCACAGACAGATCAGAGATCAAAATTTAAAAAAAAATAAATTAAAAAATCTGTCTCTCCATTGTAGAGGTAATCGTGGCACAAAAAGACAGATTTCAGACATATTTGACCTACCTTAACAGCAATACGGGTGTAAATTTTTCATTCCCTATATATAGATCAAAAATAGAGCAAAGAGACTTGTTTACTAAATAACACTTATAGGTCGAATATTTATTTATACTTAATAATTTTCAAATAATCTAACGATATAATATACACGGTGAGTCAGGATAATCGAGCAAACTCTGAAGAGGGTTGAAAACAGGAAAATTATTTTTAAAAACTAATATTCTTACCGGATTTTCATTTTATTTTAAATTTTATTGTCTAATTACAAATAAATAATTTTTCATACATGTATTGTCATTTCGGTTATCGAAGATTTATTTTAATAAATGTTTTTAATAATAATAAATAATAAATTAGTGCGACGGTCGACTGTTACATATCTTCCTTTAATGAACCCTACGGAATTTTTAATACGTTTTAATTAGTGAATCTACTTTTAATTAGTATACTCTATCTTTGAACCAGTCCCCTAAACAATAATTCAGTGTACAGAGAGATCTGGTGATCTTGGATCACTGCGATTAATCCAACGATTTAGAAACCTTTCTACCAAATTAAAATAAGACTATGTTAACTGAAATGCCTGAAATATCGTTTATTTGTAATTAGCCAATAAAATTTAAACAAATGAAAAACGTATTAGAACATATACGTTTTTACGTTCATACTGCTACTAGCTACTGAAAGAATTACGATCGAGTCAAATTCAAAGTGCTGTTTTCAACGGATCTTTACGTTTGAAAAAAACATTTTCAGGCATTGGTCTGTCTGTCTGTGCTAAGATTATCTCGGTACACGGTGTTCTATAAAAGCGCAAAAACGGCTCCAACGATTTTGATTAATCTTTTACTTACAGTTTTTTCAATTTTCGTACATGTAGTGAATTCCCATGAGGAAATTCGAAAAGAAAAACCTAATGTGTGCTCTTTATCCGCATGATAAAAATGAAAAAATAACATCAACAAGGCGAGATTAATAATATGAAATATAAATTATAAATAATAGCTCATTATAAAGAGGATGAAGTGCTGAATAATTCCCTACAGTATGCAAGTCCGATTATTATTTTCTGAGATATTTTAATCCATATGTAAAAACATTTCGGTTAGTCGACTCTAACCGACTTTACCCGAGTGTTACGCATCGCAGATCTGACGGCTCGATCTAATGCAATCTCCACAAAAAAAGAGCAAAACGTGCCTAAAGAAATTTTCACTTCAAAAAAATGTTATAAGGAAAAGAAAAATGTTTTAGGCCTAATTCACAAATTTATACTCTATGTTGAAGTTTATAAAAGAACTTTAGAAATGGAATTTAAATCCCTTAAAGACAAAAAAAAAAAAAATCATTTCAATCAAACCAATATTAGCAATGAGTTTTTTTGTTTGCATTAATTTCTTCTGGGATTTCGTTGGTTCTATCCTGTAAACCACGGAATGCTTAATTGGTGCTTGTCAAATACTGAAGCTTTGAGATATTCAACACTTTATTATAGTAAGTTGTGTAAAGGTGTTTAGAGAATAATATTAGGTATTTCATGTTAAAGAACAACAACTACTCTGTTAAAAATATTCTCAATCGCATCCAACTATGAGAAAAAAAATATTCTTTTATTTTGTGCTGACGTTTCGGCCAAAGTTTGAGGCTTATATAAGGACTGAAGAAAGACAAGCTAAAGAACAACAATTATTAAACCACTATTGTAAAATAAAATATATGTTCTCTGATAATAAATAAATTCTAAGAAGTAAATAAAGTAAAAGGTGTCAAGGTAAAATTAATGAAGTAAATAAAATAATAGACAATGAAAACATGAATCGGGACATTAAGTAATATAGATAAATCGGAGAAATAAGTAACATATAAAATAAATAAGATATAGTATTCATTGTAAGATATAGTCATTATAGGTTCAGTTTTGGCTGTTATTTTTTCTTTCCTCAGTCCCTATAAAGATTTGAACTTAGGCCGAAAGGCCTCACAGTGATTAAGGATGGGATATCGAATGCCCAATACCGATATTATAAACATTTTTCAAATATGAAAATTAATATAAATATTAATTCTCTGGCACAAACGCCCATCAAAAAATATGTTTGTATATTTTCCTATTTAAAGTATCAATTCTTATTAATATCAAGTAACATCAATTCTTCAAGTGTTCTTAGTGAAATTAATTTTCTACTTCCGATCCTTCGTCATTTTCAGTTTTTCAGAAACAGCTTCTTATCGGCCTACCCCTTCCTCAACCATAAATTCTTCCTTGGAGCATCTTTTTTGGGATTCTCTGATCTGGCATTCTAAGAGATTTATTTGACAGTTCTTGGGGTAGGTTTGAGAAGGTTCTAACTAACAAATTTGGGCAAATTGTGTTTACTGAGTTAGCATGGTTCTACGCGCTTATTATCAAAATATCGATATTTTCCTCTACTATACACTACATTCTATATGAAACAGGCAAGATGAGTATAATTTTTATTCTGACGATCAGTGTTATAATTCCCTACGCTTTTCGAAAAAGTTATATATATTTTTTTCTGTCTATAAAAATGTATTTGCGCCTGTAAACTTATTTTTTATTTTATTTTATTTTATTTGAACCCTCCCCTGCCTGAAGGCAATACGAGTATTTGCAGCAGTGGGATGTTACTGTTACATAACAACCCACTGCTGCATTTTTGGCTATTACATTATTTTTCTGAGCTGTGCATACATCTTGCTCTTCTCTTCACTTGCATCTGGTTTTCTTTTCTTCTTATTCTTGTGACCTCCCCGGCGCAGCTTCTCTTCTTCCCAGAGAGAAGTGGGTTGGTAGTACAACTTCTTTCCATACGTATATAAAACGTTTGAAGTGATCGTATTTGTATAATCGGTAGTACTTCTTCCCTAACTTGTCACAATTACTTAGGTTGTGAGTGATAGTTTTTTTTTTTTTAAATTAAAATATCGAATGGACGATACCGATAGTCGATAATATCGAAGTATATATCAAATATCGAAGTATCAAATGTCTGAAGGAAAACATCGATTATATCGACTATCGATGACTTCATTAACAGTGGCCTAAGAGCGGCAAAAATCATATTTTCAAAGTGTTTTGATAATTTAAATGTGCTTTGTTTTTAACTACCAAAATACTTTATTGACATATTGTGTTGCATCAAACAACGCGGAAGTCTTAACGAAATCATTATTGAAATATTGATTAATATAAGTATAGTAGATGTATACGTAAAGCCTGATTGATAAGTTTCCTCTTAGAAGGAATTATATCTGTGAAGCAAACATCAACAGAGTAATCACTGTGTGCAAGAGATATCAGCCAGCATGGACTATGGCTGTCCGCATGATAAAAAAAAAAATATTAAATCTCGATGTTATATTCCATTTTACAAGGAATATCGAATACCAACTAGTGTTGCCCAAAATCGGTCTTGGTCTTGCGCTTTATAAGACGAAGACCAAGGCCACCTAACTGTTGCAAAAAAATCGTTTTTGTGAGTAAAAATTAAGACAAAATAGTTACTAATACTTGACAATCTTAGTTACTACATGTTAATAATTATTATAAACAATATACTATTGCATTTAACTCTTCTAATTTTTCATTCAGGCTTAGTTAGGTTTCTCCTATCTAAAAAATTACAGTAATATCTCTATAGCAATAAGACCAAGAATGAGTTTGCAATAACCACTCGTCTCGGTCTCGCATTTGGACCACACTAATACCAACAAATGTACACCCTCCTTACTACATAAAATATTTATATTATTAGTATTTTTTTATTTCAGACCAGTCAGACAATCATGAAGAAAATAACTACCTGATATTAAAGACCATCTAATTTTACATTAGTTTTTTTGGAATTCCTACCTTTATACTCAAATCCTCTTCCTCAACCTCATTTAAATAAATTTTATTCTTCCACGTCCTGAGCAATCAATCTTCGAATAAATGTAAGAATAAAATTTCGAATTTAAGAGCTGGCACCTTAATTTGATTGTTATGTTACTGTTACTTTTATATTAACAATATTGTTAATCAGAACAAATATGTGAGCACACTAATTTATATTTATTTACAAATTAATGTGTTTACTTGTACTTAATTTATTTTAATTATAAGGTTAGTTTGTTGTAGTCCGTGGTACAGACCCCTTTTTATCGAATTATTAACATCCTGCAGAAATTTCGTAAATAGTTTCATCTCATCGTTACCTACAACTATTTCATAAACGAAAACTCTTGGAATTGGGGCGTTTTCAATCTGGAGTGGCGTAAAACTTAGTTTATTTAATTAGGTACTAAAAATTCGTAAATATCCATTTGCTTTCTACTTGGATTGTAAGATAATTTGATAACAAAATCGAGAAAAAAGGTCACCTTCAAAAATGTTGAGCCGCTTCACCCCCAAATTTTCAAAATAACGAGGTTATATAGAACAAACTAATATTTCCGAAACTTGTGGAAGGGCTCTGAAAAGCAAAGATCCGACCAAAATCAGTCACTTTTCCAACATTTCCTCTATCATACTCTTTTCTTTTTTCCGGATAATTCCTCCCTAAATATCTTTTTCGTGGCTATGTGATCAGAAAGTCATTCCACGTGTCCTAACAAGCTATTTCTTCTAGCCTTAATAAAGCGTACACTATCCTCATGCTTCAATAGTTCATCCAGCTCCTCATTTGTCCTTATCTGTTATTCTCCTTGTATGCCTACGGGACCAAATATTGGTCTCATAATTTTTCTTTCGAAAAATTTTCTCGCCTTAGGGTCGAGGATTTGTACACTTTGAGTTTTGTGACGCTTTCATTTTCATAGAAACTGTTAAAACGTGCCTTTAAAAAAAAATCCATAAAAGTTCCAACACCTGGTTTTTTGTAAGTGAATACTTCTTCAGGCGGGGTTTGCATTTTTTTTTTTTTTTTTTGGTGGAGAATGAATTATATCGAGCCGTCAGATTTCCGATGGGTAACGCTCGGATAAAGTCGGCTGGAGTCGACTAATTGAAGTATTTTTGCATATAGATTAAAATATCTCAAAAACTAAAAATCGGACCTGCATATTATTAGCAAAGGATATGTTCATAATTTCATCGTCTTTTTTTTTTCTTTTTTTTTTTCTTTTTTTTTACCTCCTACTAAACTGAAACGACAAGAAAACGCTCGACGTCTCCCCCCCCCCCAAATGGTAAAATTTAACTATGTATTATAGAAAAAAATATTAAAAATTATCTCTTAAAGCATTATTGTTCGTGTAATTAAATTTAATATAACTACAAGAATCATTTAAACATCATGTCACATAGGTAGTTAGTTTCTTTTTCTTTTTTTAAATTAATTATCGCTATATATATGAAGAAAAAAGCTTCCGGGCTGAAGCCTCCCCCCAAAATTTAATCCTGGATCCGCTTGTGGTTTTTTTTATATTAATTTTTATTTCACTGAACAATTTCTTTACACCCATTTTATTTTTCATCGTTTAAACATAAACACTAGCGTTAACAATAGTTGAGATAAGGCGAGTGGATATAACGTCGACTGTTGAAGTTTTAACTAATATCAAACTAAAAACTTTTTAGGTTGCTATGTGTTCGTATTTAACTGATGATACATATATTTTTCGTAACTTGTCCATTCTATCATTTTAAATTTAACTTTTGATAATCCGAACAGACCATGTGATTTTCCGTGTTCGGATTTACACGACCGTACTGTTTATTCCCTTACCTTGCAATAGGGGTATGTACATCAGTGATGGACACAGCTAAGGAAATTTTTGGTTTATGCCACAGGCGGATCTACGGGGGTGGGGGCTTTCTGGCTGAAGCCCCTCCCCCCCCCCCAAAAAAAAGGTAAAATATTACCACGTTTCATAGAAAAAATATTTAAAACTATCTCTTATAGTATCATTGTTCGTGTAATTACATTTGATAGGGCTTCAAGAATCACTTAAACACCATTTCATATAGGTAGTTAATTTCTTTCTTTTTTAAAAAAAATTAATTATCATTATATATTTGAAAAAAAAATCTTTCGGACTGAAGCCCCTCACCCCCAAAATTAAATCCTGGATCCGCTAGTGGTTTATGCCGCCGTAATTATTATAGTTATAAAATTCTCCGTTTGACGTTTAGATTTTCTAGAATCTCCTTTTTTTTTTTTCTATTTAATACTTTAAAATTGAAAATTGTGTGAATATGTTCCTATATCACTATAATATATTGTCCACGTGACAGATTGTTATAATTCTAAATAAATAAATAAAAAAAAAATTGAAAAAATATTGAGTTATGAATGTATAATCTCCATGTAAAAAAGCTGCAAATTATTTCACAATGGTTTATTATTTCTAAACAACTATACATCTAAAATAACATTACCTTCCTAGTTACAAAAGAAAATAAATAAAAGGTGATTCCAATTGTTGGACTGAACCTTTTTTTTTAATTATTAGTAATATGCTAAAAAACATAGCATTAATTCATTAACACATTCAAAATTTAAAAACCAAACAAAGGGTATAACATTTGGAGTAGACAGCGACAAAAAAGTTTATAATTTTTGAGTTATTCGGAATTAAATTTTACCATCCCTCGTAACTTTTTTTCCTGCTTCTTTTCGTTGAAGTATGTTATAAAGATAAATTTAAAGGGCGTCAAGAAAATTACTTTAGCGAAGTTTCATTGAAATCCTTACATTCGTTTAGGAGCTACAATCTACGCTAACGGAGGTTTTTCGGCCGCCAATTTGAAAGTAAAAGGCGGATAGTAATGTTGATGAAGGAGGATCATCCTCGAGTGACCTCTGATTTTATACCCAAATTTGAAAAAAAAATCGGTCGAGTAGTTTCCGAGAAAATGCGCGGACGGCGGACGGACAAAAAAATTGTATTCGTTTTTCGAATTCTACGCATCCTGAAACCTCAAATTTTGAAAGGGGGTTAAGTTTTTGAAATTTTTGGTCGATCACAATGGTTGATTATTGAAAATAATAAACCAAAAACACTTTTCGCACACCCTGAAATTCAATTGTTCTAGTAATGGACAGAGGGTCACCAAATAAAATTTTAAAAAGTTTTGTTTAAAAAAAAAAAAATAATAAGGAATATGTAAAATGTATATGAAATAAAGCTTTATTTCTATCTATCTATCTCATGGACAGGGGTTCGGTACCAATAATGGACATCGCTCAGAAAAATTCTACAACCTTTATTTACCTATAAAACTTTATCTTTATTTAACTTTATTGAACATAAATGTTCAACTTACTCTTAGCAGAACTATTAGTAGGAAGGTATGAAACACACTGATCTCAAGAGCACCATAGAAACTACTGTGATAGGCATTTTAATTTTTTTTTTTGGAAACTTTATTTATATAGTTGCCAATAGAGGGCATTGTTCTTCAATCTAGAAAAAATTTGAACCTTTAAATCAACAAGAAAGCTTATTATTTACATTTAAATTAGAATATGTCCATCACTGGATCCCATGTCTATAACTGGCGCCTTCACCCTAGTAAGATTTATCCACGAAAGCTCTGCTAACCATCCCAGAACTGAAGACATACTCACCGAACTCCGGCGGATCGTGGTCGCCATGGACTGCCGTGGATCCTCCAAGAAAGCAGAGAGCCAAGAAGAGGAGAAGCTGAGGAATGGATGGCATGCTGACCACTACTGGAGCCAGCGCTTGCTACGTCGCCCCTACTCCACTTACTCGATGGGCACTATCTCCTTCGCTGGTCCATCTTGTGTCGTCAATTCCAGGGATTTTAGATCTCTAGGTCATTACACGAGGACAAAGCAATCTAAACTTTGGCCTAGAATCGCATCGGATTACTTATGATCAAGTGGATCTCGTAAACATCTATGTATATGAAAAATCTAGAAAAACACTAGCGGATCCAGACTTTCCCTCCCCCAGGAAGGTGAGACAAAATTTTATCTTGGAAAAAAGTAACTAAACAACGGGTCTTTTTATTATCATTTTAATTTTAAAGTGAGTTGAATTTTTTTTTAACTGATTTATTTTTTATTTTTTTATTTATATGATATTTACAATTGTAAAAAAAAAATCTGGTGCGCGCAACACACAACTTTCATTTACCGCTCTACTTGGAATAGAAATTATTTTCTGGTAATGTTGGGCTATTATAAAATGTTTGAGCTTAAAGCTTACATATAACAAATCATTACGACCATTATAATTACAAGAAGTCTATTTATTACATCGATGGTAGGACATAAAAATCTAGTCACTCCATCTGCTTTTATAAACCACACAACTTCAGTCTCTGAGCCTTTCAATTGAGAGAATGACTAACTCCAATTTCAACATTTTTTATTAATGTCATTTTAGTGATATTTTTAGTTGAAAAAGTTATCTATACAGACAGTAAGTTGATTCCGTAGTAGGTGATTGGAGTGTTGAAATATAGAACTGTGAATTAAGGCATAAATTTTACCATTAAAAATATCACTAAAATTAAAAATAGAAAATGTTGAAATTGGAGTTAGTCATTCTGTCAACCGAAAGGCTCATATATTCCTACTGAGGTTTGAAAGTATATCTGAATATTTAACCTATAAATGATTATGAATCGTAAAATATTCACGATCGCAATACTTACCCTTACTCCATATTACATATATACGTAAGTGAAAGTAAAAAATATTACATTCTGTCACAATTAAGGACATTTACAATAGTGTTTAGAGAGCAAATTCATACTCTATTTAGAATAAATAACACAGAAAAGTAATAATATTAAAAGTAAATCTATGTAAACAAAAGAATTAAACTAATCAAAATAACAAATAAAACACGTAATTTTATACAATATGTACAGAATCCATTCACTCAGGAGAACTCCGGGCCAAGCCTTTCTCTTCCCCTCCCCCACTTGTGGAAGAAAAGGCAAGACTCTAGGAGATCCCAGCCCCTCTCACTCAACCGATTTACTGATATTAAGGACCAGTAAAGACTGAGGAAAGGCGCACACACAAATTGCTTGAATGGAGAATCTGGTCATTACGAAAACCCCAATATATGCTTATTCACAAAAGGTATCGGCCACTGCCACTTCAACCTGTGTAACTTGTAAGAATGCGTGGTGCTGTATTAAATTATTAAGGATGGGATATGAGCTGAATTAAATAAATAATTTGTATTTATGCTCTGTACTGTAAAAACAGCAAATAATAAAAAACAAAACAAATATTAACCATAAAAAATCTTCATTTATTGTCGAAATAACTGAATATTGTAGCTGAAAGGATTTTCTAGGGTGATCTAATCCCTTTAAAACTATTTTTGTTTCAATTTAAGCAAATAATTATGCAAAATGTTGTGTTTTATGTTCACAGATGTCAATTATCCAGTTAAGGAATTTCGACCGCCATTTTCTGGCAAAATACTAGACCAAATAAAAAAATAAAATACACCTGGATTCACCTGGATTATGGAATTCACCTGTTTCCGAGGTGTCGGCCAATTTAATATGCCATTTTAATCCTAATTATTACCGAAAGCGTCTTTGATGCTACGGGATACTTATTACGTTTAGTTAATGTTTCATAAATTAAAACATTGTTATATTTCTATAAATTATTAAAGGAAGCTAGTCGACTGTTCTACATATCATGGGTAATAAATATTCAGGACACAGTCATTATAAGGTTTTTATTAGTGCCGACGTTTCAACCCAAACATGTGGGTCATCATCAGGGCGTGGTTCGAGCACTGGAGGTATTCACGTACTTGCTCGAAACACGCCCTGATGATGACCCACATGTTTGGGTTGAAACGTCGGCACAAATAAAAAAAATTTATAATGACTGCGTCCTGAATATTTATCACCTATGTTATATATTTACGATTGACTTCAACGAACTAAAAATCAATTGAAGAGGTAAATGAAGAAGAATAACTCTATAATTTCTTGGGTTCTTTGAGCACTATAGAAAAAAACGTTTTGTGATATATCTACCTAAGTAGGCTGATAAATGAAAGTTGTGTGATGCGCGTACCACACCAGTTGTATGGAGAATTCTGTACTTTCCATTGAAGATTAATTAATGGAGGACAAAGAGATAAATAAAATAAAACTAAAATAGAAATAGAAAAAGCATGAATGAATTCGAAGCAAAAAAATTAATAAATAAAACTATATTCTATTAATCGTTATATTAATGAAATAAATGAAGTTCATCAAGCCATTGTCATTTTTATTTTCGTTAACATTAAAAGATTACGTAGTTAGTTAATACTTCTTGGAACATGGATCATTTAATAGATTTTTTACTTATTTTTATCTAACTGTACTTCCCACAGTCATGAAATAACAGTGAATCATCGATTTCTATGAAAATATTTAGTTTGGAAACAGATTAATTAATGACAGTTTCATTTCAACATTTTTTTTTCAATTTTTATCTTATCATAACAACATTTGAACTTAAACTGAAGATTCAAGCAAACTGTAAGGGAATTTACAGGAAAAACAAAAACGTTAATCTAATAATTATTTAAAAAATATATAGAACATTTATAATTATTCAACGAAATAAGAAATCTTTACCATTCCATAATTTGTTTTGTTTTTATCAAAAATTGTAGTTGTTTCGAAAAGTTTCTACCAAATCAGTCCCGATTATAAATAGGCATATAAAAATTTACTGAAGTTATTTTGGAGAAAAAAAATTACAAGTAGTCAGCTTCTCTGTTCAGTTTATTATAAAATGGGGAGTAAAGAGTAATAGTCCGTGGTACAGGGTCCTTTTTATCAAATTATTAACATCTGCCGGAAACTTCGTAAATAGCTTCATCTCATCGTAACCTACAACTATTTAATTTACGAAAATTCTTGAAATTTGGGTGTTTTCTATCTGCAGGGAGGCAAACTTTGTATATTTAGTAGGTATTAAAAAGTCGCAAATACCCATTTGCTTTCCGCCTGAATCGTAAGATAATTGAACACAAAATTTAGAAGAAAGATGGTCTTCAAAAAATATGAGCCTACCCCTCCAAAATAACGTGGTTATATAGGACAAACGGCCCAATATTTTTGTAGCCCACTTTTTTTATTAATTTTGTAATCAGATTATCTTAGATACAAGTGGCAAGCAAATGGGTATTTACGAGTTTTTAGTACCTAATTAAATAGACAAACTTTGCCCCCCTCCAGATTGAAAACGCCCCAATTCCAAGAATTTTCGTAAATTAAATATTTGTACGTTAAGGTGAGATGAAAAAAGGGGTCTGTATCGCGGACTATAAGTATGAGTGGTTCGATTGTTGGTTGTCGTAAATCGGAATATGAAATTTTGTTGTTACGTACCAGGGAGCTACTGCTATTAATCTTAATATTTAGCATTGAAAAGATTGTAGTTTTTTTTAGTATTCTTTGCGAAATCGTAAATCTGTGAGGTGTATGTCAAGCAGATATGTGTATATAATTAGTAATGTTTATCTTTGAAGATTTGGAAAACAGGGAGTTAGTAATTTCAATTGTATGTCTACAGTTGTGCCATTAATACTTATATGTGGGTCTTAAGTCATCCATCTGTCGATTATTGGTCCAAGGTATTTGATCCAAATTTGAAAATACAGATTTTTTTTTAAATGTTTGACAGGTGTGTACGTGTCTTGTCAAAGTATAAACTTAAGTGTTGTGATTTGTCATGATTGCTTCTTGTTTTCTAAAGTGAGTACCGTTTTTATAAAATTAGTGAATTTTTCATCGAAAATTTAATTAGTTACAAAATTAAAAATGGAGGGTTCCATTATGTAATTTCGATAATAAATTTATGACGGGATCTTACTGATTTCACTTATTAAAAAGAAACCATAAAGGTGCCTTAATAACTTTATCTCAACAACCAGGAATTAGAAAGACAGCTTAATCATTCGCCTAACGTCGGAGGTGAGTGACAGAAATATGAGAATGTTATTTCTTTACTTTGTTGTAGGTCTCTGTATTTTACAATACCATATGCTCGTCTCAGCTGGTATCATAAACATACCGTCAATCAGTGGTAAGTGAATCTTTTATTATTACATACAATAATCTTTTATTTACGAATAAGACATTCTGCCATACTTATGGGCAATAAGTACTAGAGTTATGTATGGTACATTCAGACTATTAATCTTTTTAATTTCACTTACATATATATGTAATATATAGTAAGGAAAAGTATTGCGATCGTGAAAATCTTCGAATCTGAGTTTTCAATTGAAATACACATTTTGAGGTTTCCTAAGTACAAATAATTTTTTTTTTTTCAGTTGGCGCTACAGACATCATTAAGATCTTTGTTCGCGAGATGTGGTCTCCTAGACCACATCCCGATTCCCGATTTAAGTACACGGGGGTAAGGTAATCAGTCCTACGCCCGGTCGGTGTGACTTTCCTCCAGTAAGCTGACGGGTCTCACCTGGGGGGAGGATCTCGGGTTGCGTGGCTTTCTCTGGTGGGCGGTCACCCATCCAAGTGCTTACCACGCTCGGCGTTGCTTAACTATTCCAAGCGCCTTAGCCCGCACGGCTATCCCACCCCCCATAATAATTAAGTCCCACAAAATGATCTGTGAGTGTGTATATACCTGAACAGCCTAGTTAAAAAACAAGAAGTCGTACGAAACTGAAATTGTGTATTTAAGGTTTGTATATTCCTGTTCTACAGTATCTTTTAATAATACCCCACTTATTTCTGTTAAACAAATCCGATATTTAGGATTAACGTTTAACTTGGATTCCACATACCAGACAAGAAATGCTTGATGTTTTCTGATTGTTCACCACTTACTAATAGACAAATGTTCTAAGCTTCAAATTAATCATTTTTTATTTTATTTTATTTATTTATTTTATTTTATGCAATTTGCACCTGCGCAGCTGCGCATCTAGCAAATTTGTTGTATTTTTATTGTCTTGGTGTAATTGCTTGATTTTTTTTTTTTTTTTTTTTTTTTTATTGATGTAGTAGGTCTCTTGGCCATTTTCTTCTTAATCTTCGTTGCTCAGGTAACAGGGAGCAGGAGATAGAAAGAACCAGAGGATTGGAGTGATTTTGGGTTGAAGAATGAAATGTAGTGTATTTGTCGTGGATGTAGGATTTTACTGTTGGGATGTTTAAGTCGTTATGTATAGTAGTGTTTGAAATGTACCAAGGTGCGTTAACAATTTTTCGTATAATTTTTGATTGTGCTGTTTGTATTTTGTTTATGTGTGTTTGTTTTGCTGAACCCCAAAGTTCTGCTCCATATGTCCATATTGGTCTCAGTAAGGTGTTGTAGATAAGTCGCTTGTTTCGTAAGTTAAGTGAAGATCTGTAGTCCAGAAGATGTGAAAGTTGGCTATATCGTCTAGTAAGTTCTTGTCTTTTTAATTTCGTATGTATGTTCCAAGTAAGCCTTTTGTCTAAGTAGAGTCCAAGGTACCGTACATAGTTCTTTGAAGGCACTGGATTATTGGCAATCGTTATGGGTGGACATGAGGCTTTCCTAAGAGAGAAACTAATGTGGGTGGATTTTGTACTATTAATTTTGATTCTCCAGTTTTCAAACCACTTTTCAAGAGAATGAAGATGGTTTTGTAGGGCAATTGATGCGATAGTAGGATTTTTGTGTGAAGATAGAATAGCAGTGTCGTCAGCGAAGCAATAAATGGTGGTATTAGGGTGCTCAGGGATGTCAGAAGTGTATATAGAATAGAGGATTGGGCTCAAGACGCTACCTTGTGGTACGCCTTTGTGTTGGGGAAAGAAGGAAGATACAGAAGAGTCTACGGAAATACAGAAAAATCTATTAAGAAAGTAGGATTGAAGAATTAAAAAATAAGTGGAAGGTAAGTGCGGTTTTAGTTTCCATAATAGGCCCTTGTGCCAGACACTATCAAATGCTTTCTCTATGTCGAGAAAGACGGCAGAGCAATATTCCTTTTTTTCAAAAGTCATAGAGATAGCATCTACTATCCGATGGCACTGTTGCACAGTAGAGTGATAACAGCGAAAGCCAAACTGGTGATTTGGTATCACTTCACTATATTCTAGAATAGGCTTCAGTCGGTTTAGTAATAGTTTTTCAAATAGTTTGCCCATTATTGGAAGAAGTGCTATAGGACGATAGGATGAAGGAGAAGTGGTAGGTTTTGAAGGTTTGGCAATCATTTTGATTGTGGAGAGTTTCCAAAGGAGAGGAAAATAGGTAGTGCGTAAAATGGAGTTATAGATATGTGTAAGAAACAAAACAGCTTTTCGAGGTAGGTGTCGAAGAATGAAGGGAGTGATTAGATCATAGCCAGGAGCTTTTTTGTTTGGTAGTCTGTTGATTTCTTTGTAAATTTCTTTCGGATGAAATGCCGGTGGGGGTAGTGATAAGGGTAGTGGTGTTGTCAGTTCTTCTTCTATTGCGTCAGTAAAATTATTGTCCTGTATTCTGTTTGTCCCAAATACTTGTGCAAGATATTTAGCGAATTCATTGGCTTTTTCTTCGCTTGTTATTGCCCAAGTGTTGTCTGTACGTCGGAGAGGGTATTGAAGGTCTTTTTTCTTTAGTATACGTCTTGTTGTTGTCCATATTGATCCATTTCTATTGTTTATTGTGTCTATGTAGTCTTTATAGCTGTCATTTTTAAATTTTAATAGTTTTTCGTGAAGTTTTCTAGTTAGTTTGTTGAGTTCTGTTTTGTACGATGGATATCTAGTTCTTTGCCATAGGGCTCTAATCCTACGTTTTTCTTTTATAAGATTATGTATTGGCTGAGGTAGGTAAGAAGCAGGTTTAGTGTATGTCTTTGGTGGTCTCGTTGAATGCCAAATAGCCTCTTGTATACTTTTTGTTAGGTCGTTGACTGCATTGTCGAGGTCGTCAGCTGTACTAATTAAAGTGTTTAACGTAATTTTGTTGTTTAAAAAATGTTTAAAGTCGTCCCAGTTTATGTAACCGTTAATTAATGTCGGGGGTTTGGGTTTAACGAAAGGGTTGTTCGAAAGTTCAAGTAAAATTGGGCTATGATCAGATGAAAGGTCAAGGAGAGAGGAAACGTTGGAATGTGCATGTGGTAAGGAGCTTGTGACAAAGAAATCAAGAAGATCGGGAGACTTTGATAGTGAAGTAGGCCAGTAAGTAGGTTGAGATGGCGAAATTACAGAAAATTTCAAATCTTCAATACATTTTTGTAGTCTTTTTCCACGAGTATTGGACACTCTAGATCCCCACCTTGTGTTTTTTGCGTTAAAATCTCCTCCTACAATGAATGATTTTCCCATTGTCGAGAAAATAGCCTTTAATTCATTCGTGGATATAACTTTATTGGGAGCTATATAGACTGAGGCAATCGTGAGTTGGAATTTTGAGGAGTTTAGAGAAATATTGGTGGATTGTAGGGAATTCGTAGAAGCAGCAGGAAGAATATGGTGATTTAAGGACTTGTCCACAATAATTGCAGTTCCTCCATGTGCTGTGTGGTCTGGATGGTCAGTTCTGTAAGTTTCGTAATCTTGTAGCTTAAATGTTTGTTTGTCTGTTAAATGAGTTTCAGTAATCAGAGCTATGTTTATGTCATGTTCTTTTAAACAAATTTCCAGTTCATTTTTTCGTTGGAGCAGACCATTGGAGTTCCATAGGAGTATTTTTAGAGAAGGTGATTTCGAATTAGTCATTGGAAGGATTAGAAATGAAAGTAGAAACTAGTTTAGTTAGAAGTTCTAAAATAGGGGATAAAAGGGATTTAAGTTCAGTTAGAAGAGGTTCCATAGAAGATTTTATAGCTGAAGAAATATCAAAAGTTGAAGTAGAAGGTTGGATAGAAGCTGTAGAAGGATATCTCCCTGTTACCTTAGCACAGGAGACCCCTGCCACGGTAGACGGTTTATCACTACTCTGCGGTGTTAGATCTTTCTCTACTAATTTTTGAACTGATTTAACGTGTTCTTCATTTGTTTCTATTGATATTAATTTGGCTGTTGAAGGATCCATTATATTTGGAGTCTGTGAAGGGAGGGGATCTATCTCTAATCCTGATCCAGAGGTTATATGGTTGACAAATGGTTTGTTTTTTAGATATATTAGTTTTTTGAATGTAGCGCATCCTTTGTAATTGGCTGGGTGAGCACCTTCGCAGTTAGCACAAGTGGCGGGCGTCTCTCTAGTTTTTGTACAGTTTGCTGTAAGGTGTGGTCCAGCGCACTTAACACATTTGGCGGGAAGACTACAGTACCCTTTTGTATGGCCATAGGTTTGACATCTTTGACACTGTGGTGGTTCCTTTCTTAAGTATGGTTCCTCTACTTTTATTCTAGTATATAATAAAAATTCTAGATTAAAAATTTCTTGATTAGTTGGACTTTGTTCCAAATCTATAAAAAATATCGGTAGCGGTACTTTTGTTTTGGGATGTTTTGCGTTACTAATATTTTTTACTCTGTATCCTAGTTCTTCGAGTTCGAATTTGATATCTTCAATTTCTGTAGTGTGATGAAGATTTCGAATGACAACACGAAATGGTTTTTCATTCTGTAATTGATATGTGTAAAATGTTGCATTTTGTGCTTTTAATAGTTTTATTATTTTTCGATAATCATCTGGAGTAGATGGAAATATTTTTGTCTCATTTGTGTTAGAAAGACAATAAAACCCGCGAGGTCCGACTTCTGTTGATAAATTTTGACATAATTCTTTGAAGTTTTTAACTGATTTTAAATTTATAGAGGGGGGTTTAGGAATATTCTTGGTTGACAATTTGTCCTGAGTGTTAGACGACATAGGAACGGGTTGAGGTGCGATTTCTTTGGTTGAAGTAGCATTTGTTTGTTTAAGTAATTCGTTTGGCCTAATCCAGATACCTATCCTTCCATAATAAACTTCAGAACCATCTGAACTCTCGTTTCTAATCTTGCTCCCTCTTCAATCCCTCTGAGATGTCTGAAAAGAAGATGGCTCCATGATCTCCTAATGTAGACATTATTATAGTGTTACCAGTAGGAAGTTTCTCAACAAGTCTTTTCACATTATCGCATTCATTTGTTCACATTTACTAGATGTATTTCTATTATAATATAGTTGTAAATATCATGAATAATAAAAAAAAAATTAATGATGACCCTTGGGTGAAAACTTCGACTTACTTAATAAATACTATTAATGACTACATTTCCTTACTATTCTTCATCTTCAAAATGGTTTTTGATTAATTAAAATTGAAATTTGGATATGGTTACTTCCAGGTCTATCTGTTGACTACACCCATAGTAAGTCTGGAACTTTGTTGAGACGCTGTTCGCCCAGAAATTGCTGTTCAATTTACCAACAATGTTGTCGCAACGGGATGGTCTGTTGTGATAATTATGGGTATTTGTAGTTCATTTGTAATCACATATATTATATGATGTTATATTGTATTACTTAAATTAAAATATAATATATTGTTTCAGGATGGTTCTTGCGGAATTCTGCCACTGAAATAACTATAATCGTAGAGGACTATTTTATTAATGTAAATAAAAAATAACTCAAAAACTAGTTTGGCTATACACATTTTACTTTATCTGCTAAGTTAATAGTTACTAATTTTATTTTTTTCAAAAATATCTTTTAATTAAGAAATAATACATTTTGCCACAATATTAAGGGCACTAAATATTAGAGCTATGCGAGGCACATTCATGCCATGAACATACAATACAACAATAAAATAAAAATATAACAAAAACAAAATAAATAAAACTTACAATAAAATATAAAAATTCATATAAAAACATATTCATAATTAATTGCATTATTTACAATCAGCCGAGGGAACTCTAAGGACAAGGCAAGACCCTAAGAGATCTCAACGGTTGTTTCTCAGCCGCTTCACTGCACATTACTTTTTTTTTAGAAGGAGTTGGTCGGGGGTGCGGTCAAATTTAATACTATATATTATAATAGTATTTTATTGGATATCTCGACGTTTCAACCTACATTGTAGGCCTCCATCAGGGAGCTGTTGGGAGACTGACTCTGTCTCCTAGCTGCTTCCAGCAGTGCCAGATACAATGCCCTAATGTATACCTAAAAAGTGAGTCGAAATGTCAACGTATCCAATAAAATACTATCATAATATATAGTATTAAATTTGACCAAACCCCCGACCAACTCCTCAAATTACAATCACGGTCAACCATCTCCACAACATTACTTTTATTAAGAAACACTCTTATTGAGTAATATTACATTTTGTCACAATAAAGGACACTGTAATAATGAGCAAAAGTTCATTCACTCCACATTAACAAAAAATATAATCATGTTAAGTAAAAATAATAAATAATTTTTTTAAAAATAAATAAAGTAACATAAACCTTTAATACAGGCATGGTTATATATACCATTTACAATCAGCCAAATGAACTACGCACCAGGCTTGTCTACCAGCCTGTGGAAGGAAAAACCATAATATAGGAGATCCCAGCCCTTCTCTCTACCGTGTCACTAGTACTAAAATCCAGTGGAGAAAAGAGTGCTATTGCCACATACAAACATGTGTTAAGTGGAGAATTTCTATTGCCAAAACTTCATGTACAAATTTACCAAAGCTCAAGGAGGGATATAGAGATGAGTGGAACTAAATAGGGATTGTGCCAGAGGATTTGGATGATAAGTAAGGATATGGCAAAAGGGACCAATAGGCCCACACAAGCTAAGTCCTCCCGCCATTACCAGGATATAGTGAAATTCGGGGAATTTGGCTTGAACAAATAGGAAATTGAAGTCATGAAGTAGTGTTTTGTTGGTTATTTGGAATGGTAGAATTAGCTACTGTTTAAAGGACTTGGGATTGGAAGGATTGGATGCTTTTGATGTAGGAAAATTTAGACAGACACGTTTCAGAATTGCCTTGTTGACTAGTACTTTGTTGTCGATTGAAAGATGAGATTTTCTATTTAGCAATCTACATAATTCGCCTCATTTTCGATTCCTAAGGGTAAGTATTGCGATCGTGAAAATTTTTGAATCTGAGTTTTCAATGGAAATACACATTTTGAGTTCCCCTGGATCCAAATTACCAAGTCCCACAAAATGGTCTGTGTATGTATGAGAACAGTTTAGCTCATAAACGAAAAGTAGTGCGAAACTTAAACTGCTTATTTAATATTTAACATTTGGAATCATAGGTTAGAACAGGCCTTATTATAAGGATCTTATAAAGCTGCACCTTGGTGATCCTCGGGAGACATCTACTTTTGATATGTTTCAGGAGCCCAAAATAGCATCTGTTTGCAGCCATTAACCATCTATTGATTTCTTGCTGCATATTATTATCAGAGTTCACTTGAGTTCACACAGGAATGTGAAGTCACCGATTTTCACATGGGCATCCTGCCGATCTAATGCTTTTGGACCTGCTCTCATATATTTGGTTTTTGACTAATTTAATGTTAGGCCCATTCTTTGGGCTACTTTCTTTATATCGAGAAATGCCTCCTTGATAGATGCCAAGCTTCTTCGCATTATGTCCAAGTCATATTAAACAATAAACAGGCAAGGCTGACACCCTGCCTAAGGCCCTTGTACGTTTTAAAATCCTTAAAAAGTCCTCCACCAACTTGGACAGCACACTTCACCGTTTTTCTGATCTATTTATTTACATTATATTTCAAAAATATATTCACATATTATTTTGGAAATATGTTCACATTGTTACAACCAACAGAAGAGATATATATTTGCTTACGAACATGTACAATAATTTATTTATTTTTTTAAGATAAATTCATCAAGCCTTCACCTCGAGTCTAGGAGGTTTGAGGTCCAAAGGCTCTAGAACTGAGTCTTCAGGAGTCAAGACTTTAAGACTCGAGTCACAGCTGAAGGCTTTTTTTTTACAACACTATATTATAATCAATTAAAATTGATTAAATTGAGAAAACGTAAGCACGCGGAGATCATGAGGGGCATATGGGAGAAGAGGAGGCAGATGAAGAGGAAGCATTAACGTCATGGTATTCGCGTGGTCTTTAAGGCCTGTTGGTGGAAAAAAAAAAAAAAAATCAATTAAAATAATCATGTAAACATATTTCTTAAAAATAATTAAACATTTATCATAATAATAATTAAACATAGATCTAAAATGAAGACCTCACATGGACCGTAATAGTGCGCAGAACTAAACTCAATTTAATGCTGATTTCCAACCACGCGAGAGGAGCAAGGTCCATTGTTCAACGTGAAAGGATCAGCTGCCGACTTCTATGTAAGCCAGGAATTTGTACTTCCCAGTTTGTAATCAACTGTAAACCAGTTTACGTTTTTATCAATTGAAAAAATTATGCATCTCCTTCTTGTTCAGGTAATAGTGTGATAAAAATATTTATTAATAATAATAATAAATAATAATAATAAGGCTTAGCGAACCCGAAGGTTCGATGCCGACACCACCAATCGCTTGTTACACACCTCCCTCCACCGTTCGCCGTCCAAACCCAGTCCCTTCAGATCGGCTTTAATGCAATCTTCCCATCTTCGCTTCGGCCTACCCCTCGGACGCTTACCATTCGGCACAGCAAACATTAACCTTTTAGGAATTCTCTCGTTACTAAGCCCAACAACTTTACAAGCCCATTTGATTCGCCGCGATGAAATTACCTCAATTATATTACCCGGATACATCTCACGCAATTCGGCATTGTGTAACCGTCTGAACTCTCCGGTTGGAGACTCGATTAAGATTGGGATGTTAAATATTTTAAATTAATTATCTAATAAATATTTTTGAAAATTTTTTTAATTTTCAAAAATATTTATTAGATAATTAATTTAAAATATTTAACATCCCAATCTTAATCGAGTCTCCAAACAAAAAAAAAAAATATGTGATGGCTCTAAGAAACAAAATAACAATGTGTCCTCAAGAACGCAGAACATTCCATGCAAAGCATAGTGAAGAAGTGAATAATATAAAATCATTCAATTTCTTCAAGAATTGTTTATGGACATTTGGAGAGAACAGCTACCAGCAGAAAATGGTTTGTTTCATATATAATTAAGGAGATTATAGTTTGTGTAATAATTATTAAGATATTTCTTCTCCTATTATCAACATGGTTAATCATTATTTTTAATAGATTGCTTCCATTGCTGAATGAAAGCTGAAGAAATATTAGTTTGGAAGAATGAGTTCAATGACAAATCATAGTTTTACTCAGTGAATTCTGTTAGAAAAGGCAAAGGAATACCAGATAGGTAATCGTCACATGTGACTTTGTGATCAGAAAAGGAGCATATAAGGCAATAATGAAAATGAATTTACCAGCCAAATTGGTTCAGCTTATAATAATGATAATGGAGAACAATCTATGCTTTGTCAGACAACAGGAACAGATATATGACAGGTCATTGGGCCTCTCTAGTATTTAACTTAATTTAATTTAAAAACCATTATAAATGCATATGTGCAACAGGAACACTGCTTAGCAGGAAAGTCCAGATTTTAGATATGAATCTTTCAGGATTGATCCTAAACACTGTAAGGGAAGCTTTTCAGGTATTGGAGGAGTCTGCAACTAATTACCAGTGAAGATGATGAAAGTCTTAGGGCTGTATAGATTTAAAAATGTACAATCCTTCATTTACCCAGGATCCCAAATTAATCAAAAGAACAGCTTAGAAGAAGAAATCCAGAGAAGGATGCTCTCAGAAAACCACACCAACAATCCAACCAGCACTTTATATACCACTCAAAATGTTGACCTAACAAAAAAAAAAAAAAGAAGAGCCTTGAGAAAGCAAAATGTGAACCTAAAAAAAAAAATGCTTTCTCAAGGCAAAAGAGAAAACTGGCAGTCTATGACTCAACAAGTGGTTCATAGTACTGAATAATTGTAATAGCAAAATGATAAACATTTTTGATAGGATGTACTAATTTTTGAAAATTTAAAGATATTTAAAAAAAGAAATAGAACTTAAATAAATAGCTTACTTGGAATAAATTGTTTATATATTTTTTTCATATTGCATAATGAAAGAAATAAATGGAGATAATATAGCTTCTTCACAAGAATTTAACAGAAAAAATGTTCCCTTTCCACATATTACTTGACCTGATGAACGATTGAACTATAATTGAAATTTTTGTTTTTATTTCACCTTAAATATAAATTTTATAATTGAACTTTCAAAGAGAGGAATTAGTATTTAGAGTATTTAGAGAGGAATGTTAGTTTCGATTCAGTATCGCATGAGTTCGCCCTTGGTCTGCAATATTCTTGTGGACGAGCTATAATGATTAATTTTATTTTTATTTACTTATTTTTAAATTTCAGATGCTAGCTGCAAATATCCAGAGATGACAAGATATGGAACCATGCGCCAAGGTCTCGGTTGCTACAGCTCTTCATCGTGAAACCTTCTCTAATTATGTTAATGAATTTAACCTTACAGAACAGTACTATATAAAAATATAGAAAAAAATTCTTTTAATGAAACCAAAGCACTTATATTTTAGTTTTAACTCACACATTATGAATAATTGAGATCCTTTTTACTTCATTGGGTCCAAGATTTGTGTAAATAAAATTTTATTTTACGATAACGATTATGGTAAATTAATAAAACTAATTAATTCTAATAATGTCATCTTTCACGTTTGTTACCTAAATATAGAGTGATAACTTTATGTTCATAAATAAACCCAGATATAAATGTAATAAGGTTTTGATGAAGAAAAGCCTTAAATAAAATATTTTAAAAAATTGTGCTCCAAAAGGGATTTTTTAATAAAAACATAACAAGATTTTTACAAAAAGAAACTGCAATTATCTAATTCACAGTGTTGTCCTTAAATAAAAAAGACAATTTTAAATTAAGTTTAAAAACATTTTAATTTTATTTTGTAAAAAACAAATCATTATTGAAGATTTTCAATTCATCCACTATTATTTATGATTTAAGTGTTATTATTTATATGAAATAATTTTTATTTTGTAATAGTGATACAATCACAATCTGAGGTGTATCAAAGCAAAAATTGTGATCTTATAATAAACCTTTAGATGTAACGCCAGCATACACAATGATCTGAGACATCAAAGCAAGAATAGTACTGTTATTTTTTTCAGTATTTTTGTTTACATTAATTTTGCAATTCATATAATATTTATGAAATAGGTAATAAATACATATAATGTAATTATGAATAAATAGAATTTTTATTCACTAAACTGTTATAATTATAATTTTTGTATTACAATTTTCTATTTTATTGTTTCAATTAAAAGCATAAAGTTAGCTATCCACTGTTTTCTTTATATTTTAAGGATTAATTTTCTAGTTATTATAAATTTTTAAGTAGAATATTCATCACCGTAGAACAAATCAATTGTCTTAATGTTCAAGATCTCTCTGATGAATTATGTATGTTGGATGATTAAGGAACTTTTCATCATAAGCAGAAATATTGTAATCGACGAGCAAGTATCTTTTTTTTTCGTTTAACAAACACAGATCAATATACAATTAAGAAGAAACATCAATTTTGTTATATCTTGAAGAAATATAAACCAATTCATCAGTTTTACTATTGTAGAAGACCTAGTTTGTAAATTTAAAAGTATTAGTTTTATAAATTAAACACTGACTTAACAGTGCAATACATTTGATATCTGTAATTCATTAATTTATTTTTATGTAAATGAATAAAAAATAAATGTATATCAATAAAACTTATGTACTTGTATTCTTTACTTAGTAAATATATACTATAAATGAAAAAAATGTAGCGTAATACAAATTGTTATTTTTATTTATGTTAAATGTTGTTTGTAATTTTGTAAAATATATAATAAATAAACTAGTGTCAAAGTTTTACATATTAGAACCCAAATTTCCCACAATAAAAAATAAAATTTAAACTTCAGACAGTTTGTTATTCTACTTCATTTTTCTTTGATTCAAAAAGATAAATAATTATTATTTTTTATTTATGATATTTACAACTGTATTACAAATAAAAATACATTCAGTAAATGTGAACACAAGAATAGAATAGCAATAAACCACTTGTTGAGAAACTACCCACTGTAGCATTCTAAAAATATATTTACAAAAGCAGATCTCGAGGCGATCTTCTTTTCAGATGCCTCGGAGGGTGATAAATAATAAAAGTAAATAACGATAAATGAAGCGATGATGGTATAAATAAAGTAAAATAATATACATTTCTATTATTATTTATGTTTATACTATTCTCTCTATCCTTAATTTACTTGTATTGATTATATTTCTGTTATTTGTTTCTGTCCGTACTATGTACGTTTATATATTTCTCATATATCTGATTTAATTTCATCCTTGATAAACAACCAAAAATTTGCATTGAGATTTGTATTTTGCAATAAAATAATGATTGGATCCTGATAATTGGTTCGATGATATAAACTAATACAGTCAATCAACTATAACCAAATTGCTGTATAGTATTAACAATCAGCATAAGATAATTTTTAAAATGTTAAGGCCAGTGTCAAAATTTAAAAGAACAGCATTGAGAAAACTGAGAATGAATTATTCCTTATGAACATGAATAATTTGATAGAGAGAAAATTGTAGAAACTTACCTTCAACAGTTGAAAAAAAAATTGCAAACAGTTTGTTTAACTTTGAATTAGATATACATTCAGAAGATATAAATATGAAGTTAATAATACATACACAAATGAGCATCAGTGTTAAATTATAAAGAAAGAATAAGGTAAACTAAAAACAACTCTTCACAGAAATACATTCATTTGTATTATTATATTATGTTTTACCATATACATATAAAAATACATTACAAAATTACTACATATTCATAATATTTATAAATACAGTTGGCTATCGATGTCATTAGATTCATTCAAAACTCCACTTCACTCACTTTCTACAATTTAGAGAAATATATTTATTTACTTTCGTCTACTATGGTTTATCATATATTTAAAAATACATAATACAAATATTACATATCAATATTTATAAACACAGTTCACTGTTGATACTTCTAGATTCATTCAAAACTTCACTGAAATAATGTATTGCTTAAGAGATGAAAGAATCAGACACTAACTTACAGAACGACACATAAGATGATGTAAAAGCAAAATGAATATATCATATAAAAAATATCAGTTAATTCCTAATAATAATAATGTTAGTTATATCTGATTTAATTTCATCCTTAATGAACACCTAAAAAGCATTCAGAGTTGTATTTCACAATAAAATAATGGTTAAATCCTGATAATTTGTTCCATGATATAAACAATAGTCAATCAACTCTAATCAAATGGCTCTATAGTATTAACAATCAGCACAATATAATATTCAAAAAATATTTTTAAAATTTTAAGATTTCAACTATCAAAATACTTTAAATGAAAAACAGTGTCAAAATTTAAAAGAACAATATTGAGAATGAATTATTGCTTATGAACATGAATAATTTGATAGATAGAAAATTGTAAAAACTTACCTTCAACATTTGAAGAAAAGAAATTAGCAAACACTTTTACTTTGAATTACATATACATCCTGAAGATATAAATATATAGTTAACAATACATACAGAAATGAGCATCAGTATTAAATTATAAAGAAAGAATAGGATAAACTAAACACAACTCTTCACAGAAATACATTTATTTGTATCCTTCTATTATGTTTTACCATATATATTTAAACACACATAATACAATTACTACATATACATAATATTTATAAATACAGTTCACTGTCGATGTCTCTAGATGCATTCAAAACTCCACTTCACTCACTCCCTAGACTTCAGAGAAATATATTTATTTGTTTTTGTCTAATATCATTTACCATATATTTAAAAATACATAACACAACTATTACATATCAGTATTTATAAACACAGTTCACTGTTGATACCTCTAGACTTATTCAAAACTTCACTTCACTCAATATATGCACTTTTGAGAATCTAGCAATAAATAATCAAACTAAATTCTATAATTTTTAATGACAAAAAATATTATAAAATAATGTATTACTTAAGACATGATAGTATCAGACACTAATTTAGACTATATAACAGCTAAGATAATATACTTCGGAAAGAAAGCATATCATAGAATTTGTTACACAAACTTTAAACTTATAAACATATTATGGAAAGTTCTGGAGGACTATCGCGTTAAGAATTAAATTAATAAACATTTACACAGTACAATAAGCGGAAAGAAACCATTTTAATGATCACTGATAAGTTTAAATCGAACAAACCGTTTGAATAATAATGTAGAGTTGGTTGACCGTTGATATGATATGAGAAGGAATTAGTCGAGGGGGCGGTCAAAAAAAAAAAAAAAAAAAAAAAAAAATTAAAATATATAAATAATTTTATGAGAGGGAATTAGTCGAGGGTGCGGTCAAAAAAATAAAAAAAAAATTAAAATATATAAATAATTTTAATTTTTGCCGACGTTTCGACCCACTTTGCAGGTCGTCTTCAGGGCTACAAAAGATACAAACATGTTGAAAAAATAAAAATAAAATAAAAAATAAATATAAGTATATATAAATTACGCAGCCATTTCAGAGAACGAGAAACTCCAACGTAGTTGTTAAAATTGCCGCAAGAGGCCAGCACTATCCAACAAACCCTCCGAATCGTAGTTCTAGAAGCTGCCGTTAGATAGTAGCACTACCAAGACTCCTGGTCTATACTCTGGCCGTTTTTGTTTTCTCTCTGTAGATAGTGCTGACCTCTTTTAGCGGATTTTAAAACTAATATTTCATTTTATTTTATTTTATTTTGACTGAGCACCCAACTATTCTTCTCTTCATTATCCACGACAGTCAACCAATTACCAATTATTTCATTTTATTGTTTAATGGACGGTGCTGCTCTCTTTTAGTGGATTTTAAGACTATTATTCAAACGCTTTGTTCGATAATGCTGTTACCTCCATATAGTTATGAAACTATTATTCAAAATTCATTTAAACTTATCAGTGATCACTAAAATTGTTTCTTTCAGCTTATTATACTGTTTAAATGTTTATTAATTCATAATTGGTAATTGGTTGACTGTCCTGGATAATGAAGAGAAGAATAGTTGTGGTGTTCAGTCAAAAAGGAAGGCAAAAATAAATGATAATATTTATTTTTTACATATGCCGACGTTTCGACCTGAATTCGTTTATTAATTCCATTCTTAAAGCGATAGTCCTCCAGAACTTTCCATAATATGTTAATAAGTTTAAATTTTGTGTAATAAATTCTATGATATGCTTTCTTTCTTAAGTATACTGTCTTAGCTGTTATATAGTCAAAATTAGTGTCTGATACTTTCATGTGTTAAGTAATACATTATTTTGTAATGTTTTTTGTCATTAAAAATTACAGAATTTAGTTTAATTATTTATTGCTAGTTTCTTGAAAGTGCATATATTGAGTGAAGTGAAGTTTCGAATAAGTCTAGAGGTATCAACAGCGAACTGTGTTTATAAATACTGATATGTAATAGTTGTGTTATGTATTTTTAAATATATGGTAAACCATAATAGACAATAACAAATAAATATATTTCTTTAAAGTGTATGGATTGAGTGAAGTGGAGTTTTGAATGCATCTAGTGACATTGACAGTGAGCTGTATTTATAAATATGCATATTTAGTAATTTTGTTACGTATTTTTAAATATATATGGTAAAACATAATAGAAGAATACAAATAAATGTATTTCTGCGAAGAGTTGGTTTTAGTTTACCATATTCTTTCATTATAATCAAACACTGATGCTCAATTCTGTATGTATTATTAACTAAATATTTATATCTTCTGGATGTATATCTAATTCAAAGTAAAAGTGTTTGTTAATTTTTTTTTCAAATGTTGATAAGTTTTTACAATTTTCTATCTATCAAATTATTCATACTCATAAGGAATAATTCATTATCAATATTGTTCTTTTAAATTTTGACCCTGGCTTTCATTTAGAGTCTTTTGATAATTGAAATCTTAACATTTTAAAAATATTTTCTGAAAATTATCTTGTGCTGATTGTTAATACTATAGAGCATTTGATTAGAGCTGATTGACTGTTGTTTATATCACGGAACAAACTATCAGGATTTAATCATAATTTTATTGCGAAATACAACTCTCAATGCAAACTTTTAGGTGTTCATCAAGGATGAAATTAAATCAGGTATTACTAATATTATTATTATTAGCAATTAACTAATATTCTTATATAATATATTCATTTTGTTTTCACATCGTCTTATATCTTGTTCTGTAAAAAGGGTGATTCCAAACAATCACTACTTTAAAAAAAACAATTTTCCAGGAAAGTTATATTTTTACTATATGAGAAGTTACTATTTCCTATTTACAAATTGGTAGGTTTTTATGAAACTTAAATTTGACGAATTCATTCTTTTTACAGAACATCGATGACATATTTTCTTTTAGTAAATATAGCATACTCAGTCCGTATGCTTAATTTGAATAACTAATTAAGGATTATATCATTGTTAACTGAGCAAAATTAAAGAGGAAAAGGAATAGAGGGATTTGGCTAAGGGAATTTGTCAGGATTTAGAGAAGAAAAATATAATAATTAATCAATATTTTTTTTAATTCATTTATTTGAAACAAAATACATCTATTCTTTCAATTACTATACAGAAGCACTCATGTGTGGGTATAACAGCAAAATAGACAGAAAATAGTTCCAATATTTGGTATAATAGAATAAAAAAAATGTATACAGAATTAATAAATTTGCCATTTCTATTGAATAATGTCCATCACAAATACAATTTTTATTTATCTTATATTATGATAAAACAATTTCAATTATTCAAGTAACTATTACATAACCTTGAAAAATCTTATGGAAATATGAATAACAGAAACAATATACATCATTCAATAAAATTATTATTAAGAGTAGAAGTAAATATAAGATAAGCCCTTTTCTTTTCAACTCGTGTAGCAAACTTATTATTAACTTATGTTCTTAAATAACATGAATAATTGCAATACCATTAATTAAATTATTACAATAATAATCTAATGATTACAGGAATTAAATGAAAGAAATAATTAAAATAATGAATTCAAAAATTAAGAAGGAATGTTCTTGTCCAGACTTCACATCATTTCCATGATAATGACCCACATGCTTGGGTTGAAACTTAGGAAAAATAAACACTTTTTTTGACTGCACACCCAGACTATTTTTCATTTACAATTCACAATTTCAACAATCAACTATATATCCATATCGAAAATACAAAAAATAAATAACATCAATAGTTTCTATTATGATTACAAGAATTAAATGTAATGAAAAATTACAACTATACAACATGAAAAATTTTAATAGCTCTTATTAAATGAATTTTTGAGTAATGAATCTTTTGATTCTGCCTTCATTATCTTCAAGTTCTATAGCCATATCAGAAAGTATACAGTATCAGTCTTGAAAATATTAATTTTCCTGATGTGGATTCAACTGAAGAAAATTTCCATGGCAGAATATCATGTTTCATTTGTGATTTGTTTATCAATGGTCTCATTTGCATTGATGCCATTTTTTTCCAAAGACACCTCCAATCAGCAGGGTAGTTTATCATTTCTATGCATTTTCTTCAAGAAGGTGGTAGAAACCAGCTAAATACCTAAAAAAAAAAGTATATATATATATATATATATATATATATATATATATATATATATATATATATTATATATATATATATATATATATATATGAGTTATTGTTTCATTATAATTAAATTGTTATATTAAATAAGTTTTAAAAAATTATAATTTTTTTAAAAACTTCTGAAAATATATACTTATAAATACTTTGTTATTCTATACAAAAAGATTTTTTAAAATGTATTGTTATATGAAACAGCATTGAGCCTACTTCAATTTGAGTTAGGCTTATTTTAAATTAGATTGAAAAACATTTTAATTTAAATATTATTTTGCAAATAATAAATATAATTATAACTGAAGATGGTCAATACATCTATTATTATTTATTTGATAAGGATTTGGCCGGGCGTGTGGTCAAATTAAATACTATATATTATAGTAGTATTTTACTGGATATGCCTATATAATATTATTTAATTTGACTACACCCCCGATCAACTCCTTCTCAAATTATAATCACAGTCAATTATCTCCACACTGTTATTATTTAAGTATTAAGGTTAACGTACCAGTAATAGACAATATTCAACCCATAAACTGATAATATGCTTTATATGCCAAAGAGAGAGTGCAAATATGAGTATATTTGGAACTAGAACAATTAGAAGGATGATACCAGAACCTCGAGTGATATATAAAAAATTGTGCTAAACAACTAAATTTTCTGTTCTTCTTTTTGCTTGGGAGCTGTATAATATTCTCTGTTTTTGGCAATGATAACTTCCAAATATACACCACCACCACCTGTACCACTACAAACCCCAGGGTCTAGTACTATTTAGGGAAAGCACTGTTTCTTGGTCTACTGTTGTGTAAGGAGGTGATTTGACCGAAATCAAGCTCAACCATCAGGTTTTTTCCCTTAATTAAAGGTACCCACTTTATAGAGGCTAGGTGTGCCCCAGGAGGGTCTACCTACCCAGGATTGCCCAACGGCCAATGAAACAGAATAAATAATTAGTGATGTAAAGATGGTTGACCGTTGATATAATATGAGAAGGAGTTAGTCGAGGGTACAGTCAAATAAATAGAAAAATTAAAATATATTATTTTAATTTTTGCCGACGTTTCGACCCACTTTGCAGGGCGTAGGATGTGGCACTGCGGGAGGCAGTTGAAACACTTTATACTGGTACAAAATACGCTGTGAGAATTCTTGAACTTTTTCATGAAAATTAACTAATTTACTGTATATAAAAAAATGTGAAAAACAACTAAATTTTCTGTTCTTCTTTTTGCTGGGGAGCTGTATAATATTCTCTGTTTCTCTGGTCAGTTGAAGTGTTTCAACTGCCTCCCGCAGTGCCACATCCTACGCCCTGAAGGCGACCTGCAAAGTGGGTCGAAACGTCGGCAAAAATTAAAATAATTAATATATTTTAATTTTTTTATTTATTTGACCGCACCCTCGACTAACTCCTTCTCATAGAATAAATAATTCTTCTGCCACTAGCCGGGATTCGAACCAGGAATCTTTAGCATTGGAAGCTCAGTACCCTACCACTGAGCTACCCCATTCCCTTCCAATATACAGCAATTGATTTATTTGTTGAATTTACATGTTAACATTTTGGGAAATTTTACTCCCATCTTCAGAACTTACAATCCCATATTTTCTTATCGTTTCATGGTTAGAAAGGAGTTAATTAAAAAATATTTGGTGTCTGTTTTGTAATTTTTTGCTGTTGTGGGTGGCTTCAAATAATCTTCTATTGTTGTGTTTTGGTTCTATGCCTAATATCTGTGGTTTATTTAAATTGAATTTGTGCTAAAGCTGTGAAATTCTGGTTCCTAAGAGTTTGGATGTTTCCCCAATGTAGATGTTGGTGCAGTTTTGACAGTTTAATTTGTAAATTATATTTTTCTTGTCAAATGAGTATATTCTGTATTTTGTATTGGTAATGTACCTGCCCAGTTTTTTATTATTGTATTGCCCAAGCTTGACTTCTGGTATGTCATCATTTTTAAACATGTCCTTAATTTTGTTTTTAAGTTCAGGTATGTATGTCATTTTGTAGCTGGTGTTAAAGTTCATTTTGTTTGTTTGTGAAATGTCTTGATTATTCTGGTGTGTTAAATTTGTTTTTTTTTTCAAAAAATTGAATGATGAATTATTGAGTTGGTTTCTTTATTGTAATGTTTTTTGGTTTTATTATCATTTTGGATTAGTGTTGTATATGTAATCGACTGTACCATAACTTTTAGATTAGGTTTGCAGGGTAAAAATTCTCAATAAGTATTTTATAAATTTCTGTTTTCACTTGTGGAATTAGGGGTATTCTTGCACTTGTTGTAAATGCTTAATGTGCTAATCTGCTTAAGTGTTATCAGTTATAGTAAGGTTATGCCTGTACAGTAAACAAAGTTTGTGGGTTCTTAATTGATTTACAGACGTTTTGATTTATTTTTAAAATGGCAAAGCGAAATGAGTAGTGAATCTTCATGCTTCATTATTTGGTTAAAAATGCTTTATTAGAAAGAATGAATCAAGATTCAGATGGCAAAGAACTTGATGAATACATCGATGAAATCCAAGTTCTCTTTACTTTCCATTTCTGTGGATAATGTGTAAATATTGAAGAAATAAAAGTAGGTGGTGACCCTACACGGTCATTTGAAATTGCATTCTGAGGCACGCACTATGGACGTCCTGATTTATCGTGTAAGATACTGATACAAAATGTCATTTTCACTGTCCATGTAGGGTCCACTTAACGGTTAGACTCTATTCTCTAAATTACGATCATATCTGAGGACGGGATGGCCGAGCACATCGGGGCATATGTCCCTGGATGCCCGATCCTGAACGTTGTGGGTTCGATTCCCACCTGATCGGGTAACTTTCATTTCATGGCGATCCCAGGTAACGAATTTTGACATTCCCACTCTGGTAAGTGCGCGGCGACAACCTCAATTGTTGGCAAAAAGCACTATATGGCCCACTTCTTCCCTTCCCCCTACCAGTACCTATCATATCTATGAAATTTACAGTTATGTTTTTTTCCTCGAGCAGATTCAATCATTACTCATCAGGTTTAAAATTATTTAATAATTACTACTATCTTTTCCAAAAGTTATGGGTAAACCTGATAATCTAAAAAGGAACATATTTTATTTATCAAAACTTATAAAAATCCAGGGGACTCAGCATCTTTACATCTTCTTGGATATAATGTGGGAATGAACCATTAGGATAGAGATTCAACAACATCCAGTCCTCCTCCTTCCAAAGAACATCGTCCCAGACTTGAGGTAAGCCGTAAACAATTTTGAACCCCTGGTTCCAAAAAGCTGCCCAAAGAGACAATGGATTAGGTTCGATTATTGTATGGTTGCAAAGAGACATCATTGCCAATAATTGACCAACAGATTTGGTCCTTAAAGGGACGAAATCATCACTCTCAAATGTTTCCGCTGCCCATCTCACATCTCCAATGGCTATAAATAAAGGACGGTAGTGCTTCCTGAACATGTCCAACGAATATCGGAAGAAATTCTCTCGAGCTCTTTTGAAGTATTTTCTTACAGGAAACCAGTTAGGTTTTTTTATCCAAACGCAAACTGTTATCAAGGGTGAGTCAAAATTATCTAAATTCAAAGAATTAATACATCTTTGATGGGCACGCTTGGCAAACGCATTCAGATTTTCTGATAAGACAAATTCACTGTTCATATATTTTGCAGAATAAAGGATCGCCTTGGGATTATCAATTGATTTACCTGAGAAATCTATTGCAACGTGCACTCCATCCAGATTTGAATCAGGGTATTGAATGGGTGTAATCAAAGATGCATGACTTACTTCGTAATTACAAACTAGAGGCAGGTTGTTTATAGTGCATAAAGATAGTGGCTGAAAGATATGTTTCAACTCGTCCACAATCGCCTTTGGTACACAAACGCTTCTCCTAGTGAAGTTCATTCTTTTGATACTCCACAATGTCGTGTATGCCCAGAGCATTTCTTCCAAAACTTTTGGCGAGGTTGTAGTTAAGACTTTCGAAGCGCAGTTTAACGGGAGTCTTGGCAGATCGCATAGAAGGTATAAAGGGTAAAAGGTTATCAGGAATAGAAACAGAGTTAAAAATAAAGTACATCTTAAAAAGTCAAATTTCTTTAGAAAACAGCACATTCTCTGCTTATCAAGTAATAGATATCAGTAATCATATGATATATAATCTGATGTTAATAAAAAAATTAATACAAATTTCCAAATATTAGATGAGCTGAGAGTAATCAAATTAAAGTTAAGAATAATGTTCCGTTGACTTTACACACCAATAATCGATATAGGCAACTATCTTCTTTGCTATAGTGGCGAAGGTTATTTTTTATACCTCTTTTCTTGTCTCTCGGCAATACATTTTTTTTGGTAGAAATGAATTATTTCTACCACTGATCCTTGGCTTTTCTTCATTACTGTTGATTGAAACGATCAAATCCCACTAATTTCTTCCACCCGTATACGAAAGCTTCGTAGTACGGGTAATTATCTTTACCAGCTGAAAGAATTCGTCTTCCGTGATGATGTTGAGTCCTGTTTCTCTCAGTAGTTTGGCCCTTATTGTCTTAAAAGTGAAATGAAATAAAAATATATTTTATTATTCTGGGACTGTTGTCCCTTTAGAACAAGTTATAATTACATGTATGTCTACGTCGTTATACATAAATTCAATAGTTACAATAAAAGTAAAAATACAGAAGAGAGAAAAAAAGAAAAGAAAAACGTTCACATATATTAAACAAAGGAAATTAAAATAACAGAAATAGTCTCTGGGGGTACTTAAATAGTTCTCTTAAGTATATTTCGTAGTCAGTCGCATTGAGAAAGGAGTAGGTGTTTAAAGAGGAGAGGTTTGAAAGAGGAAACTGATAGTACGTGTCAAATATGAGGAGGGATGGAATTCCAGAGGGAGACGGCTTGAGTTGAAAAGGATTTGTCAAACGCAGCAGTTCGGTGAGGAGGAAGTAGAGGTCGGAAGTAAAAGATCTAGTGGGGCGGGATTGGATAGAGTATTTTAATTGTAAGCTGTGAAAAATATAGGAGAGTCGAATGACCTGGTACAAAAAGGGAACTAGGAAGTACTGACGTCGATAGAATGGATATAGTCACTTCAACTCAATGTAATACTGAGTAATCTTCTTGAGATTCCGAAAACAAAACGTACTGCGAATTCATTAGGCGTTTAAGTTTGGCTCCGAAATCTCCCAAGAGTCCACTGTATACCATACAGGCATAGTCAAAGTGGGGGAAAACAAGAGAGAAAACTAGGAGTTCTATGCAAGCAGATAAAGATAGGGTAGACGAGTGAACTGTTTTAGGGTGGTGATAGTACGACGGTAAATTTGGGAGATGTGTGGTTTCCAGGAGAAGGTTTGATCAAAAGTAACACATAGATTGTTAAGCACTTATTTTATTAATATCTTCTTGGTGGCCGGCATACAGGTGGTATTGACTGTGCAGAATAGAGGATGAGGTCATTTATACAGATGAAAAAATAGGTGGGGATAAGGAACAGACTTGTGGTGTAAATGCTAACTATATTCTCAGCTGTTTTCAGAACACTACCACAGAGACATAGTGGGTTAATTTCCTTCCCAAAGTCATGAAGCTTGATGCCCAACTCTCTAGGCCTTGTAAGAAATTGTAACATCCAGCAATCAGAGAAGACCCATTTCGCTTGAATATATTCCCAACCTTATACTTCCCAACCTTGAATATAGGTAGGAAAGTATTTTCTCAAGGTAGAACCTTTGTGAGTAGTAACCAATGTCGATTTCACTGCTTAATGGTGTCCTTAAGTATAATTATTTTCCATTTAGATGGATCTGCCGCAATCCTTTCTTAGAGATTTTCCAGAAGACTTGTTGAGATTCCAAGAAGTTAATGTTTCAAGTACTTTGGTTTTAGGTACATCAACAAGTAATATTCAGTTCAGTTTAAGCCAGTACATTTTGGCTTAGATACGCTATACTAACTGGGAAGATAAAAGGAAAAGAACTTCTCAGTACATAGTTTAAATGAACTAAAATCATACAGAGAGTAAAACCAATGAAAAGTAAAACAGAAATTAATATTTTCTCAAAAATATAGTTGAGAAATGATAACTGACAATCACTCCCCAAATCTGGTGCAACTCAGTGCAAGAAATAAATGGAACAGTTGTTTTTTATTAATACTGAACAAAATAAACCATATATGGTCCAAGTTGAGTCATCATAATTTTCGAGGGGGCACATTTGATTTAATTTAAAAGAAGTTGTGCATAAGGAGTTAATAAACTTAAAAATGTATTCCTTTAAAATGCCAAATTGAAAGGAAGAAACATTACAATGTGATTTTTTAAATGAAATTTAATAAATATCAATAAGTTTATTATTTTACTGGTGGTCCAATACCAATGTATAATTAATAAACATTTTAGATAACCAGTTATAATGAAAAATTTAAGAAAAGATCACACATCAAAATTAATTTTTTTTTTTCAGCATTCATTGTAAATTTCTTCAATTCAATATCAAGATTTATTTTTATTATGATGTAGAGATGGTTGACCGTTAATATAATATGAGAAGGCGTTAGTCGAGGGTGCGGTCAAATAAATAAAAAATTAAAATATATTAATTATTTTAATTTTTGCCGACGTTTCGACCCACTTTGCAGGTCGTCTTCAAGGTTACAAAAGATACAAAACATGTTGAAAATAAAAAATAAATATAAGTATATATAAAATAAGAAGAAGTTGTCAGATACAGAAATAAAAGATGGTATCAGAGATCTATATCTCTGAATAAGTATTGTTACACCTATTCAATTTTCAATCTATTTATTCGTTAACATTCATGTATTTATTTTCTTTATCTGTTAACCCACAGTTATCTAATGTAATCTCTATTAGTTTGTTATACACTTATTCCTTATCTTTTATCGCAATCTGTTTACTTTTAACTTACATGCTATATTCTCCTTTATTTTTATTCCTACTTATTTTCCAATTATTTGTATCTTCTACATATATAATTCTTAATATTTACCTACATTGTCACCCACTATATCTCTGATACCATCTTTTATTTCTGTATCTGACAACTTCTTCTTATTTTATATATACTTATATTCATTTTTTATTTTCAACATGTTTTGTATCTTTTGTAGCCCTGAAGACGACCTGCAAAGTAGGTCGAAACGTCGGCAAAAATTAAAATAATTAATATATTTTAATTTTTTATTTATTTGACAGCACCCTCGTCTAACTCCTTCTCATATTTATTTTTATTAATTTAGTTCAAATTAAATAAGGTTATGAAATTAAGTTTCTCTATTTGTTTGTTCTTATTTAGATGAATTGCCTTTGCTTAGGTCAAAATGACTCAGCTGTTCTAGACATTTTCCTGTCTGTGGCAATAAAGACACTTCTTCAGTTTCACTTTCTTGAAAATGCTACCATGACAGAGATTGCCATGCTTGGATTTTGATTCCTTTACGTTGATACATCAATAATAGAATGTTCCTCTAATAATGGAAATTGAATAGTACGAAGATTGCATTGTAGCTGCAGGAATACGAGGCACGGAGATGGATCAACTTTTTTATGGTTTTACTGCAGCATCTTCATCTTCAACTTACTCTTTTCTCAAAACAACCACTTGAAACAGCACATACAAAAGTGACAATTAGTTATATAGAAGATTAATATAAAAAAGAAAGAAATTAATTGTTAAAAAACAGCTGTTTTGATTTTAAAATACTTTTTCTCATATAAGTACTAAGGAAACAAATAATTTCTCATATGTCTCTCAAGAAAAATGAAAAATGAACAGAGTATAAGCTCCATGACAGAGTTCTACTGCTCATACCTCTTTTATTTCCGAAACATAAAAATAAAAAGGACATGGATGAGAATTTCCTCTTCTCATAAAAAATTAGGCAGTATTAAACCATTTATTATAATATAGCAGATTTTATATACAGCACAATTATTCAAGAAGCTTACTTTCTTTTTTTTTTCTTTATTTTATCTACAATACAAAAAACATTATTTGTTCGAAAAATTATGCAAGTAGGAAAAAAATAAGGTAAAATCAAATAAAAACTAATGTTAAACTAAACTTTTAATATACGTTAAAAAAACTGGCAGCTGTAAAGATCATCGTTAATTCTTGATAAGACTGATCATTATTATAAGAAAGGATTCGCACTTAAAATATTTATTAATACATATAATGGACTAGAGATTTTTTGTAACCGTTGCTTATAGCTATTTAGTTACACTCGCTACCACATCACATTATATAAGTCAGAATTTTTTTTGAAATTTATTTTCAGTCTTATCATTAAAGTAAATTAACACAAAGGAAAACTAAAAAAAAGAAAAGAAGAGAGATACAAATTGAAGAAATAAAGCATAAACTAATAATAAATTTACTCCATTTCAAACAAACAGCTTCAATCGTATTAAACTTTAGACTTTGACATCGTTCATGGCTCATTTTGTGCTGAAATAACTTCGTAAACCATACAGTATGAGAAGAGAATAAAATAGAAATATATTAAAAATATTAACAGTACAGAATAAATATTATATATTCTGTTGAAATTAAGGGAACATATCTGATAAATGTTTTTAGACAATCTAATAACAATAGAATACATCCTCGGTTCAAAGTAAAAAGTCACCAAGTAGACTTTAGATGGATTTAAACCTAATATTTGAATAGGATTATGAGCTTCAATGATATGTATCAATGAAACTCAGTTAGCATACTTGGGGGTTGACCGTCGTATATTATTGAGTAAGGAGATAATCCGGGGTGGCCATTGACTTGAAATAAAATAGTTTTTCCACTATTTTAGTCTTTTTATGACCACCAACCCAGACCATCTTCTTACTCAAAAACCCATTTAATTTATCAAAATAATACAAATCCTATTAAAAGGCAAAAATAATTTTACCGTAGGTTTCTGATTTTACTGAGGAAAAAGTGAAGTCACTAAGTGATTTAATTAAATATAACGTTACTACTTAATGATTTTTTTTTCTTTCAATAATCTGACAATATACTAATACTAACAAATATTTTCACTATAATGAATAAATTGTCAATTCATTGAGATATTTTAAAATATCACTTCAATAAACTAAATCATCAAGTAACTTGATGATTTTTCTCTCAGTAAAATCAGAAAATAGTGGTTATTTTTGACATTGAATAGAACTTTGTTATTTTGATGCATATAAGTTGTTGCATTGATAAATATGATCAAAGTTTAGATCCACCAAAAGTATACTTAGTGACTGTAATGTACCGGCAAAATATAAACATCATGAGCATTAACTTCTTAATGACCTATAAATATGTTTATAAAGGCAGTTTAAAGAAGAGGGAGGGGGGGATTCAACTAATACTAAGAGAGAGATCCACTCTTCAAACATTCCAATTTTTTTTTCTTAAAAAAATATTTATGTTTATTTTTTCTTCATAAAAAATATTTTTCATATAAAGAACAAATAGTAATGAATAAATCTCTTAAAGATAAATAAATAAAACTTCTTAACTATAAAAAACAATAAAACATGAGTGGGAAGAACATTAGTTTTAAAATATCACAATATTAATGCACTCTTAGAGAGCACACCAGCATTATATTACATAAAGGGAAAGTTCCTAAACTTAGCGCTGAATTCTAGATTATAGACGGATAAGATGCTATTGATAAGCTCAACACTAAGTTTATGAGATTCCCTAAACTCTAATACCTACTTATATAAATTCTTATCTTTTATAACCCTATGAACAAAAATAATAATATGAAATCATTTAGGTAATACTTATTAGTATGGATTATAAAATGAAAATTATGAGAAAAAAATTGCAATAATTATTAATGAGCCATGAAGAATATGATGCCAGCAGTAGAAAGTTAACTATCGATTCGATATGGTAAGAACGATACGAAGACGTCGAGATGTTCATCCTACTTTCAACGACCGCCACGAGAAATGAGAAGGCTTGAGACGGAACCATAACCGTGCTGAGTAGACAGCTGAAGAGGTGTTCGTCCGAGACTGTCGGTGGAATTGGGATCAGCACCACTGTCGAGCAGTAGCTGGCAAAGATCGAGGCGGCCCCAAATCACGGCTGTGTGCAATGGTGTCAACCCTGCACCATCTCGACTGTTCAGGTCGGCCCCAGTTATCGCCAACATGGCTGCCAGTCGATTAGGCCTCTGCGGTGTGGCAGGAGCGCTCTGAGGCATGCTTTGCCAGCTATGGCTGCTTATGCTCGCCTCAGACTGCATTATTGAGGAGACGTTGCTCTTCTTCTTTGAACTTTTATTGATCTTTTTGGAAGAAAGTTTCTTGTGTAGGTTCTTAGACCCATGCCCACCATTCGATTTTTTCCTCAAGCCATCTATCTGCAATCAAACAACAAACAGAAACTTATTTCGCTAACTTTTCTAAGATGCATATCAAATTAAGTTACTTTTCTATGTATTGAAATAATTATACAAGTTAGTCAGAAATCAGCTGTGGACATCCCTAATTACATAGAAAATGAATTATATATAAACTCTTTTGGAATCAGATTTAAAACTATGCTAATTTTTTTGGGAACCACAAAGGAAAAAAAATTCAAATATTCATTTACTTTGGGCTTATTAAATACATAAATGTCTTTTACGTTCAACAACCATATTCTATCTCAACGTAAACTTAAAAAAAAATAAAGGCAACCTCACTGTGAGATTTTCTTAGACACCTTGAAATATTTTGCTGACAAAAAAAAAAAAAATTCAAAATCACAATATGATTACACTGAAATTTCATTTTTATTTTTAAAGTTATCTATTATCACGATGAGTCAAAAGAAAATACAGGACGGCCTCAATAATCTTAACCCCTGGCAATCTGAACATGAAAAAAAATTAAAATAATAATTACTTAAGATGGAAATGGCTCTGTTTCTCAGTAGATCATACTAGAATTTCTTCATGTGGTATTTCAAATTTGTATTGTGGTGTCTCTAAACGGAAAAAACTAAAACCACACAGTCATCTAGAAGTTAAGGAATCTCTTTCTATATGTGGCTTTTGCAGTAGAGATCATGAAAGTGTCCCATTTCTGTTTTTTTTTTTTTAATGATTGTTTTACGATGGGTAACTAAGCAGATTTTAATGCCAGTAAAAGTTGTTTTACTGGCAGCTATCCCATGATATGAACGCACAGAGGTTAAGATGGGTAGGGTATATAGCTCGTAGCAATTCATCTGGAAGCCTCAACGCAATAATGAATGCCTCAATAGAAGGCAAAAGACTACATGGAAAACCAACAAAGATGCAATAGAGCTGCGTGCAGATAATTGAATAATTGAAATAGCCCAAGATAGGCAGAGATGGAGTGGGCTTGTTAAGGCGGCAAAAAATCTACATGGTCTGCAATTACAACAGAAAAAAAAAGTTTGGCTTGATAATTTCAAAAACAGATATGGAATAGGTTTTTCAAATTAATTTTTATTTCACTGGAAAAATTCTTTAAATCCATTGTATTTTTCATTGCAAACATGTCATAAAAATGATTTAAAGGCATTTTATACTTGTTTGAAGTGGGCGAATGGATACAATGTCAGGTACTTTGGAAGATCAGGCGCTTTCTTTTTCAACAATATCAGACTCATCATTTTCAGATTTTTTTTGTAATGTGTTTATATTTAATTGGAAACAAACACATATTTGGTTACCTTGTGTAATTTTTCTATCATTTTAAATTTAACAGACCACGGAATCTATTTGTTCTGATTATCAAAGACCGCCCTATATAGGTAAAATAATGAAAAAAATCTTTAGTTTTAAATGAATAGTTACCAACATAAAATTTGTGGCTTTCTGTGTAATAATACGAATAAATGACAATATAGGTACACGAAAGGACAATATTGCAAGAAATTTGAATTGATTTCTATTGTAAGTTTTAGTTTAATATAAATTTTTTAAAAACTGTTATGTAATTTTTTACTTATCCCTCTCTCCTTAAAAAATAATAATAACTTTATTTAATGTTTAGAAATTTATATACAACTTTCGAAATTTATATACAATTTTAGAAATTTAATCATAATTGCGATAAGTAAAAACTTCAGGTGTGAGAGAAAATCTCATATGCAAGTTCTCGCATTTTACATTTCCTATTTCTTCCAGTTAAAGGTGTACTTTGATGAGAAAAGTTCATTGTATTCTTAATGAATTATTGAAGGAAAATAGTAGACTGTTCTACATATCATGGATGATAAATATTCAGGACGCAGCCATTATAAGGTTTTTGAGAATGGACATTACATGTTTATTTATATATAATAAATGAAGGAGTAGTTACCTATGTAAGTTGACGAGGAAATGGGGAAAATGAAAAACAATTTTTAATTATTAAATGCTATTATTTTAGGAGGCGGAAAATATTCGAGTATGTGTTTCATTATTAGCCATAATTAGTCGTATAATATTATATCTCTGATTGTATTTAAAAATTGTCAGCCCTGATGATGACCCGCATGTATGGGTTGAAACGTCAGCACTAATAAAACCTTATAATGACTACGTCCTGAATATTTATCTCCCATGTATTCTTAAAGATTATTGTATTTAAATCATTTTAATCCTACTGTTATATGTTTATTTTATTTATTTATTATATGTATCACATATTTATTTATTTTATTATCAATAGGTAAATCATACAAGAGAGGACATGAAGTTGGACAATAAGCACATAATCTAATTTAATTTACAATCTTAATCGAATGAACAGTGGCCAAATAAATTGAATTAAAGCATTGAGCAATAATGAGTAATGATAAAATTATTTCAAATAAAAGTCCTCCCTTCCTACATTTTAAGTGGGAAATGAAACTGCTAGCTTTCTATTCGAACCGTTACTATTACATTAAAAATAACAAATCTAACAAATAAGTTGAAAATATTACTTATTACAGTGAAAATTGGGTCTGTTAGGTGTAAACAATTAATCTGTAACTGATTTAATAGTAGAATGAAATAAAATATATAAGACGAATAAAGAATAAAAAGTGTATACTCAATATTTCATTCTTTTTAAAATAATTTTATTTATGAAGAGAAGAATAGTTGGGGTGGTCAGTCAAAAAGGAAGGCAAAAATAAATGATAATATTTATTTTTTACATATGCCGACGTTTCGACCTGAAGTTCAGGCCTTTATCAGGGCTAAGAAAATAACCAGATAACAAGGTATGAGAAACATAAGTAGTGATGGTAAAAAAAAAAAATAAATAAATAAATTAACTCTTTATTATATTATACATTGTATGTACATCTTGATAGACTTTACAATATCTCAATTTTCTATCTAACTACTCCATCCTCAATGTTTTAATTTTACTATTTATTTTCATTTCTTATATAACTAAATTTTCTATCTAACTGCTCCATTCTCAATGTTTTAATTTTACTATTTATTTTCATTTCTTATATAACTTCATATTTCTTTTTTATGTTTTACATTTTATTCTAAGATTCCCATTGTAACACTTATGTCACTCTTTTTGATTATGCCTACTTCATCATTCCACACTTTGTAACGGTTATTATTATTTATCTCTTAGTTCTTAGTCATTATTCTAACAATTTCATTTTAATTAATATTTATTTTTCTAATTTTTTATTTTTTATTTTTTATTATTATTATTACTTTTTTTACCATCACTACTTATGTTTCTCATACCTTGTTATCTGGTTATTTTCTTAGCCCTGATGAAGGCCTGAACTTCAGGTCGAAACGTCGGCATATGTAAAAAATAAATATTATCATTGATTTTTGCCTTCCTTTTTGACTGACCACCCCAACTATTCTTCTCTTCATTATCCACGACAGTCAACCTCTCACGACAGTCAAAATTACCAATTATAATTTTATTTATCTTTATTAACCACAAAATAGAAATTACAAAAAATTAATATTTATAGAAAGATCAATTGGTGGCTTTTACTTTTATAAAAATATTTTATTACTTAGACCTAATAAGCAACTAATAGTTTTTTAGTCCATTTTCTGCCAATTTAGTATTAATATGAGAACAATAAAATCTAGAAACAACAACAAAATATAGCCCTATATTTATTAACTAACTGAACTTAATGATCTTCAAAAATCATGCATAAGGGGCTTAGAATAATAACAGTGTAAGCCAAGATTGATTTATTTTGAGAAAATGAATGTTTTCTTAAAAAAATTTAAATGATATATGTATTGAGTTGTTCGGAAAATAATGCAGAATTCTGAATTTTCTTTAAAATACTCCTTTGTCTAACAAACTGTTTACGTTTACTGGATTATTCATCTGTATGTATGTCAACACTTATTAATCCTCTTCCAAAGGATAATGTTTGTTTACCTCTGCAGCATTTCGCTGCTTAGAAATAATTCACTCTTTCTAAGATGTCACGCATGATTTTTATATAATTTTGTTTTACGAGTTTAAACTCAGCCAGAATAGAGCCCAGAAGAGCAGAAACATCAATCAAGTCTGGGGCGAGAGCAGCATTAATTAATGAGTACACTGTTCAACGGTGGTCCAAAAAATCTTGGGAGGGAGACTTCAGCCTTGAAGACAAAGAAGGTCGTGGAAGGACTTCCTCTCTGGATGACGAATTTCTGTGGGCTTTGGTGGAAGAAAACTCCAGAACAAGAAAAAATCTTGAAAGGTGGGTTCCACACACATTAAACAACCGCCAAAAATCCAGTGTTATGAAGTTTGTGCTACACTTCTTTGCCGAAAAAAAACAAAACGATCCTTTTCTGTCTAGAGTTGTTACTTGTGATGAAAAGTGGATACTTAACAATAACAGTAGATGTTCTGGACAATGGCTCAACAAATGAAAAGCAGTAGAACATTTTCCAAAGCACCAAATTCATCAAAAAAAGGTGATGGTCACTGTTTGGTGGGTTTTATTTGGTTTGATCCTGGGGAAACCATCAATGACGAATCGTATTGTAACCAAATTAATGCAATGCATCAAAAATTGGCAATAATGAAGCCATATTTGGTCAATTGGAAGGGGCCTATTTTGTTGCATGATAATGCCCAGCCACATGTCTCACATGTGACATCACAAAAACTGTTGGAGCTTGCATATGAAACTCTGTCACATCCGCCCTACTCTCTGCACCTCTCGTCTACATATTATCATTTTTTTAGATACCTGGACCATTACTTACGTGACAAATAATATTATGGACAAAGGGAATTAGAAAATGCATTTTTGGAATTCATCAATTCTAAAGATGGGAAATTCTATTCCGAGGAAATGGAAAAGTTTCCAACATGTTAGCAGAAATATATTGATAGTAGTGGAGGCTATTTCGAATAAATAAAATAGTTTTAAATCTTTCTTTTTAAACAAAAATCCTGCATTATTTTCTGGACAACCCGATATATTATACATTGAATGTTTTCTGTTGTAGATTTCTTCTGAAAGCTTGAAAATTTATAGGCCACATCAAAATTTCAATCAATTCATAATATTAAGGTCTTCCGAATTTTATAATACTAGGTTGTTACAAAAGTCCCTGAGCATGATCACAACCCCTAATTTCAACTGTTGTGATTAATTCTATGAGAATGTTTCTGTCTCTTTGCGAATCCTTTAATTCATTGTGACTTGAGTAGACTTTATTTAAATTTTGAAAAAGCACGTGCAATGCCTCGGTCAAAAACTAGAGGCAACCACCAAAGAAATTTGTGCCATAGAAGGAGAGTCAGTTATTCATCGAAATACTGACCCATTTTGAGCTTGTTCCTGATGGACTGGCAGTGGACTCGAGCCTTTACTGTGAACAGCAAGACAGAGCTTATACAGTTTTGAGTGGCAAGCGGTAAACATTTGCCTCATTCTGTTTATAGCCTAGATATTGTATCTTCAGACTTGTTTCTTTAGATCAATGGCTCATTTTTAAAAAGGTTTGATTTTTGAAAATTACGAGGACATAAAAAATTCTTTGCCTCAAAACAATGGGTGAAAGTAATTAAAACAATGGACTTCACTTTGATGATATTCAATAACGTTTAAAATATGTAACATGAAATGAAGCTATACTTATGCACAAGGACTTTTCTAACAACCTAGCATTAAGATCTTTAGATGGGTTTGAAGCAAGGATTTTAGTTGTGTTCAACTTTAAAAGAGAAACAAAGATAATTAATATGAATAAAAATTACTAAAATAACTTTTCACAAATAATGCGTTCAGTTCAAAATTGGAATTAAATATCTAAAAAAAAAATATGGACACTTCTCTATAGCACATCCTGTAAGTATTCACTACAGAAACGATTCAGTATACATATATCATTTAAACAAATACTTTTATAAGCAAATTAAAACTAAAAAAATTATTCTATTCTAACCTCCTCATTTATATATACATACAAACATAATGGTTTTTAAACATGCATAACTCCAAAATGGCTAAATCCTGCCATTGAGAGTAGACTTTCATCCAACTCTTTCACTTTGGCAAGAATAAGTATGTGAAATTTAAGAGTAACCAGTCTTTCGGTCCTTTATTCGAGTATATGTGTGCATTACAATACAATTAACGACAAATGAGTGCTCATAAACATAAGATTATTATTTCTTTTTCAGAGCGACCTGTTTAATGAACAAATATTGCATAAAATTTCATTACAGCAATCAGTGTAGATGTTAACTAATATATTATTTAAAATAAAAATAGAAATTAATGAGAAACGAGATTTAATAGACACAAAAGAGGTATAAAATAGTAAAAAGAACTTCAATTTTCAATTATTACTAATTGTTTCGGCATTGAACATGTAAACAATATTAAAATATAAAATCTGTCAATAAGTTACTATGAATTTAATAAAGATTTTAAATATTTCCTAAGAAACTTAATATTTTATAAATCACAACACTTTCAAAAATCGTTCTCAGAAATTGATTTCCTTCTTGAATTATTTTTTTTTTAGGTGGAAATAAAATTCATATTTGTTAATTAATAGAATTAAAATTTTGATTATTTGGAAAATCAAACAAGGACACAAAATTATTTTTAAAGATTTCTTACTTTATAAATGAAGCACCCATAATTGAATTTTTAAAACTACAAAACATAACATTCTAATACATATTTTAATAAAATATGTTTTATATGTGTTTTATGTTACATATTTGAGTATGTAATTACGTAAACAAAAAATTATCAACTTCTCTTATACTAGAAATATTGTAAGATTGAATATATAAAGGAAACAAAAACAAGGGAGAATAAGAAGATAAAAAAACAAAAATTTCATTAAAGAAGGCAAAAAAAAATCTTGATCAAGATGATTTTTGGCACCTGTTCCCAAATCACGGAAATTAAGCCTACCTTTGCAATCGAAGAAACTCGCCGCCTGATCGCGCGCCCTCTCCAGTAGTTTCCGCATCGAGTAGGTAATTAGAAAATGTAGGCAACCTGTAATGAAGTTTAGCCTGCCCTGCCACTAACAAGGGCGAAAAACTCCAATATGTAAAACTCAGAAATAAAAAAAAAAAAAAAAAAGAAAAAAAAAGAAAAAGAAAAAAAAAGAAAAGAAAAAAATACTTTATTAATTCTGTGAAAAATACATTTAAAAAATATGAAAATGTATATAACTAACAATACAATTAATCAGCAATAACTATATCATTTAATTATATGAAAGTTGTATATGAAGTATTAAAATATAGAATTCAGTAAATGATGGTTATAACATGAATCATTTGAACTATAGATGTCAATCGAGAAATATTACAAAAAAAAAATACAGCATGTTATATTAATAATATACAAAGTTAAATCAAGTGGCTGTATTTTATTAATGGTTTCACTTAATCAGAATTTTAATTTCTGTTTTAAAATAAAAAATAATAGGTTCAGATTTAAAGATCTTAAATGAGAATAAATAGACACCCGATAGTCAAGAAAAATTTTATCACTACATCGTAAATGCCGCAGAGTCAGAAACCCAGCCCTTTAATTGATAAAATACTCCCAACAATGTCCTCGTATTGTAGACTGATATTTTTGCATTCTCCGAGAACAGCGTGGACGGGAAAAGGAATTTACTGTGAAACTCTAGGTTTTTATCTCACAAATTCTGAAAGCAATAAGGAGCTTTTCAGAAGATATAAGTGTTAATATTTCTGATTTGACCGAGGAAAATCTGGACTCAATGGACATTATCTACCATAACCTGCATGGTAATTATCAGTGAATTTATTTATTTTTATTAAGATCTTTATCTTTCAATTTTTTCGTCCTTTATATACGTGTGGATTTGAAATTTTAACATTTATTTAGTTTTTAATCTACGAATTGGTATAATTTTTTTGGTTTAACAGAGGTATTGAATAAATTTAAAATAAGTTTTCAAGATGTGTTAGTATTTTTGATGAGTTTTTAAAATGAGTTATTAAAAAACAATATAAAATTACAACTTTTAAGTTTTGACTTGTTAGTTAAAATCAAATATGTTGCTAAAATATTTAAATTTCAATGCTATATGCTGAAATATTTTGGTTATTATTCTTTACAGGGACACCAAATCGGCTACTACCTCGCCAGCAATCAGCAAAATTATCTGTTATAATTGGATAATGTTCATAATTATTTTTTTAATGATTATTACATTTAATCAATTTAGCATAATAATTAGCTAAGATAAATCATTACATTCAGTTATATCTAAGAACCTAATAAATCTGTACTACAAAATCAATAGTTAACTATTTTCTACTCTTGAGAAACAGGAATAAAATAAATTAATATTATTTATTTTATTTTATTTTTTTATTTGCTTACTTGAAAAATACTTGTTATAAGGTTAACTATTTTCCTTAATATACTAAGACGAGAATAAAAACAAACAAAATAAATAACTTACTTGTGACATAGCATGATAGGATGAATAGGCTCCATTATAACGCCTAACCTTCAGAAAAAAAAGAAAAAAGAAAAAAAAAGTAATAGCCTGAATTAAAATTTGGCATAACTAAAACCTCAAATAAAATGATAGTTATTAAAAAATAAATAAATAATATAAAATAAAAATAATTTAAACTCTTATCATAAATAAATTTTTAGTAGATCTACTAGGTAGATTCTAATCAAAGATGATTTTTCACAATTACAATTTTTACAATTATTCTAACTTTTAGAAACATATTTTAAAATTACCATTAAAGTCAATATAATTTATTTTATGTTAAATAACAAGAGCGGGGTTGCTCAGTGAGTAAGGCATTGTACTTCTTATCTCCTGCACTTGGGTTCGAACAAATTTATGAACGATTATAAATTAAGTACAAATTGATAATTTGATGTAGTATTATGAGCTTCAGAATAATGGACACTCTCTCTTGTAACAGACATGGACAAGCAAGGATTTTAATTGAAAATTTTCACTGTAACTGACAAGACGAAACCTTAAGGCTCATATTCTGAGGACCAATTCTATTGGATTATTGGAAAATAATGCAGGATTTTGAGTTTTCTTTAAAATACCCCTCTATCTAACAAACTAAGTTTACTGGATTATTCATCTGTATGAATGTCAACTCTTATCAATCCTCTTCCAAACGATAATGTTTGTTTACCTCTGTAGCATTTCGCTGCTTAGAAATAATCCAGTCTTTACTAAGATGTCAACGTGTGATTTTAATATAATTTTGTTTCACGAGTTTAAACTCGGCCAGAAACATCAATCAAGTCTGGGGCGAGAGCAGCATACAGGCTTTGGTGGAAGAAAATCTGTTCAAGAACTTGCAGGGAAACTTAACCTTAGCAAATCGACTGTCGATGACCCCCCTCAAGGCGATTGGTAAAAAATCTTGAAAGATGGGTTCCACACACATTAAACAACCGCCAAAAATGCAGTGTTATAAAATTTGTGCTACACTTCTTTGCCGAAACAAAAACGATCGTTTTCTGTCCAGAATTGCTACTTTTGATGAAAAATAGATATATATATTTTTTTTTACAAGCTGCACGAGTGCACTGCGGCCATTGCACACCTTATTTAAAGTCATTCCTGTTTAGAGTGTAATTCCTGCAGTCTCAATGAACTGTAATAAGCTTGGATTGATAAACTCCTTTGCCTTGGGATCAGTCACCCTATCAATGCCGAATAATCAGAATCTTAGTCCAGCAAACCTGTCGCACCAGCGAGTAATATGATAAGCTGTCTCATCCTCCCGGCCACAGTACCTACAAAGACGATTACGTGAGCTGGAGTTTGAACATATGATAATTCAGTTTACAGTGTCCTGTATATGCCGCTGTAATTTTCTTAAGTGAACTCCTGCTCAGATTAATTAGTAAGTTAATTCTTTTTTGCCAGATTTCTTCCAGAAACAGTCAAGAGCGAGTCTGTTTTTTCAAGCACCAGTTCTTTTTAGTTTCAGCAAAGTAGATACTTTACTGTAACAGTAGATGTTCTGGACAGTGGCTTGACAAATGAGAAGAAACAGAACATTTTCCAAAGCACAAAACTCATCAAAAAAAGGCGATGGTTACTGTTTAGTAGGCTACATTTGGTTTGATACACTACAGCTTCTTAAATCTTGGAGAAACCATCAGTGCCGAATTGTGTGGTAACCAAATTAATGCCATGCATTACAAATTGGCAATAATGAAGCCATCTATGGTCAATCGAAAGGGACCCGTTTTGTTGCATGACAACGCCTGGCCACATGACTCACGTGTGACGTCACAAAAACTGTTGGAGCTTGTATATGAAACTCTGCCACATTCGCCCTACTCTCCTGACTTCTCGCCTACGGATTATCATTTTTTTAAACACCTGGAACACTACTTATGTGACAAAAAATTTTTATGGACAAAGGGAATTTGAAAAGTTACCAACACGTTGGCATAAATGTATTGATAGTAGTGGAGACTGTTCTGATTAAATAAAACAGTTATAAATCTTTCTTTTTAAACCAAAATCTTGCATTATTTTCCAGACAACCCAATATTTATAAAACTAGTGGGAATTAGATTTGGTTTTCAGAATTATAGTTTTAATCTTTCATAGTTAGTATTCTTATGGAATTGAGTGACAATAAGTCAATTAATGTTAATCATTTAAGAGGACATGGTGGGCGAGCACATCAAGAAGACTAACTTGTTTAGGACGTAGTGGGTTTGATTCCCACTTCAATCAGTTAAAATTTATTTCTCAGCAGCAACCTCAAGTTAGCCGTCAGGGATTGGCAAAAAGCCCACTTTCTAGGTTAGTTCTCTCATGATTAATTACAAGATCTTATGAAAAACACAGGTTTATGAAATTTTAAAAAAAATCCTAAAATAATTCCTGCATCGGGATATCAATCCAAAGAAAAAAGTTTAGAAATCACGGTTCAAAATGATTTAAAAGTCTAGACGCCTTGATGAACTAAAAATACGTCATCTTTCCTATAAAGCAGAATGTGGGGAGAATGGCTCTGTTGAATTATCTTTCTTGTTATTTAGAAGTAAATTTTGTCTTCAAACTAATTTGTAAAACAAGATAGTAATTGAACGAAAATTACATATTAATATAGTAGGTAAATAATTTGAACTTAAATTTTTTTTTTTTTTTTTATACAAGTTTACAGTTGAAATGTGTACGTTTATCATGGCTTATTCATGTACTCATTAGTAAAAAAATGTTTATTAATTCTAATGATAATATATTTTAAAATGTAAATTAAAAATATAAAAATGTTATTTAAATGAATAAAGAATATCACAAGAAATTTTGATAAGATCCATGAAATAAAATTTTTATAAGCTAATTTTTATTTTCTTTCTACTTTATCAATAGCGGACATCCCTCCATAGCAAATAAATTTTGATTTCTCATAGATATCAATGAAGAAGTTCAACGCTTATAAGTTGATTTATTGAAGCAGATAAAATTTCTTAACGGGATAGTGACATTTATAACTTAAAGAGGGCTCTACTTGTGTTGAGCCTCTTACTTATAACTACGATAAAATGAAAATCACGTACGGTCACAATCGTCCTAAATAGTATAAGAATTTTGATCAATTAAATTAATATTTGGGTGGTGATATATTAAGGTGGGTGTGTTTTGGGTTTTGTGTGGGAGATGGGTGGTTTTTATTTGTGGGGAGGAGTTGTGGGTTATTGTAGATAGTTTTATTATGATTTTTTATTTTGGTGGGGGGGGAGGGGGGTGTGTTTGGGTTGGGTTTATTTGAGGTGGAGGTTGGTGGGTTATGTTTGTAGGGGTTGGGGAATTAATTTGGGTGGGGATGGAGGGTTGTTTTTGGTTGTTTTTGGGTTAATAGATTGGGTGGAAGTTGTAATGTTGTTGGAGGGTGAAAGATGAGGGGGGGATGTGTAGAGAAAATTGAGAATGTTATGAAGGATTTGTATTTGTATAGGTTGTGTGTGGGATTTGGTTTTGGGGGGATTGGTAGTGTAGATTATTGGGTTTGTTTGGGTGGTTGGTGATTGGTTATGTTGTGTATGTTGAGAGTGAGTGGGAGGATGTGGTGTTGTTGTTATTAGTATGTGTTTTGTTTGGGAATGGTTGACTTATTATTGGGTCAATAGTGGGTAGTAGGTTGGGTGAGGTTTTTTGTTATGTTGTGAGGTTAGGATTGATGTTTGAAGACGGTTTGTGGTTGGTTTAGTGGGGGGGGGCGGGCGGTTATATGGTGTTTATGATGGAGTGTGTTATGGGTTTAGGGTGGTTGGGTGTGGTGTTGGTATGGTTTGGTGGGTTTAGGGTGGGGGGGGTGTTGTGTATGGGGGTTGTGGGGGTTGGGGGTGATGGTATATGGTGTTGTTTGTAAGGTGGGTAAGTTGTTATGAAATGGGTAAAGGCGGAGGGGACCATTTAATGATATGGGATTGAGTGTTGAATTTAGGGGGTGTGAGTGAGTTTGAAGTATAAAGGAAGGTTTGTGGTTGTGTGGTCTATTTGGTTTTTTATGATTATATAATTAATTAAAAGGAGGGTGTTTTTTTGTGTGTTTAGATATTTTGGATTGATAGGGGTTTGTTGAAGTTGTTGGTTAGATGAGGTTGATTTAGATTGGGTTGTTATTGGTGTGTGAATTGGTTTGATAGATTAAAGAAATTATTATAGTTGGTTTTGGAACATAATATCTCATATACGCACCTGTAATTTGATGGATATCATATAAAATAACTAATTAACCTAATAAGCACGCCAGCCAGTGTAACAATTGCGACAAGGATCCTCATACTTCGTACAAAATTTTCACTGACGTATCCAAAGTTTTATTATTTGTATTAATTTGTTATGTTTAACTTTTGTTTGTTTAACTTATTAAATTATTATTTTATTCCAGCTTGATTTAGAAAAATCTAAATTAGTACATGTGCATTGCTTATCACCTGTACTTTACAAAACTAGTTTAAATGCGATATTAATCTGACAAGGTTTTGATTTCTTTACCAATTCAAAACAGTGTCAAAATATATGAAATATTGCAGCCGATTCAGCAAAATAGGATAATCCACAACATTCTACACCCCAGGTAACCCAGAAACAAAGAATTTTCTGTATGTAATGTAATTGATATAAGGTAGAAAAGTAAAAAAAAAACTCTAGCCTTTTTCTAAGAAATAAGAATTTAAATAGGATAATACTTAACGAATGTCCCGCCTGGAGGGCCAAGATCACAATGATCGGGCTACAAGCGGAGTACTTAAAGAAGCTTAATGTTGATAGCTATGTTCACGAGCAGGTCCATTATATTTGTTCAAAGGATAAACAAATCCCTGATAAAACCTTTTCAGTTAAGGTAAGAAGCTAGCTAAGCCAAGATACTTGTAACAAAAGATGAGTCCTTATAAATTCACTATCAAATACCATCTATGATTTATTTTTAAGGAAGGACTGCAAATAGGTCGGCTATTTATACTTTTAGGATTCTGTTTACAGTGTTATAAATATAATCGTGACCTGTCAACGAGACGTTATTTTTAATTAGTACAGAGTATAGATTCGAAGTGATGGAGGCTTAACTGAAATGTTAATGCCATATATTTTATTTAGAGCATTCATGTGGAAATATAAGAACATAATAAATTATTTTTTGTTTTAAATTATATTTAAAACAGTCCATTTGACTGATTCTGCAAAACTATTAGTTGAAACAGTACTTTCCCTTTAATGAGGGTACCACTTGTTCTTTCACTTGCGTATGATAAGAGCTAGTTATTTTATTATTAATGGTCATCGTAGTCTATGTTATTTATTGTTTCATATTAGGTATATACCCAATTATCTTTAAAATTGTTTACATTACAAAGTTCATTATTGAACTCATTACAAAATCTGTAGCTTCTTATAATTGTGTACTGTAAACAACATAAAACCAGGAACTAACTGTTTATAACTGGAATTCACATAACTGGTGGTTAAACTGTACTACAACACATTTTTGTGGGACCAACAAATTAACAGAGATGCTTTCAACGAAATAATATGTGTTATTGATGAATAATGGCCTCCAGAAATCAACTACAAACCAATGTTAATATAGTAATTAATTTTTAAGATAACACCACCTAATATATGAAAGAACAGGTAGTCCCATTTTAACGGGAAATTACTGCTAAAACATAGAGTATTCAACACTACATGTGATTTGGTCATACATCAGCAACTGGTGGTAATTACACCAATCTGACAACTTTTATTTGGCAATGTATTGTTTATATTCTCAATGAACACTAAGTTTATTTGAGATCATTATATATAACAATTTTAAATTATTGACAAAATTTAATGAAGGGTTTCAAAGTATTATCTCCCGCTAAGAAAAGTATAAACAGTGCTTACAAGAAACCAAAAATAAATGGAAAAAAAATTAAAATAACCAAAGTACTCTAAACAACTTAGTATCTAACCATAACTGGAAATTATTAACACTTAAATAATCAAAATAAACCTAGATAATAGAGACAGAAGTTTAATGAAGTCAATAAGATAACATCCAATAGAATCATTAGTCCTATTAAACACATATAAAAGACTAAAGATTGAACTAAAATAACATTGACAACAATTTAAATAAATATAAGATTTATAAGAAAGGGGTTGACTTAGGAAATTACTACATTGCAGACAATTTATTTAGGAATTGATATTAAACTTGAATTTTTTACTTTGATAAAATTGTATAGTAGATAGGCCGAAAATATTATCAAACCTAAACTAAACTTAAGAGCAACAGTCCAGCTCTTATTATAAAAAATGACAAGATAAAGTGGGTAAAAAAAAATGAGAAGACAATGAAAACTGATTTCAACCATCATAACTTTTTATATTAATAGTACAATAATATGTTTTTACAAGAGCAATTATACATGACAACCGTCTTAATCAGTGTATGTACCGATAATGCAGATTTACTTACTGGTCAAAGGACAGGTAATTTCAATCCAAATAATAAGAGAAACAATAAAAATTCAAATAACCCATCGACTTCAACCACTCATCAAAACAAACCAATCGTTCAATACTCGGTAACTGCATGCACGGCCCCTCTGATGTGATAAAGCTTAATTATGTATTAATTCCGAAATATCTACTCTATTTTTAAAAATAATGCATTTAAGAAATATTTTATTTATACATAAACGTTTAAAAGAAAAAGAGAAAATGTTTGTTAAAGATAAAATAAAGTTGTTTGAAATATTATCCAGAAATGGTGTAAAGGTTATTTGCAATAAAAAGCATTTATGAAAGAAATATTTCATAAATATCTAACCTGGAAACTTCGGAGAACCATTTTTCTCTATTTATATTTATAATATATTATTTAAATATAATTATTATATTAAAGTCAAGTCAGTCCCACAAACAAACCGGTATGGTTTTGTATGGAAATAATTATGACACCTCAGTTTTAAATTAGCAGATGGTTTGTTGTATGTTTAATCTTATTTTAAAATAAATTAATTAATAAAAACATAGGATTAAAATAGTTAAACATAAGAAAAAATATGTAGCTATATACTTTGTATGCTTACGCATCAGTTTTGGTAGAAAAATTAAGTAACTTTTTCAAATATGTGTAATTTTTATTTTATTTTTTTATATTATTCTACATACTTCATTAATTTTCATAATAGACTATTGTTTTTCAACTCCTTGAAAATAGCTCTGTTACGCAATAATTAAATTTATCTACCCATCTGGTTTTTGGTCCCCCACGTGGTATTTTGCCAACTACACACTACTCTCAGTTGACCTGTGGCATTCGTTAGTTGTGGAGAGACGAGCGTTGGGTTATTTCTAGCTATAAAATATTCTCTATTTATTCTGGTATATCTTAATTAATTCTTTCATTTGTCTTTATCTTTATTCAAAAGTTATTCCGCCATATTTTTTTCTCCAGAACAGTTGAATTTGGTGTGAATATTTCTTGTAATAATAATACGGATTTTTATTATCAGATTGACCAAAAGAGTGAGTAAAATAATTTTAATTGTGTGAAACTACTCAAAAGTGTTTAAAGTAACGTACATACGTAAATAAATTTGAGAAAATTCTAATATCATTAGTCTAACAAATGAAATAGTTGTTTTTAATAATTAGTTTACTGGTGGCATATATGCAGGTGGGGGAGGGCTCAACTAAATGTTCCCCACGACGGGATTTTCCATTTTTTTTTTTTTTTTTTTTTTTTATCTAAGCATCCATTTTTTTATTAATTTAGACGAGAACTTTATTGTTTTAATTTAAATATTTTAAGAAATCTCGCCAATGAATTAGTGATGGTCTTTCTCTAATGTTTACCTTTAAATTTACTTTCTTGTTTTAGGGTTTATTTGTTCCCTATTTATTAAATTAATTGAGAAAGAAAAAATGGTTTTCTTTTTTCAATTTGTCTGTAAATTATGGAATAAATACGGTAACCTTTTTTTCAGCATTTTCGATATTTTTTTTATTATTTGCTGAATAGTTTCTATTTGCCACCACACCTTTGTTGCTCCTAGCTTCCGTTTAGAGTTCGTATATATATATGGCAATACCTAGCACATAATTTTCGTAGATATTATCAATCTAGCTCATTTAAAAGGAACAAAAATAATTAAAACGAAAATATACATTAATATTTGAAAATGCAATTAACTGTATTTATAATTTATAGTTTTCCACTTCTGCCCAGATCAGTAACCTGTTGAAAACTTCTTTGTAATCTTAAAGGCGTTTTTCCTGTTGATTTCACAATATTGGTAAACTGAAATAAATATCAGCATATTTGGTTATGTATTGCTTTTTGTGTTTGCTTTTCAATAAAAATATTCCTTAAGTGTTAGATTGAGTTTCGTTTTTAAAAAAACATTTTCGGTAACCACGTAGATTTGTTCATATTCTTTATTCATTTCTTTTTTTATTGTCTAAATTTAATTATTAATATATTTCAAGTTGGATGTTTATTTATTTAGGTTAGGCTTTTTTGAGTCATGTAAGTATTTATTTATTTATAAACAAAATGGATATTCTTTCCAGAAGTTTATATATAAATGGTAAGTTAAAAATATTTATATAAAAATGAATGGAGAAGTTTGTTTTCTATAGATAAGGTGGCCTTGTTTCGATAAGAGAAACATGATATCTCATTTCTCCAGTGGAATAAACCTGTTTGGTAGCCTTTGATATAGGCCAGTATAGGATATATTCTCTTCATAGTTGGAAGCATGCTTCTGTGAAAACGGATATGTATAACTTTTTACTGTTATATTTTTATTTATAGATTTTATATTTATATTAACTTATCATAAATGTATTATTTATGAGTTATTACATGTATATATTTTTATAATTGGAGTTTTAATTATAATGGTTGGTATACTAGAGTTGTATGCTGATTATAACATATAACAAGTTAACTGACCTATATTAATTTTCGTTTCGGAGGGTATTTCAGTCTTGTACTGAGTTTCCACATAAACTGAAAAACAAATAGTTTGTAATTATATCTTATAGAACAATTAAGGTTATTTTTATTAACTAGTCTGTATATTAATATTGAACTATATTTATTTTTTATAAGTAATATTAAATTCTATATAAATGGTGTTCTTATTACGTATAAATGTGAGCCACTTATTTTATTTTTTTCTTCCTAGGTATATTTATTTATTTCATTAGAAGAGAAAAAATATTTTATTTACCTAATTTAAATTTATGCATGTGCTATATATTATCTTCTTCTTTATCTTCCTCTTCGTGCCATTACTAGCGTCGAAGGAGCCTCAATCCAATGCAGCCATACCTCTCGGTCCCTACTAAGCCGCCTCATTTCCTGGAGGGTTTTGCCTGAAAATTCTGGGGCGTCCCCTCGGCCTCCTCTCAGTGGGCCGAGCTTCCAGAATTTCCTATCAGGAATATATGCAGTGGATTGGAGAGAAGAGAGGCAAAACCCTCCAGGAAATGAGGCAGCTTAGTAGGGACCGAGAGGCATGGCTGCATTGGATTGAGGCTCCTCGACGCTAGTAATGGCACGAAGAGGAAGATAAAGAAGAAGAAGATAATATTTATCTAATAGTACTAAATGGAAGTAATAAATTAAAAGCTCTTAATCAGTAAAAAAAATTTTTTTAGTTTTGATCTTTCTCTATTAGTAACTTTCTTTTCATTTCTTGACTAAATATAACTTTATAAAGGTTTCCTGTACATTTATTCTACTTAATTAACTAACTTATAAAATTAGTTGTTAATTATATTATAAATAAAGCTAATTGCAATGCTATTGTCAAGTTTAAAAATGTAAACATTATCGTGCTTTAGTCTGTAAGCAAGGCCCTTTTGTCCTAAAATAATACAGAATCGATCAATTTTAATTTATAGTGTTATCTTTATTCGTCATTATATTGTATACAATATTAAAGAATAATACTATAAATTAAGAGTGATTGTTCATTAAATTACATCTATGAGCAGGTTGAGGAGAAAATGATTAAAGTGGGCCTTATTAATTATTTTTTTCATTATTTAAATTATAAATACGCATTTTAGTTACTGCACTTACAGGTATTTGTTCAACATCCTCTTTTTAAATAAGCAGTTTAAGTGAGGAAATCCATGAATATAAGATTGTCATATTGTATTTGAGTCTTAATGGACTGATTTAACTCATGATCGTCAACATTTGAGTGATGACTAAGTATTAGAAGCTCATAAATCAAACATAATAGTTAAGCAAGACTCAGATAACATAAGTATAAAAAGTTCAACATTTATATAGGAATTGTTTTAAATGTTTGAAATAGTTTAGCAAAATTATAGTTCATGTATAAATTAACAATATCTAACTTCATAATTTATGAATTTTAGTGTATTCCTAAAATGGAAATTTTATTAAAATCGCTTAATCTTAAGTAATCTTTCTAAAATTACCTTATAGTATAATTATGTAGTTTGGTCTTAATGTACACTTGAAAGTTTGAAGAAAAAATTTTTAATGCTACAGTCTATAATATAATCATTTAAGAGTAGTGGAATTTACTATATATTAACAAAAATATTTTAGTCTTTCTTATCAGCTGGAATTTTAAGAAGAAATAAATTTATGATAACACATACTTAAGTTTTTTAAGAAGGAAATACTTATTGATGTGTATCAAAATTTACCATGGAAACTACAAAATATTTATTCTCGCTCTTTATTCTTGATAAAAAAATAATTAATAAAAAGTCTTTTACCTTCTTTAAGCACAAATGTACATTATTATTCATTAAATATATTTTTAATAAAACATTTTGTGTTTTTTATTAATATTGTTATGTTTTATTTTACCCTTACTCATTTAATTATAAGAACAAAAAATGTCTTATGTATGTTATTTGCACGTATGTTATTTTTTATTCCTGACTTCTAAGTAAACTACAAGTTACATCGATTCAATTGTTGCCTTATAATTGTGATGATAAAGAAAGGCTTTAATTTTTGCCATGAAGTGAAGGAATGTGATAAGTGCAGTTATAACATTCACCAATAGACAAGTTTCCTTATTTTTAGTGAAATCACTAATCCCAACTTTAGATTATCTAAGATTTCATTACGGCATTTGACAAAGCACTTATCGATACTTTTTTTTTTTTTTTGGAAAAAAAAAAACTTTAGTCTGGGACTAAGTCCCTTCAGAATAACAATAATGTACAAAATAATAGAATATTACTGGCCTATACGTTTGCAACAATAAATAAAATTGATAAAATAAAATAAAAAGTAAAGAAAACCTTAGGTGCACAAGCTATATACAATACAGATAAAACTATGTACAGAGCATTTAAAATTATGAACAAAACAAAACTATGAACGAATCACTCGGAACTATGAACAAAATTATATATAAGGGTTGAACAACATAAATATATACTTTGAGAAATGAAGAACGAAAAAGAGATACAGTGAGTTCATTTCATAAAATAAAACTTTACTTGAATATATATATATATATATATATATATATATATATATATATATATATATATATATATAAACAGTTAATTATAATTGAATTAAAAAAAAAATTATGTATTGAAATTCCTACGTCGATAGTAGGAAATGCATGTACTATCTCTAGTATCAAGTATTATGATTATATGATTGCTACACAATACATATATAATATTAATAGTTAGCTGGTATCTGACTGTTTTTGAATGTGTATAGGGAAGGGGCATGTCGAATTTTGATCGGGAGGGAATTCCAAAAGTTGACAGAGCGGGCTATAAAGGAATTTTGGAATGATGCAGATCTATGAGAAGGGATGTATAGGTCAGAGGGTCGGGATCTTGTAGTGAGGGAATGGATTGAGGACTTAAATTGGAGAAGGTTGTAGGCATAAGGACGATGATCGGTAATGATTTGATAAAGGAAAGTGCCTAGGAAATATTGTCTTCTTAAGGAGGGGAAGAGCCACCCTAACTCAGTGTAGTGGTGGGAGACACGGGAGCGTCTCGGGGTCCCAATTACAAATCTTACGAAGCTATTCATAAGTCTTTTGAGTCTATCACGGAGTTCCACCGAGAGGCCATCGTACACCACACAGCTGTAGTCAAAGTGGGGAAAGATGAGAGAGGAAACTAGGAGTCTATGGGTATTTTGGGGTAGAAAATGGCGGAAGTGATGGAATAGTTTGAGGGTAGAAATTGCATGCATGGCGGGATATATGAGAGGTATGGTGATTCCAGGAAAGGGTTTGATCTATGAGAAAGCCTAAATTTTTAACAAAGGGATAGAAGGTGATGGGGTGGTTGTTTAGATAGAGTGAGGGAAAGTTGGTGTGGGATCTAAGAAGAGGCTTGGAACCAATGAGAATACTTAGTACTTTGTTTTTCTAAAATGAAAAATGACAAGCTGGAGTAAAGAAAAAAGTAGATTTAACTTTGAAAGCATAGGAAACAATGGAGGTTGGATATTGATGGGAAATCCACGTAATTTTATAAAAATAAAGAAACATTTAAAACATAGAACTATTTATGTTTACGTGAGAAGGAGTTGGTCAGAGGGTGCAGTCAAAGAAATACTATATTAAAATAGTATTTTATTCGTTACGCCTAAAAAATATACTCTGAAATATTGATATTCAAAAAAGTTGTTTGTAAAAGACAATAAAAAACAAGACCTAAAATTTAATCATAGTGGTTAATTTTGGACTGTTAGAAGAGGAGTTGTGGTTTAAGTCCATGAAAGTACAGTCAAAATAAATAAATTATTTTTATAATTGTGGGTTGATAGTTGACTATATAGAATAATTGAAGATAAGGATGGTTGGGAGGGTCAGTTAAAATAAAAATAGCAAAAATAAATAATAATATTTTGGGTGATAAATATTGAGGATGCAGTCTTATTAAAATATTTTTTTAAATTAATCAATTTAAGACTGCATCCTGAATATTTATAACCTATGATATGTAGTACAGTCGACTAGCATCCTTAGATAATTTATCTAATCATTGGGACCTTCTATCTACAACAGTAATACACGTTGTTGCTGAAATCCACCACATCGGATATATGAACTCTTCGAACGCGGTTGCCATCTCGCAACACACATAAAAAACAACATGTTATCCTGGCCCATCTCAAGCTCTACACCGCTTGCACTCAGCTTATTCGCCATCTTCTACAATTCATTCTGCTCTCTCTCCAGATACTTCAAACACTAAAACAGGTAAACTGCTTCCCATTTCTCAAAACTACATACCCCTCTCAAAAAACTGTTATAAACTGTTTTTCCTATTTACACAAAAAATTGAATACTTGAACACCCTCAGTGCTCAAACCACGCCCTAAAGATGACCCACATGTTTGGGTTGAAACCTGGATATTTATCACCCATGATATGTAGAACAGTCGACTAGCTTCCTTTAATAATAATATTTATTTATTTTTACATTGGCCGAAGTTCAGGTCTTCATCAGGGCTAAGAAAAGAACCAGATAACAATAGGTAGGAGAAAATATAAAGATTGAATAATAATCAAAATTAAAAAAGGTGAAAGGTATAGACTAAAAAATGTAGATAAAAAAAAGTAGAAGAAAGTAGATAGAGTGAACATTAAAGTAAAATAAAGTAGGTAGAATAATAACAGTAACAGAGAACTGAGAAATAAATAAATATAAAAATAAATATTTATTTTTATTTTGACTGATCACCCCAACCATCCTGTTACTTCTATTTATTTTCTTTGTGCTTATGTTTCAGAATTAAGCAAATACAAGATAAAATATAAGTATTGAGAAGTATTTTATTTACATATTGTTATTACTGTCTACTATTTTCTCAATATTTATATTTTACCTTGTCTTTGTTCAGCCCCGATGAAGGCCTAAAGCTTAGGCCAATATATTGCCACAAAGGAAATAAAAATAAATATAATTTATTTATTTTTACTTTGTACTTCTATTGACTGGAAACCTCAAATACCTTCTCTCCAACTAAAATCGACCCTGGGATCGGAAGACCCTTCTGGAGCACTGTCCGTCTCTATAAAACTGCTTCTCTTAATTAAATAGTTAGTCACTAGGAAAAACATGGCAGTTGAGTGTGGGCTTGGTCAAATGACACACACAACTGTTGGCCAATAAAAAGTACTTATTTAGATAGTATTAAACCCAAAACCCTTCATGGGCTGTAGTGTTAGAGATTTTTATTTTTTTTTTGCCTAGAAATAGGAAAAATCAATTAACACTGTGCGGTATTAGTACTTTTCTATTAGACCCACGGGAGGAGGAGAGGGGCTTTCGGGCTGAAGCCCCTCCCCCCAAAATGGGAAAATATATTAAAAAATTATCTCTTAAAGTATTATTATTGGTATAATTACATTTAAAAGGACTTAAGGAATCAGTTAAACACCATTCCGCTAGTGATTAGACCTGAGGTGTTAATTATTACTTTTTTAGATTTAAAATTTTAGGAATTGAATTCTTAAATACTGCAAATTTTTGGCTGCAATGTATTTCTCTTTTTAAAAAAAAAAATGATTTGTGTTTATATTTTTTAAAGTATAAATATGTAAAGTAAATTAACAATTTGAGTTGATTCCTGTGTTATGTCCTACATCATAGAATATATGTAATTATAGAAGTACTTTACATTTGAAAAAAAAATAATCAATAAACAATTTAAATAATTGTTAGTTAAATATAGTACCTTTTAAAAACACAAAATATTTCCTATTTTCAATACTTTATTTTAAAATAATAATTGAAATACTTTTTACTCAGGTCTGTTTTCGATTTAGGTTGAAGAAGAAGGGGGGGGTTAGCAATGTTAGTTATATTCAAAATACTTTATTATTATTTTTTATGATAAGTAATAAGATATTTTAAATTATTTAATACTATTAGTTTAGTATATTCCATTATAAATTGAAATAAGATAGGTCACTTTATCCACCTGGCAACACTGGTAGCCATTCATTCTTGCTTTTTGAAAACTTGAATCTTTCTTTTATGAACAAAATTATCAACTCACTTCCTGGACCTGTTCCCTCATTACTAGTTCTAGTACAAGGTAATATATTTAATATATTAATTACATAGTAATATAGTTAGTTAACTTTTGTAGTTGAAATATGTTATACTCACAAGTTTAATATAATATTGTAGAAAAAGTAAGGATGGAAAACAATAGTAACACTCATATCTTATATATAAATATTTATTACATACTAACTAAAACATACTATAAAGACTTTTACATTGTGTTGATTTATAGTGTCAAATATAACATAAGCAATTTGATATTACAATAGAAAACATCTGAACAATTGGAGTCCTAGTCTAGTGTATCTAATTGAATTTTAAGGCACAGAATATATTTTAAGAATCCTAAAAAAAATAAAAATACTTAAGGTGGGTAATCCATGTAATTTTATAAAAATAAAAATCATTTAAAATATAGAACTATTTATGTCTGGTAAGTATTTATATTTGAAAGCTGACTTGGATAGAATTTAAAATATGTATAATACATTTTGCCCAGGTGTGGTTGAAAGTACCTATTAGCGGCTATGCATTTTTGTTTGTGATGTTTCACAACAGGTAAGGCAATAGGAAAAAAAAAAACATGAGTAATGAAATTTCATTGTTAAGATATTTAAATTTTCCATGCAGAGTAATGTGAGATTTTCTATACAAAGAAAGATATACTGAAATAATGATATTCAAAAAAGTTAACTTTGTAAGAGATAACAGAGCTTGTAATACAGTTAAAATTCAAGATCTAAAATTTAATCATAGTGGTTAATCGTTGACTATTAGAAGATATTATTGTTTAAGAGAAGTTAGGTGTGGCTTTTAGTCAATGGAACTACAAAGTCAAAATAAATAAATTATATTTATTTTTATTTTCTTTGTACTTAAGTTCAGAGTTAAACAAAGACAAGATAAAATATAAGTATTGAGAAATATTTGATTTACATATTATTATTGTTACTGTCTACTATTATCTCAATATTTATATTTTATCTTGTCTTTGTTATCCCTGATAAAGGCCTGAAGCTTATGCCGATACGTTGGCAGATAATAAAAATATATATAATTTATTTATTTTTAATTGGTACTTAAATTGACTGAAAACCCCGAACAACTTCTATTCAACTAAAATTTAATGCTTCAAAGGAATATAATGACAGCACTAGTGAGGAGAGAGTCGTGAAGTTAAAGGACACCTAGGTGAGTTTATAAAAGTATTGTAAAAAAACCTGAAAAAATTTTATAAAACTTGTTTTATATTTATTCCTAAAATGATAAATCCTTTTTCACCATTCTTATAATTGTTAAAATTTAGATATAAACAAATGTGTCATGGTCTGAATGTTATGCATCCCAATCTCTTAGGGACCAACTTCTTTTCAAAAATAGTCTTATAGAGTATCTACAAATGAAACCCAATGCGATTAAAAACTTAAATATTGTTTCATAAAGAAATCAAAATATTTCACAAAATTTAATCAATAGCAGGTAAATTTATGTTCTATAAATTCATAAAAATTAATCCGTATCACTGTATAATTGTACGAACTAATTTATAAACATATTGCAATTTAAACATTATTTGCAACACTATTGAATTTGTATTTTTCACTTAAATGGTATATTGTAATACAGTTTTTATTTATCACTTCTCATATTTTTTTGAAATAATTAAAATATATGTTAAAAGCAAAGATTAGCCAATAGGGTTATAACAATTCTAATGAACCATCTAAATTATTCTCCTTTTAGCCAATTAAACATACCTTGTGCTAAAAGAAACTGGAAAAAAGTTACAATGAATATAGAATTTTATTTGTGAATGACTCAAAATCTATATTAAAGAAAAAAAAACCTATGATATGTAATTATATAAGTACTTTACATTAGAAAAAAAAATCAATAAACAAGTTTAATAATTGTTAGTTAAATATATTGCCTTTTAAAAACACAAAATAATTCCTATTTTAAATAATTTGTTTTAAAATAATAATTAAAATACTTTTTAATCAGGTCTATTTTCGACTTTGGTTTAAGAAGGGGGGGGGTGTAGCAGTGTTAGTCTGTTATGATAAAAAAAAAAAGGAACAAAGTATTTTGGTTATAATTAAAAATATATTATAAAATAAGATATTTTAAATTATTTAATGCTATTAGTTTAGTATATTCCATTATAAATTGAATTAAGACAGTTCACTTTATCCACCTGGCAACACTGGTAGCCATTCATTTTTCCTTTTTGAAAACTTAAATCTTTCTTTTAAGAACAAAAGTATCAACTCACTTCCTGGATTTGTTTCCTCATTTCTAATTCTATTACAAGGTAATATATTAATTGCTTAGTAATATAGTCAGTTAACTTTTGTAGTTAAAATATATTATACTCACAAGTTTCACTAAATATTATAGGAAAAGTAATGATGGGGAATAGTAACACTCATATCTTATGTATAACATGTTAACTAAAACATACCATAAAGGCTTTTACATTATGTTGATTTATAGTGTCAAATATAACATAAGCTATTCCATATAACAATATGGACAGCAATACCATGAACTTAAAGGACAACTAAACTATGTTACATAGGTGAATTTATAAAAGTATTTTAGAAAAAACTGAAAAATTTTTTATCAAAACTTACTTGTTTTATATTTATTCCTAAAATGCTAAACCTATCCCAATGGTTCAAAAACTAAATCCTAATTCACTAGTTTTTTTTTTTCAGGGCATATAGGCTGAAAGTACATTTAGTTAAGTTCAATTGATTAATTTTTCATTAGTTCAGTTTTTCATCAAAATATGCAACTTTTTTCACCATTCTAATAATTGTTAGAATTTATATATAAACTTTCTTAAACAAATGTGCCATGGTCAAACTTGATTTTTTATCCTTAATCCTTCAATTATAATAAATGTAATTAATTGTATTAATGATGATTTAAAATAAGAAAATTTCTTATTATAGTGATTAACTCTTTTGTACCTGAAAAAGAACTAAGATTTTTAGGTAATCAATGTTTTTTTATTAGTATTTGTTCAAAGACTGCTATTATCCTGTTTTAAATCTATTGTGAGGCTGAGTAAGTATTCCATCTGATCAGGGCTTCCAATTTGGTAAAAATATTCCTTTTTTTAGGGAAATTCCAAAGTTGAGAGAGAAAGAAAACAATTTTTATCAATCAAAGCCTAATCTAAGTTTAATCTTTTGTAAAAATAAAATCAGTTAAGGTTTAAAATCAGCTACGGTTTAAATAAAACCAGAAGGAAAGAAGTCGTACTGATCCGGCTGAGAATCGGGCATACTCGGTATACCCATGAGTATTTGATAAGGTAAGACTCTCTAGCTCAATGTATCTCCTGCAGGGTTCCTCTAACAGTGAGCCATATCTTGACTGAATGTTATGGATTCCAATCTCTTAGGGACCAACATCTTTTCAGAAATAACCTTGTAGAATCACTACAACATAGGCACCCAATGCTATTAAAAACTTAATATTGTTCCTTAAGGAGATATCAAAATATTTCACAAAATTTAATCTAGAGCAAGTAAATTTATATTTTATAAACTCATAAAAAAATGAACCTCTATCACTGTATAATTTTACTAACTAATTTATAAACATATTGTAATTTAAACATTATTTGCAGCACCATTGAATTTGTATCTTTAACTTAAATCGTATAGTGTAATATTTTTTAACTAATAATATAACCTCATGGAAGATCATTTTCTTGGTTGGAATACTTCTTAAATAAATAAGAGGTTATTAAGTAATAAACAAAATGATTAGAATATTGATAAATTCAACTAAACTTTATAACTATTTTATTTCAAGGTATGGGTTACTGACAATCAGATCAAAACACTCAGACAAACTAATATTAACTACAACAAACTATTTGATTTTAAAATAAAGTAAAGTATGAACTGGCAAGCTAACTTTTTTTTTCTATATACACTGTTTCTTCCTTTGCGTCACTGAATTCATTTGTCTTCTAACATTTTCCTATGTTCTGCCTAACACATCTTCCGAAATGGTAACACTTTCATCAACTCAACTCAAGATTCCTGGGAGATCCTCTCTCTTGTAACTCCAAATAAGTCTCTCCACCAAACAAGAACTTCCAAGATGGTAATACTATTGCTGGATTTCGCCCTCTGGAGCCAGGATCCCTTCTCCCATCCTCCCTTCACCTATATTAACTCTTTTTTCTGTGATTTTAACTTTTAAATTTAAATTGACCCTTTAAACTGTTCTTGTAATTTTAAGTATTCCTGTTAAGTTATTAAGTTTGTAAGTTCCTTTTCTAATTGTAAATATACCTGTTAGGTTTTTCTTCTTTTAATCTTTAACTTTTAATTTTAATCATTTTTGTAAACTTTTCTTCTAGAAATTTTCAACATTTAAATTGTACTTTTTAAGTTTTCTTCTTTTAACATTAATTTTTAGTTTTTTAAATTATATTTTTAACTTTTAATCTTGAAATCATTAACCTTTATTATAATTACCTTTGTTAACTTATTTCCTTTTAATCTTTAACTTTGAATTTTTACAGCTTTGATTCAATTGTACTATATTCAACTGTAACAATTTTTTAACTTCATAAACCTTAAATTGTATTTGTTAACTGTAGGTATATTATTTATGTCTAAATAGTAGTTGATCTAATGTGGCAAAATGACCCAGGTGGTCGAAGAGCCCCCATCATTTATAAATAATAAATAAATTCAGTAACTCAGTAACATTAGTGATTACATATAATATATATTATTTAGTATATATTTGGGCAGAAGGGGTTTTTGATTTCATTCTGAGGGAAATATAACAAATATGATGGAAACACCGCACCTAATATACTTTTGAGAAAATTTAGTTCAATGACTAAATGAACATCAAAAGGAGACCCTTGGGGATGATGGATTAACCTTGAGAAGAACATTTTAAATAATTGAGTCAACAATGTAGGACGAGGTTTTAGTAAAAAATGTGTACTGCTATTATTATTTACTAAATCATTGTACAGCCTATCCTTGACTAAATGAGTTTGAGACAGTAAGTGAATGTTCAATATTTATTTACTACAGATTTCAATTTATGTAATATTACTTATTTAGAAACCCTTTATTTTCAGTTAAAAAATCTATAAAACAAAATCTTATGTATCTTTAAAATAGAATTATTAAAAATTATCTAAATCTTTGTAGATAATTGGCATGCATATTTTTATTGTATTATGGTTTTACCTAGTGAGCGGGATGCTCACTAGGTAGGGCATTGACTTCTTAAGCTCAAGATCCTGGGTTCAAATCCGGATGTTGGCAGTTAATTATTTATTCTGTTTCTGTTCAGTCGTGGATCAAACATGGAATTGGGAGACCCTCTTGGGGCACACCCAGTCTCTATAAAGCGGGTGCTCTTAATTAAACAATTTGTTAATTGTTGAACGTGGTCTTGGTCAAATGGAACAACCATTGACCAATAAATAGTATTAGTACTAAACCTAAAACCCTTCATGGTTGTAGTGATACAGGTTTTTGTTTTTTATAGAAATAATAAAAATCACTTGAAATTGCCAAATTTCAAACTTATAAAATTTTAGTATTGTGTGTAAATCACCAAGTTGGGGGAAAAGCCCAAAACATTTACATATAGATGTAATACTATAATAATTTAATTTTTTATGTATTATTTTATTTGTTATTTTGAGACTGAAACTTTTACCCATGAAACTTTTAAAGTTTTTAAATTTCTGATAAAGCATTTCATTTTGCTAAAAAGTAAATCTAAAATGTCATAATTGTACTAGACATAGCTTCTCAAACAAAAAATATCTTAGAACCAGGTAATTCATTCAAGATAAGTATACAATCCTTGTCCATTCACAGTTTTTATTTATCACTTAACATATATATTTTTTTTAAGAATATAAATAATTGAAATAAACGTTAAAAGCAAAGATTAGCCAACAGGGTTAAAAGAATTCTAATGAACCATCTAAATTATTCTCCTTTAAGCCATTTAAACATACTTTGTGGTAAAAGAAACTGGAAAAAAGTTACAATGAATGTAGAATTTTATTTTTGAATGACTCAAAATCCATATTAAAGAAAAGAAACCTATGATATGTAATTATATAAGTACTTTACATTTGAAAAAAAAAATCAATAAACAGTTTAAATAATTTTTAGTTGGATATAGTACCTTTTAAAAACACAAAATTGTTCCTATTTTAAATACTTTATTTCAAAATAATAATTAAAATACTTTTTACTCAGTTCTGTTTTCGATTTTGGTTGAAGAAGGGGGGGGGGTGTGTGTAGCAGTGTTAGTCTATTTGGATACAAAAAAAAAAGAACAAAGTATTTTGATTATAATTAAAAATATATTATTAAATAAGATATTTTAAATTATGTAATGCTATTAGTTTAGTATATTTCATTATAAATTGAAATTAGATATATCACTTTATCCAACTGGCAACACTGATAGCCATTCATTTTTCCTTTTTGAAAACTTAAATCTTTCTTTTAAGAACAAAATTATCAACTCACTTCCTGGATTTGTTTCCTAATTTCTAATTATGGTACAAGGTAATATATTAATTGCATAGTAATATAGTTAGTTAACTTTTGTAGTTAAAATATATTAAACACACAAGTTTCATAAAATATTGTAGGAAAATTAAGGATGGAAATGAATAGTAACACTCATATCTTATATATAAATATTTATTACATTTTAACTAAAACATACCATAAAGACTTTTACATTGTGTTGATTTATAGTGTCAAATATAACATAAGCTATTCGATATTACAATAGAAAATTATAAATAACACCTGAACAATTGGAGTCCTATTCTAGTGTGTCTACTTAAATTTTAAGGCACACAGAATAAATTTAAAGAACCCTAAAAAAAAAAAAAAAAATACAAATACTTAAGATGAAAGAAAATCATATTTACAAAAATTTAATTTCCTTATTTATTGCTGATTCTATAACAAGAGATGTTGAAAATAAATAAAGTGTATTATACAATACTCATACATAAATACAAAGACAAGAATATCCTCATAAATATAATTCATATATTTTTTTTTCTTTTTTCATAAATTATCAAATTTCATATAATATATTAATGATCACTTGTCAATTCTATATTTTTTAAAAATATTCTCATTTCTATCAGATAATGTCGAACTAACATTTTGTTTTCAAATATATTTCACACATTCCTTTTAAAGGCACTACACATTTAAAGTATTGGGACTTTCTATCGGGGCACTAATATGCCTCTTTTTATTCCGTTGTTTGAATATCGGAAAAGACATTATAAACATTCAAAAGGCACCTTTACCTTTGTAACCATTTCTAAGAAAGGAAAAAAAAAAAAGAAATTGAACCTAAAATAATGAAAACAATGAAATACTTGTAACGTATTCCATTTCACTATAGGAACTATATCGTTAATTAAAAAAAACAAAAAATTAAAAAGGTTCCGCAATGGATCTATAATTTAAAATAATTTAAATTATAGTTAAATGTAAAATATATGTTTATATTTTTATATAACTAGTGTTTTTGTTTAATTTTATTTGGCTAGCAGTGAAATTGAATCTAAGATTCAATTTTTTCTGAACACACTAGTAAATTGCTTCAGCTAAAGCCATAGAGTAAATTAAGACACTTTAAGACACTCCTATTTATACATCTTATACGTTAGGAGCTAGAAAAATATATATTCAGTACCAATCAATAACTTATCCAGCCCATATTTATGATACATGATTACACTTATCCAAAGTGCAAATATATTTTGGACACTTTGACTATTCGCAATAACGACTATTTCAATCGTATACAATAAATTTTTTTCTCAATAAATTTAAAATACATAAAATACTCATTTGGAATATAGATATAATAAAGCAAACTTTTTAATCGCTACTATGTACAAGATCTACGAAATAAAACAATGCAACACGTTTCCTATATGTTTTGTGTTTATATATATATACGTATTTTGGCGTTACAAATAAAGATAATTCTAATATTTCTAAACTATACAAATTATACAGAGGAATATCTTCTGTTTCAAATGGCACATTGCCTAACTGGTATTATGTACATATCACAACTCTGGGTCGCTCAGCTATCGGCTAGCTGATTTCTTCACTGGAATCAAATACGAATGAGCTCGAAAGGAGGATGGATCAGTCCATGTGCCTGTATTTGTGAGCGGTCATTTGGCTCAGACCGAGCACGGCATACTGGCAGCTAAGGCAATGGTAATGCGTCTGCTTGCCATTGTGCGCACATGTGTCAGCTGTGGTGCATGACTGTGACGGTGTGAACTTCTCAAATCCTGCGGCCATGATCGAGTCCAGCTTCTGGTGGTGTCTTCTATGAGCAACTACTTTGTTTGTGTCAGAGCAGACAAAGTCGCACTTCAAACAATGGAAATGAGAAGCCTTGTTCTGAACAGATCCTGTAAAGGAAAAAAAAACTTTTTTATAATACTTTGCTTTATTAATTTACTAGTATTAGTAATAATATTTTAGTTACGGAATAGGATTGCACAATATTTTAATTTTTTAAATCTTTGAAAATGATAAAAATTAATTTTCTGGTACTATTCGATATTTTTGAAATGGAAATCAGTTGTGTTATTTGCCATTACAGAAATGCAATAAACCTGGAAATATCTTTTCACACTTGTTTGTCTTTTGGTCAATTTAATTAATAATAAAATTAGTTTTTGATCACGTTTAATCATTGGATGCTTTGGTAAATCTTTAGTGATCAACAACTAGTTTGATTATTAATTAAATTGACCAAAAGAAAAACAAGTGTGAAAATATATTTAGAATAAAGGTCAAAATTGAAAAATATAAAATCTCTATATTGAGCAAAAAGTTCTTGAAATATAGCAATATTTCAAACTTGTACTAAAAACAATAACATGTGTTTATTAGGCTTAAAAAAGTACTAAAGGAAATTCTTTAGGGCATTACATTTCAATACCACTTTATCAGTTTTATCAAACTTTAAGGACTTAAGTCATTCCCGATCTCCTGTATGTTTTAACTTCATATTTTCTTTCACAATGAATTATTTTATTCAATATACAAAATATTTTTTATCTAGTAAAAAAGTGCAAGGTTCTCAAATTTGTTTCAATATAAATTTAATAAAAAGCTGTATATTAAATGATTTTGAACAATAATTCTATTTTGCGTTAAAGGTGTATAATCTAATAACTGTATTAAGATCTGCCTGGCCACCTCACTCATTACAAGCGTGTTTATATACGTTTTTGAATATTTAATTAGTAGTAACTATTTTCATTGAATTATTACTATTTTCTTACCTATTGTTGGGGTGTATGAGCAGTCTGGCCTTCCGCAAGCTACATTAGCACGATACTGCTGGAAGTCGCCTCCCATTAAGGTATCCAACCTACAATTAATCGAATAAACATTAGTTTGTATTATATTTAATTATAACTTAATTTAAAACTCAATAAAATATCCCAAATATTACTGATTTAGTTAACATTAATAAATTAAATTTTAAAAAAATACCTTTCATGGCGCGCAGTGTGTTGGACAAATCTTGTTTTGTCACAGAAACTATATCCGCAGTCTTGTCTCATACAGTGAAAGTGTGTTTGATGTTCCCTGTATCCACAATGGCTGTATCTACAGTCCTCGTTAAACCTGAGTAAAACAATAAAATAATTAGTTAAAAGAAAATAAACGGGAAATTTCAAAATGGAATAGTTTTATAAATAACAAACTTACTTGAATCGCAGATAACCATCAGGCACTGGCTCATCTTTGAGCATCCTCATTGTTGTTTGTACTCTCGCTTTCTTAGCTTCAGTGCTCATGTCCCTCTGAGGTGAAATATGGCTAAAAACAAACAATAAATTTAGAATAAAGCCTAAAAAAGAATAAAAAATTATGGTAATTTATACTTTCATGTACAGTAAACTCTTATAATGTTATATGGCATAAAAATGTATATATTTTTAGGTTTGGAAAGGAATTTAAACTCATTGATTCTAAAAATATCAAATCATTAATTATAATTTAGTCATCAATGCCATTTCATTAAATAAGAAAATGGGTTATTTGTCTCCAGCTGATGCAATAATATAAAGAAGCCAACGGCTGAATTATATTTAATAAAATATAAATAAATAATTTTGGACTTTAATTTAAGACAGACCCCATTTTAAAAATTCAAATTTTATTTTTAAAAAATATTATCCTTTTTTTAAATATTATCCTATTGGATGGATTGATATGCTGTGTGAATTAACAACACTGTTGAACCAGCATTAATAATTTTATTTTTTTTAACTATCTTTAGTTTACCGTACATGTTTCTATATATATATTATTTAAAATAAAATTTCATAAATACCTTCTTGCTAACAGTGCTTCAGGTGAATTATCACTGTTCATCAATGAAGCCCTCGCACTTTCCAGAAGTCCATTGTTGACGAGAGAAGATGGATGAGGAGCGAAACCAGGTGGACCGGTGAACATTAAACCTTCAAAGAAGAAAATAATTTAATATATTCCGATATTTATTTAATTTATGGAATTTTATTACGTCATAATATTTGAAAAGTGTTCAAACTACCTGATGGCGAGGTGTAGAGACCTGGCATGGCATGTGGCATGAACGGTATTCCCTGTGACGTGATCATCGCCAACTGTTGGTTCGCCACTGCTGCAAGAAAACCAGGGAAATGCGGAGGAGGCATCATGTTGCTTTCCTGGCTTTCCATTGGAAGTTGCATCATGCTTAATCCTGTCGGGATAAAATAATATGTATATAAGAAAATAAATATAATTTATAATATAGCATAAAAACATAACACACATATTTAATACTTTTTATGTAAATAACAATATAATTACCATGATGAGGTTGTTGATTGTTATCTTCATTATTATTGTTATTTTCAGATTTTACAATGGTTGGAGCGATAACAGTTGGACTATGCTTTGCGATGTGTGGTTTCAACCTCTCCATATCAGAGTATCCCTGAAAAATAATTAAACAATAATGGTGAGTCATTTTTTAATTAAAATTTTATCCTACTAACATTTTAATCAGATTTTCTAATAAAATACATGTTTTCTATTATATTTTTCTACTATTTATTTGTAATTTTTTTTTCTGATTAATCAAGATTTACTTATATATTTTAATTCTGGATGAATTTATATTAATAAATAGATACAATAAAAAATATCTTTAAAATAAAGATCTATCGTAGAAAAGTACCTCTGGTGCATATCTGTCATGTTTTTCGACAGATGATATCCATTCAGGAATAGATTGCTCAGAATTCGTAGTTCCTGGTTCAACCTTAATATTATGTCCAGTCTCTGTTAAAAAAAATTAAAATTGTTATGCAATTGTATAAAAAAAATTAAAATATCTGTCTTAAATATATATATATATATATATATATATATATATATATATATATATATATATATATATATATATATATATTAATAATAACACTTGCACATAGAAAAATAAAAAATTATTTCTGTTGAAAATTTATATCAGTTGAAAAATAAAGAAACTAGCAGTGTGACATGGTTTTAAGTTTTGAAAGTTAGTGATTTGAGGAAGTTCTAACTGTTATACCATGTAGCTGTACTGGATTTATAGTTATTCTATTGTGAGTTAAACATGAAATTATATTATTCGAAAAGGTCTGTTCTTTGTGTATAACATATTCGAATCGGTTATGTCAGAAACGACACATGTGATATTTTCATAATTTTTAAAAACCACAAAAAATATATTATATTATATATTGTATAACATAAAAAATCTAAAAATATATATATAGTGCAAACAAGCACATTTCACATTATTTATGTTGGTTTTAGCAATGCCACATTTCATGATCAGATTTTTTTTTTCAAATATTTTACTCTGGCGATGTTTCTGTTTTTTAAATTATTTTTTCGTTAATTATTACAACATATGCAATGATAGTACAGTATTGCTTCTGTAATAAATAACCTTTATTTCATTTAACTTAAAAAGGATAAAATAATTTATTAGAGTGAGAAACTTTTATCTGCATTTAAAACCTTGTCACACCCTAGAAAAACCACAAGATAAAATAAAATCAAAAGACTATTGGTTTGAAAAGATTCTATCTGCACTTAGAATCTTGTCCCACTACAAAATGGACTCTAGAATGACAAAGTGCGAAATTTCAGTATTCAAAATGATATTAATAAGTAGTACAATTAAGTCATCAACGAATGAAAATATGAGAGCTCATTGCTTCAAGGTATTGTACAAACAATATTGTTAGTCTAAGTAACAAAATATTCATACTACATTAGATTGTAATTTTGAAGCTCTGTTTCTCAAAATTATAATAAATACAGTTAGAATCTTTTCAGACCAAGGCCACGATTTGTTAAATGCTTATTTAATATAAAATAAATAAATATATATATCCATCTGGCACAGAACCAATTCAAGAAAAGAAATGGAAGACTAGTGCTTGAAATAAATAGAGAAGAAAATGTGTGCCCACCTGAAGCGGGAGTAGGGGAAGAGTTGCAATTTGACAGACCACATAGTGGGTAGAAAGTTCCCGACGCCTTCACCACTTTAACACACAACATAACAACGTTTTTCTATAAGTAATCAAACACTATCACTCGAAACACAATGTGCAATAATCTATTCTAATATTTTGTGCACTCACATTTGTGCAAAAAGAAGTTTAGAACATTCATTGATCAGGGATTGTTTGTATACATATATATATAAAAAAAAGATCTAAATGAATAAACTTAAATTTAAACTTATATAAATACATTAATTATATATTTTGTATTTTTCCAACTATTCAGAAATATATTCGAATATCCTCAGATATCTATATGTATGTATAGCAATAGGGGATCCATGATTTAATTTTGGGGACTTTTTTTTTTTTTCGATTACTCTGGAAGAAACAGAAAGAAAATAATGTTTAAGTTGTTTTTGACAGCCTGTTGAAAAAAAAAAGCAAAAATTGTTGTAAGATATGTTTACAGGAAAAATAATGTTTTTAGGAATAAATTATTTTAATATTTTTTACTCGACACATGCTTGCATTTATTCGTTAAAATACTTGAGTTATAGTTTAAAAAATTCTGGTGTGTTCACTCACATGACTTTCCTATTTTAAATTAATTTACATATCTTTAAATATTTTCATTAAAAAAACAAACAATTGAATTAGATTAATTTTCCTAAAAACTGATCAGAGAAATCACTAAAGTATGATTTATTTGCTAAACTAAAGCAATGTAAACAGGCAAGTGAACAATCATTAACAGCGTATAGAATTTAATATTCTTTAACTTTTTTAAAACTGGTCCGATTTAGACAATTTTTTAAATAATTTTTTCTGAAATTTAACAACCTCTCAAAAATTCTGCAGCTGTGAAACGTAAAGATCCATTAAAAACCAATAGAATGTATAATTCGTGAGTTAGGCCCCTAAACATTTTTGTTTTCTTTATAACTTTTTTTTCACTCAAATTTTCTCAGGAATTCACTACACGTACAAAAATTGAAAGGACTTTAAGTCAAAGATTATAACAATGGAACCCTGTTGTTGAAGAAGATTTTCAAAACGTTGGTTTGTGAATGTCTTATTAATAAAAAGACATAATGGAAGTAATTTTTCACTACATATATTTATTGGAACATATTCAAATATATTTCCGGATAATTGGAAATTCATTTCAATAAAATGTTTGATACTTAAATTATTTATTTATGTGTAAATACAAAACAATCCCTGATAGATATTACCTTCACATAAATTGCAAAATAATAGATATCATCTGCCTGAGGAAGCTTAATGAATGAATCCAAAATTAATTTAAATAATTTTGATATTGATTTATCTCTTAAATTTTATTTTTGTAAAATTAAATTTCTCTTAATTTTTTTTTAATTAGCCAAATATGATAAAATTCTTAGTAAAAACTAAATTTATATATTTTTACTATATTTTTTTTTAATGAATCGGATGAAATTTCAAAATAAAATCATTTGTTTAAGGGTGTCAAACTTTTTCATAATTTAAGGATTCAATTTTCTTTAAAGTTGCTCTGGCAAACAATACTTTGTAAGAAAATAGAAGTCGTGCACTGAAAGAAACTATTCTAAATGATGATACATGCATTATGTACAATATTTAGGAACTTTTACATGCTAATTTATAAATAATAGTGATATATTCAAAAGAAAATTGAATTTGTTTGACATGTTTAGAAAACTTACCGGTTGGTCTCGACATGTTGTTGACCGTATTTTCTTCTTGTTTGATGTGCTGGTTGAAATTTTCATTATTTAATTTGGAAATATCAGGTTTGATATCGGGTTTCTCGCTACTGTCACCTAAAAAGATGAAATAATTTTATTAGACAAAATTTTACAGAGAAATGGTGGATTTTTATTTTTAAAAAAGTGAAAAGATCCGAATAGTTTGATAGAAGTAGACTTTTTGATACCAATAAAGGGATGATAATAAATTATATTTTTTAATTTTTCATATATAAATGTGTATATATTTTTATATATAAAGTTTATATATATTTAAATACTTACTGAGATCAGTTGCTTGCCCACAAGGGGAACGGCTTTGACTTCTTTGACTCCTCTCAGATTCATGCTCTGCTTGATGGATCGCCATGTGCGAGTATCTGACGAAAGAATATCCACAACCAGGCCTTACACAGTGGAAGTGGCGATTAACTTTGTTGCTAAAAAAAAAATTAAAAATAAAATTAATAAATAATTCATAGTGAAGAAATTGTATTTAATCTTACATAAAAACTATCAAAGTTTACTAATAAACATAATATAATATCATAAATAAAATTATGCGGAACTTTTAAAAAAACTAGATAGATAATGCTCCCCATGTCCCCCCCCCCACTCCTTATATCTGTAAACATAATACAGGTTAAAATAAATCTCAATAGAGTGCGCTTGAATTGTCTTATAAAGGAGTATAAACATATGTTCTAAGTCGTAGTTAAGTTTTTTGGAATTTAATGACTGGATTTATGATAAAATAAATTTTACTTATATCTTATATAAATTATAATTTTAATAAAAATAATTATTTAAGTTAGTTAAAAAAGAAATGTGATAACAAGAGAGAACGTCAAACTAATTATTATCATTAATATGCACTGCCAATTAGTAATAAATTATATATTATTTAATTTTTTTTTTAATTTTGACTTTTTGAAAATGGCTATTATATTACATAAAAAATATTTTTTTTTGTATTGAAAAGATTTTTTATTGGTGAAATATATTAGTGGGAAATATTGTGCTCTTTTTGTCTATTATTGATAAAATTTAATAATTATAAATACATTTAGGTTAATGATTTATAAAATTAATTGTTACATCATAATGTAGTATTTAATAATTAAAAAATAATCCTACCTTGTGCAACTTTCAATTCGGCAATCGACAGATCTATCAAAGAACAAGAAGCCTTCCAAGATATCGATATTGTCATGGAAATCCCTCGTATGGGCGATAAGGAAATCATCAGAATCTGTAGCGAAGAAGCACCTCGGCCGGGAGCAGTGGTAATGTTGGGGACGATTGGAAAATAGGCAAAGAGGATCTGGGCAAGGACCATTGTATGACTGGAACCCTTGAGTTTCCTGTAACACAAATATTAATTCATAAAAAAAAAATATAGAAAATTTAAATTTATAATTAAAGAACTATATTATTATTATTATTTTAATTTTATCACTTACGATGTTCTGATTCGACACAGATTTCGGTTCACACACAGTGGTTATCGTAAGGGGAGATGATAACATAGTCGGGACCTCTGAGGTGGGTGTCGCCGGGCTTGGCTTAGGCAATTTGAAGCTTGTAAATATGGCTTGAGGAGAATCGGACCCTGAGCCGCTAGCCTGTAAAATAAAATAAAATATAAAATATTAATAATCAAATATCTAAATAATGTTCGATTCGAACAAAGTTATAATAAGCAAATTAATTATTTCATTTTAGGTAGAATAAAAATATACTTACATAGTCATTCCAAACCTGAAACAAAAAAAAAAAAAGAACTATTAGAATCAAATAAAATACATATAAATAATAAAATTACAATTTAATCAATTAACAGTTGAGTATTAGATAAATTATTATTCAAATATATTCACCTCAATGACCCTGTTCTTTGGTGGTCGTCCTCTCTTGCGCCTGAAAAGAGTATCAAGGGAGTTGTTATGTTGAGCTGAGATTTCATGAGAGCGGAAATGTTCCAGTCTTTCACTTGGCATCACTATGTCACAGCATCCATCCTACAGAAAGATAATAATTATTAAATTTGAAAAATAAATATTAACAGAAATAATAACAAAACGTTAGATGTTTACTCACCCAGGTGCAGTGGTAATGTTTTTCTGCCGGACAACTAGAATGGCAGAGGGGAGATCCTTCTTGAAAGAAGTCGCTGACTCTTTCCTGGGCCTCGTGCATTCTTGCATGTCCTTCTGCTGTCTCCCTGCACCTGAAGGGCAGTTCGCAGGATGATTCTCTGCAGTGGTAGTGTTCAGTGCCTGACAGTTGACAGGGTTGACCGCAGGATTGGGATACAGGGAAGCTGGCGATGTATCGAGTGAACTCATCATCGTAATCTTGAGAACTTGTCGACTGGTCTAAGAAGCTTGGTGTTGAAGCTCCTGCAGAAGATATTTGTGATCAAGAAATAGTAGGAAGAAGTGTTATATGCATTAGTTCATAATTATGCAATGGTAAAATATCATTGCAATCACTATACTCACCTGAGGTAGGGGGTTTGTTGAAGTGAGACGAAGGCGTAGAAGGTAAACTAGGACTTTGGCTCTTCTCTGATGATGTGCTTGTAGTGAAGTTCTCACTGAGGGCATTGAGGGCCGCCAACGAAGAAGCTTGCTGGAGCAGTTGCAGAGAACTACCTGTAGGCATGTCGCTATGCTGGAGCGGCTGCAAAGCAAATGAAAAATTTAGAAAATGGGATATAGCCTAAATATTGGACAGACAACAAATCAAGGAGTAAATAATAAATTCATACCTGCTCAGAAGGAGCTCCGATGTTGACAACAGCTTGCTGCGCCAGCTTGAACTTCCTGTAGGCGATCTCAGAGTCCTTCCTCTCGTGCTTCCTCTTGTGGCTGAGGAGCTGTCCGGAAGAATGGAGGACATAGGAACATCCTTCCCTGACACAGTGGATGTGGTTGCAGACCTGGGAGAACCTGCAGTTTGCGAATCCACACGGATCCGGCTTCAGGAACTTCTTAAATCCGTCTCGTGCCAGTGCTTCGTCTTTGATGTGGTACGTCTTATGTTTTTCTATAAAGAAAGATTTAAGTTTTATTTTGAATAGATTGAAGAAGAAATATAATTTTATAAATATTTGAAAAATAAACTCATGAAAAAGGTACTATCGTTTAGGACAGATGAGGTAATAGGCATTAGAGCAGACTTTCCATTTTGATTGTAGGGAGGGTGATAGATCTCCCTTAGAAAGTCTCGGGAGTTTATTTTATGAGTGATAATCAACATAATTATTGTAAAACAAACAATATTATACTAGACATAAAAATAAATGTATGTATATTTTTATATATTAGTTTTTTTTAACCGGTGCTTAAAATTTGCTGCTAGAAATTTGGTAAAACCTTCACATAAAAATGAAAGAATGCACACGAATAAGTCATAAAATGCTAGGATATGTTGCTAAATATGGTTATCTTCGAATATAAATTTAAATTTCAATAACAGGAACATCATTAGGGCTTGTGAAATAATTCCTTATCTACTTCTAATATTAAGTTGACTTGTTCTATTTCCTTGATTGATTTTAGTTTACATTTTTCATTCATTCATATAGATTACTTGTTATTGATTTTGATTCTGTCCTTCAAAATATTGAGGGGAGGGGTGTTGTTCTCTAACAATGTTCTCACCCCCTTGTATTTAGTGAAGTACAAATTTACTGATACTTACTACAACTAATAATAGAGCTAGTAAGCTATTGCCAATCCTAGTGCAATGTCCTTATGAAATATTTTTTTGAACTTAAGTTTAGATAAATTAAAACTATACATATACGTAAAAATTAAAATATGTTAAGAACTTCACGATGAGCCTAAAAATTAATATTCTTGAAGTGAAAACTTTTTTAGGCGCGAATTAGATTGGTCCGTCAGATTTACGAAGTTTTAACGCTCGGATAAAGTCGGCTAGAGTCGACTAATTTAAATGTTTTTATTACATATGGATTAAAATATCTCAGAAAATAAAAATTACATACTATAAGCGAGGATATTGTTCAGCATTTCATCCTCTTTATAATGAGCTATTATTTATAATTTATGTTTCATATTATTAATCTCGCCTTGTTGATGTTATGTTTTCACTTCTATCGTATGGTCTACAGCACACACTTCAGTTTTTTTTTGTTTTTTAACGTGCTTCGAATAATTTATTGTTTCCATATGCTAAAACTTGTAGCGACCAATAACATATTTATATCTGTTTCCAAACGCCATTCTTTGTCAAAAGCACTTCTTTCCGATCGGAATCCGAGTTTATTTACTAGCTGGGATAAGAAATTAAACGCAGCCATATATCTCCCTTAAGATATACGGGACGAGAAACAGGTGCGAGGGAAATTATTCGACGTTGGGATTCCAAGGAGGCGTAAATCACCATATGATTTAGGCGAGGCGATCTTAAGGAAATGCCGAAATTCGGGACCCGTTTGGCACGGCCATTTGTAAAAATGAGTAACCACCTTGGAAGGACCTCGGTAGAGGAATTAAATGGCGAAAATGAAATATAAGGCGAAAAGGAATTAATCTGTGTCTGGGACGGAGCTACGGGTGAAGAATAATATAATATGGCCTTCTTAGGATTACATTTCGTCTGATTTTCTCTTCTCAGCTTCGTATAAAAGTATTTAAATATTAACTCTGTGACATGGTTTCACCATTGCATGTTTTATACACATGAGTATATGTCAAGCCTATCTTATTAACTATTAAAAAAAATAAGACGTGTGCTTTAGACCACACGATAGAAGTGAAAACATCAACAAGACGAGATTAATAATATAAAATATAAATTATAAATAATAGCTCATTATAAAGAAGATGGAATGCTGAACATTTCCCTCGTTTACAATATACAGGTCCGATTTATATTTTTTCCTTCTTCGCCTCTCTAATACGGTGTTGCGTTAAGATACAATTTTGAATAATAGCCCATCACACAGAGTTTGAAATGCTGAATAATTCCCATGCTAACGATATGCAAAAACACTTCAATTAGTCGACTCCAGCTGACATTACCATAGCGTTACACATCGGAAATCTGACGGCTCAATCTAATTCACTCTCCACAAAAGTGCAAAACGCGCCTAAAGAAGTCTTCACTTAAAAAAAAAAATAATTTGACGACAGAATGCTTTTTCATTATTAACAAATATGGTTCTTTATTAACACATTTTTTCTTTTTTAAGTATATGGTATATTTTAAACCAGAAGTCTCCAACCTTATTCTTGAATGTATATTTAAAGGTTAATAGTCTAAAAGCGGACTTCAATGTCTTTTGGTTTTTTCTAGACTTTTTCTTTGTTTAATATTGTTAACAATAATAAAAATATTGGTCAGATTATTGCAAACAAGTCGCTAACTGCATTTCTGATTTAGGTTAACTTTCAAGTATACCATGCATGGAAATGGCATAAACCCTTTTATTTATCATTTATTGCTATACTAAGTTCATAATTTTCTGATTTCACAAAGGGAAAATTCATCAAATGTCTTAATTATTTAAAGTTATGAAAAGTCATTTAATGACTTTTTGCCGACGGTATTCTTATATAAAATAAATAATTATTTAATAATATATTAAAAATGTTCAAGATATATAAAATTTCGTTATAAGAAATACAAGAAAATATATGATATTTGCCCTGCGTTTTATTGGTCTTCATAATTTGGAGAATATAGTTATAATATAATAATTTGAAACAATGATTGAGCACTAGGCGTTCCCTTCATATTTTTTTTTTATTTTCCTTTTTTTCAGTTCCTTCAAATTTTCCATTTTTTATCCTCAGAACAAACTTAAAAATCTCTTCCATCCAAATATATACAAAATAATATTTAATATTATATATAAATACTCTTTTTATGGATGTCTTCTTTAAATTAATTTTTTTTAAATATATTAAACTGAGCTCTGATTGATAAAAAAAAAAATTCTCTTCCAAAGTTGTAATTGCCCTAAAAAGATTTCCACAAAAGTGGAAAGTCTGATGAACACATCCATATTGATTAAGTATGTTGAGTACATCATTACCTACTTTGAAATTTAAATTTCGTTATTTAAAAGAAAAATAATTATGAAGATTTACTGGAAAATAGTGTTAAAATACTATGATATCAATAAATGACTAATTTATTTTAAGAAACGCGTTTCTATGTTTTTCTAATTACTTACAAGATATGTTATGCCAAAAAATAGTCGGTAAACAGCAGCACTGCGTAATACAGTTGCAATGGCTGCTATGGTGATAGCTATTATAGGCTAGGTTAGGAATTTGAAATATTATTGATTAATATTAATAAGTAATTTAATATTAATTAATATTTTAATATTAATAAAATGTAGTAATGATGAATGGCGCTAATATTTAAGAGTATTGTTTAGGTTTTGTGCGTATAACAGTAAATAATAATAAATAAATAGAATTTAAATAAGACGAAAAAGTGACTCGTTTTCCATTACATTAAGTGGGACCAAGAGATAAAGCCTTGAACTTTAGCTCTTTCGGTTTGTGCGGAAATATCATCGCATTGTCGTCGTTTATAACAACAATTAATTGACTAGTTCTTAGAAAAAAAATCATGAAGACTATTCATGTATCTAAAAATAAATATTGCCAACTAGAAGTCAGATAGATGTTAGCATCTATTAATTATATGTTGTATGTTACATTATATCTCGAAATCCTACCAGAGAATAATTTTAAATGCAAAATTATCACTCAGTATTTCCAAGAACATTTCTTTTTAAACTTTTCAAAGTTTTGAAGAACTAAAAGTTGCAAGAAAAAAAGTTTTGTGGCTGAGACAAAGGAAAACCCGATTCATTGTATAGCAGTTACTTTAGAAAAAAAAAGAAAAAGAACTACTTCAAGCAACTTTTTCCGTATTGTAATCAGATTCTTCGCCAAATATAAAATATATATATATTTATTTACTAATAATCATCTTTATATATTATTTCTCAAAGGTCTGTACGTCTTCGTTAATACTTCATCAAATCAATCGATTCATTCATCATTTTGAATATATCTATCTTCTCTTACAGAATAATTATACTGTCAAGAAAATTTTTAGTTAACTCTCTCAAAGTGAGTCTAAAAGGACCTTTATACTGGAGTCCAGAGATTACCAGAAGAAGGTTACAAGTTACGTCATTAAAATGTTTTAAGGGACATATTTTTATGGAGTTATAAATTTTAGAAGGTAACCAAATTTTTTTTGGGGGGGATCACCTCTGCTGGAGTTTAACTTTAAAAAATGGTTAAAGTACTTACCCATATCAGCCTTGTTCTTGAAGGTGAATTGGCAGTGGTCCCTCCTGCAGTGGAAGTGTGTGGTCCTCTGCCCGAAGAAGGCACAATACGGAGTACGACACTCTTCGGTAGCCCTCAACCTCTGGAATCCTTCTTGTATGATGGCGGAGTCCTTGCGGTGGTAGTTGGCATGCATCTGGACATCTGAAGTGCTGATGTAGACTTTGTCGCAGGTCCCTTGGATACAGTGGTAGTGGGTCTGCTTCCTGTTGTGACCGCAGTTCGGGTAGCGATCTGAACAATCGTCGCTCGGGGAGTACCTCATGAAGCCGTGCTGGAGCGACTCGTCGCGCTTCTTGTGCCACTTGAAGTGCCGGATCATCTCCTCCTTCTTCACGAAGGTACGGGAGTTGCAGTCCAAGCAATGGAAGTGCTCTCTGAAAAAAATAAAAATAAAAATAAACTCAATATTTATCACAACCTTATAACAACAACAAGAAAATGGTGTACAAATAATATTATTCTACAGAAACTGGTCAATCAATATCTCATGATATGAAGGCACGGAGGTTGAATTGGCAGAGCATTAATTCTAGACAGAAATGTGCAAAGCTACCGAGCACCGAGTACCGAGCACCAAGTATTTTACTTTGATACTATCAGAATTACAGCTTCCCACTATAAAAAAATATATTTATTTTAAAAGTCAGAGATTTTTTGAGCTAACACCAACGTCTGAAAACCCTATAATCCGAACAATAGGAAACTATGACAAGACATCTTTGAAACGGTATACACAGAGACGGACTAAACACATACTACTAAACGTCTAAATCAATCTGTTTATTTATGAAAATTTAACGGTTTCTTAACTATCATCAAACAAGTAACAATAAACTCAATCACCCCAATTAACAAATTGTATTTATATGATGTGTGTGTATATGTAAATATATATACATATACACACACATCATATAAATACACACATATATATTTAGTTTTTCTTGTACTTTTAATGATTGTAATATAGTTTTTCATTTATATCTTATGTAGATTTTTTATGATTTTTCCTACTGTAAAAAATCGATTTCGATTTTCTAAATAGCATTCAAACCACCAGTATGTCATGTGTAAGGTCACTGCAACCATAAACATGTAATTTATCATTATTATGTCATGATTTAACGTATATAAAAATAAATATAAAAAAAAAAGTATTTTACTCAAATTGATTCACTATTATGAATTAAATCACTACTTCAGTTAATCATATGACATGAAATAGTAATCAAATTGTTGGTACTCAAAAAAGATTAGTATTTGAGTAAAAAACTTGGTACTCAGTACTCAGTACTCAGAGTATCATTTGCCCATCTCTGCTTCTGGATACCTCTACACGATAATGAATGCCTCAATAGAAGGCAAAAGATCACATGGGAGGCCAAAAAGCGAATGGATCGACACAACAAAAATACTATAGAGTTGTATCCAGGTAACTGGAAAGAAATAGCCCAGGATAGGTAGAGATGGAATAGACTTGTTACGGTGGCAAAATATCTACAAGATGTGTTATGACAACAGAAAAAAAAATATATAGTTTTGAAGCATATGAAATAGAATTATAACATTTTTACTACAACTGACTCATGTGCCTTTATTCAATAACAATTGCCTTTATTTGTCTTCAATCTCATAATAACCTTTATTAATTTTATGAATGATAATAGATTTAAATATTAATAATTACAATTTGCGCAGACATTTAATAATTCTGTTTTTTTCTGTATTCTTCTGTAACTTTTAAACTATTTTGTTCCTTCTATTCTAACATGCTCCAATGTCACATTCCTTTACCAACATCGCGTGGAAGAAACACTTGTTAACAGTTTAATGGACATGAGTTATAGTTCAGTGAGTATAAAAAAAAATGTATGAGAAGATCCATTATTACAAAATAGTTTCCGAGTGGTTTTATTTTTAAACATGAAAAAAAAATAACGACACGAAAAAACACTATAGTTCTCGAATATTCGGGTAATGAAAATTACAATAGCTAATTCGTTCTCGTTAGTCCATAAAATGTGAATTAACATTTACTAATGAATGGAGCAATTACGCACACCATGGTTTTAACATCACGGTACAACGAACCTTAAAATGCGTTCATCTAAGTTCTTCGACCTCCTAACTGCTTTTTTTTTTGCTAAACTATACAGTGCCTACTATATTAATGTCCATGTATCTAGCATAATATGAATCAGGTATTAGTATTAAAAGTCAAAATTATATATCCAGAACAGTTACCCAGAATTCCTTCAAGAAATATACACAGGTACAACAGGCATATATACATTAATATTGGCATAACGATGTAATCAAATCTTGGTTGTTGGCGTACAAACAGACCATTTTGCAAGATTTGATGTGAGGGACTTCGAAACGTTTATTTCTGTTAAAAACTCGGATTCGAAATTTATTACAGTCGCAATACTTTCCATAAGTATATATTTTATATATAGATAAATGAAAATAATAATCGAAATAATCTGTTACTGTCTCTACTCACTGGGGGATCTATGGAGAAGAGCTTTCGGGCTGAAGTCTCGCAAAAAAGAAAATTTTTTTTTCATTAGTTCATGTTTGTTACTGTGAATGATTTAAGATAAATACTTAAACAATTAAAATATGTTATATTTTTTAAATTATAATCAGATAGAAGTGAAAACATCAGCAAAGCTAGATTAATAATATGGAATATAAATTATAAGTAATAGCTCATTATAAAGAGGATGAAGTGCTGAACATTTCCCTCGCTTATAGTATCCAAATTCGATTTTCAGTTTCTGAGATATTTTAATCCATATCTTCCATAAAACTCGTTATCATTTGGTTTTCGAAAATATTTTTTCACCTTTTCGCCTCTCCAACACAGCGTCGCGTAAAGATACAATTTCGAATAATAGCTCATTACAAAGAGAATGGAATGATGAACATTTCCCTGGTCCGAGTTTTAGTTTTTGAGATATTAAGCCGACTTTACTCGAGCGTTACACATCGGAGGTCTGACGGCTCAATCTAATCCACTTTCCACAAAAAAAGTTCAAAACGTGCCTAAAGAAATTTTAACTTTTTTTTTTTGTTTATTTAATGGAATTTACAACTGTATACAAATACAACAAGTAAATATGCGCAAATATAAATAATGGCATGTACAGGCTTGAAGAGTTACTACCCAGTGGTAGCACTCTCTAAATAATTTTAAGTAAGAAGATCACGAGGCCATCTCCTTTTCAGACGCCTAGGAGGATTATCAGGAATCGAGAAAGAAGCAAGAGTGGAAACAAGCGGATTCGGATGGGACTGAAGTTTATCATGAAAGGATAGATATCTGGCTCGAGATAAATCAGCGACATATGGTACATTAAGGTCTTTATGAATGGTTTTATTTGTGACAAAGTATGGAGCATTAAGGATTTTACGGAGGATTTTGGATTGTAAGGATTGGATACGATAGGAATTCGATGGTTTGGTGGAGCCCCAAAGCTCAACTCCATATGTCCATATAGGTCTTATTATAGTTATGTAGATAAGTCTTTTGTAATTAATAGAAAGTTTGGAGCGTTTGTCTAGTAAGTGTTGGAGCAGTCGGAAACGTCGAGCAGTTTCTTGTCGTTTCAGTCTAGTATGAGGATTCTAAGTAAGACGTTTATCCAAATGGAGTCCTAAGTAGCGGATTTGCTCAACAGGAATAAGTGGAGTATTATTGAAAGTTACTGTAGGACAAGACGTCATAGGTTTACGACGGAGGGTAAAGGTGATTTGATGGGATTTGTTGGAATTAATTTTTATTCTCCAATTTTTACACCATTCTTCAAGGCTTGTGATATGTGATTGAAGAGTTTGGGATGCAATTAAAGGATCTTTATTAACAGATAGCAAACATGAAATTTTAACTTCAAAAATTATCTCTTAAAGTATTATTGTTAGTGTAATTACAAGTTTTTTAAAATAGAATTTAAAGAATCACTTAAAAATAATTTCACATTGATATTTAGTTCCGTTCTTTTTCTAAAAGGTTTTCGGGTTGAAGTCCACAAAATTAATTTCTGGATCTAGTACTGTCTCAATTCATTGTGAGTTGTTGAAGTATATATATATATATATATTTATAATTTTCCTAAAACATATGAAGATGAACGAAGTTGAGAAGCTCAGAGCGTTGAACTCTGCCTTCATTTAAATTCGATATGTTGCAGATTTATCATGCCAACAACTGGTAGTCCTCCTAACGAAGGTTTTCGAATAACTGTATACGTATAAATTGTTATCGAACTGTCAGCTAAGAATGATTGCGTTGCTTTCAGGAACAAGATAATTTTTCTTATGAATCTTGGAAGAGGCAAAAAAAAAAAAAAAAAAAGAAAAAGAAAAAAGATATATATAATAATGAATATATTGACAAGATGATATATAGCTTCATAGCTTTTTTGAGAGACAAAGTGAAGGTTATAATATTTTTTTAAGTATTAAATTACATTGTTAAACTTATAATCAGCTGTTTGAAGAAGATTCGAAGTAGAAAAAAAAATGTTTACGGTATTATCTGTATTAAGTTAGATTTTTTTTAGTAAATCTGAACCATATAATATGTTTATTTTTTCTATAATTAATTAATAAAAATGATATCGTTTAATTAAATAATTACCTGTAATTAAGCTCCTTGCAGTACTGGTTTCCACATTCCAAAGACGAAGCAAACCTTCGAACGTACCTGGAGTAGTCCATTTGGGTGATTGTTTTTGTATCACCGCGTACTACGCCAGCGTTCGCCGCAACTTGAGCAACTGAAAAAAAATAATAAAAAAATATAAAAACCAGAATAAAAAAAATTATAAAATATTAAAAAATGTTGTACAGTCGGTCAAACTTGGAAAAAACCTCAAAACTAAAATATGAAAAGTATTGACTATTTTATAAACAGGTCTTTTTCATTGTTCCGAAAATAACGATTTTCACTTTCAATTTATTTTTGTTCTTAAGCATTTTTTTCTTTCCAAAAATGGCACTTCGGTCCTATTGTATGCCGTTCTCCTAATTCTAAATATTCCTTATTATCCTCTACCATTCGTAGTCAAGGTATCATTGTACTGATTTAAAATTTTATTTGTAACTGATATTTATTCTTTAGTTATATCTTATCCATTTCAGCCTTGATGGAGACATGCATAGTGTGTCAAAACTTAGGTTTAGTAAAATATTTTACAATTTTTTAAGTGATTTATGAACTCCGTTCTACACCATCTCTTCCATCTTGATATATACTCATTAGTGTTGTCCAAATGCGAGACCGAGACGAGTCTTGGTCTTACAAACTCAGTCTTGGTCATGGTCTTGGTCTTGCGCAAGAGTCTCGCAACAGTCTTGCAGTTACTCATTAGCTTATTACTATAGAGATATTACTGTATTTTTTTAAATAGAAGAAACTTAACTAAGATCAAATGAAAAATTATAGGAGTTAACTGCAAAGGTATATTGCTTATGCCAATTATTAACATATAGTAACTAAGATTGTCAAGTATTAGTAACTATTTTGGCTTAATTTTTATTTAAAAAATCGATCTTTTTTACCAATCCTGGTCTTGGTCTTGCAACAGTTAGGCGGACTTGGTAAGTTCCTTAATGTATTTACTGTCAATAAATAATAAAATGTATCTATTTAATGTTTTCAGTAATCTAGAAATATATATTTTTTTTTTATTGGAAAACGAATCCACGGTCAGTGATGTTATCCACAAATGGCAGCTCTGCCCAGGGATTGGGCCATTACAGTTTAGAATGAGGCACGTTTCTCCGTCTTTTATTTTCCATCGGGGGCCCATCAAGTTATAAAGTAATTTTTTTTTCACCACCCTCTTCCCAATATTTAATGGGTCCATGAACAAAGCAGTCAATATTTCAGAAACTCATCCGGCCTCCACAAATCATGAGTCGTTATGAGCCAATCCAGAAAATGGCTCTGACATGAACTCATTGGAGTGATCATCTATGAGTTTGGGAATGAACGTATTTAAAGAGTCATTTTTCAAAGAAACTTTCCTAAAACTCGAAGACATCGCTTCCAAAGCTATTCTAACAAATTATTCCGTGGTACACACCCCTTTTTATCAAATAATTAACATCCGCCTGAAACTTCTTGAATAGCTTCATCTCATCGTAACCTACAACTATTTTATTTACGAAAACTCTTGGAATTGAGGCGTATTCAATCTGCAGGGGAGCCAACTTTGTCTATTTAATTAGATACTAAAAACTCGTAAATAGCCATTTGCTTTCCAGTTGAATCGTAAGATAATTTGATCACAAAATCGAGAAAAAAAGGTGGCCTTAAAAAATATTAAGCCATTTGGCCTGCATAACCTAGTTATTTTTACATTTTGAGGGTGTCGGTTACGCTAAACTGCCCAATATTTTTGAAGGCCACCTTTATTCTCGATTTTGTGCTCAAATTATTTTACGATCCAAGTGGAAAGCAAATGGGTATTTACGAGTTTTTTGTATCTAAATAATTAGACAAACTTTGCCGATCTCCAGATTGAAAACGTCCCAATTCTGAGAATTTTCCTAAATAAAATAGATTTTTTTTTGTTTTTTGGCTTTAAGACTAGTAAAAGCAAGTCCTATTTTGCCAGAAATAAAATAGTTGTAGGTTACAATGAGATATTTACGAAGTTTCTGGAGGATGTTAATAATTTGATCAAATGGGCTCTGTACCATGGACTATACCCTTTATGAATAAGTTCTGAAAAGTGTTTTACAAATCAGTCACGTAAATTCCCTAAAGGAATAACAAGTTTTTAAAAAGTCAGTTCCAAGCTGTTGATGTTGGATCTTTCAATTAGTGTGTAGTAAGAAAAAGTACTGCGATCGTGAAAAATGTCTTTATTGGTATATTTGAAAAATTTAAGTATTGTATATTTCCGGGATGTTGCAGCATTTTTTTTTTCTCTAAAATTGATTTAAAACATTTTTACAAAAAAAAAAAAAAGTTCTGTTACTAGGCCAATGGTTGTGCAGAGAGGTGATTAGGCCGATATCATTTTGTACTGCCAGAGATTTCCCCCTTAATTAATTACTTAATTAAGAGTACCCACTTTATAGAGGCTGGGTGTGCCCCAGGAGGGTCATTCCAGAGCTGATGAATATTACTAGTCATCAGCCGGATTCGAACCTGGGTTCTTCAGGTCTGGAAGTCATTACGTATTTTCAAAATATCTTCTTTTAAAGTACCTTTAATTTAGTTTATTAGAAATACAAAATGGATGAATATGAACTATAAAATAATTTGATGATTAAATAAAGGAGAAAATGAGAGACATATTTTGGCAGATTACAACTAAATTGAAAACGTTAGAAAGCTAAATAATTTTATAAAAATTAATATTTAAGATATAAGTTTCTCTATCTCAAATGTGAATAAACTTTTTAATACCAGTCTATGAATGTTTAAATAGATTTTTGATATATTTTTTATTTTAAACGAAACTAGTTTCAATTTTCTCCCAGGTTTTAGTTACCATTGTGGTTTACACGTAAAAGGAATCGGGGGGTGGGCTAAAACCAGAGCGTTATATAAACAGGTGCGTTATACCTGAGTCCTTTACAAAAGACCCCCCTGTAAAACACAATCTTAAGATTCTGGACAGGATATGTTTTGTCACTGATATATCCCCAGGGCTTATATCCCGAAAGGACGAAACACACCTGGATGATGTAAAAATATTCTGAATGGTCCATACTTCTGTCTTAGAAGATGTTAAGTGTATTAGTAGTAAATTGGTCAGTTTTTTATTCAAATTAGCTTCAGGTTTTCGAGTTAATAGTCTAAAGAAAATCCCTCACGATTAGGCCTAATTTTGGAATAAAGTGAAATACCCTTAATCGAAATTGGTCTCCCGGTAATGGGGAAACATTAAAATCTCTCGTAATTACATATAATTCTTCAGGTCTCGCTACATTTTTTTTTTCTTTCCTCTCCGGTTTTATTTTCTATTTTTCCTTCTAAGGACTGTTACTGATTGAAGATACTCCTTGTTTTAATTTCCTAGTACCTTGTCATGAGAACCGAAAAATTATGAGGTCTCCATTCCAATTTTCTTATGGTCCGATCGAGAAATAATCGATACATTTAATAGCGAGGCTAATTAAATAATTATTTATTAATTATCATAATAATAACCGGTTCTTTAAATCAGTTGAAAAATCACTGTTCCTAAATATGCTATTTATATTTATTAATACTTTTCAAACTAAAACTTTCCTATAACGTTTCCTTTAAATTTCATATATCATTTGTACTGGTTTAATATAATCATAGTAAAAATAAGTGGATAAAAACACTGGTATCCAATAACTTTTAGATATTTTAAAACTCACATCTTCAAATATTCATATATATTTTTAGAAAATTTATTATTAGAAAATGCGAATATATTATGCAACTTTATTGATATTATAGTTCAGGTGAAGTTTTTTAGTGCGTGGAGGTGATTTGACCAAGATCACGCTGAAAAAATTAAAAAAGTAAATCTTTCAAATTTATCCAATTGTTATATTTTCAGGAAAAATATTTCATATATTTGAAGTTTTTGCCCAATTTTCAAGACTAGCTAGATAGATCAGATATTTCATAGATTTTTTTCTTTTAAATAGTTTTAATAAATGTTTTATTAAAAAAAAATTGTTGAAGGAAGTTAGTCGACTGTTCTACATATCATAGTCAAGACGCAGTCATTTTTAAGGTTTTTATTGGTGCCGACGTTTCAACCCAACCATGTGAGTCATCATCGGGGCTGAAAATTTGTTTAATACAATCATAGATATGTTATTATAAGACAATAATGGTTAATAATGATAAAAATAGTGATGGATTTCATGTATAATCCATCATTGTTTTTTTCATTATTAACCATTATTTGTCTAAAAATACTATATCTCTGATTGTATTAAACAATTTTTCAGCCCTGATGTCGGCACCATGATGGGACCAACTATGATGGGAGGGGGGAGGAGCGTAAAATATAATCATCTTTTATAGAAAAAAATATTAAAAACTATCTCTTAAACTATTATTGTTCGTGTAATTATATTTAATAGAACTTCAAGAAGCACTTAAACACTGTTTCATATATGTAGTTAATTTCTTTTTTTTTTTTCAAATTATTTATCGTTATATATATGAAAAAAAAACAACTTTCGTGCTGAAGCCCTTTCCCAAAAATTAAATCCTGGATCCGCTAGTGGTCAGAACCAATAAAACTTAACAATTAATGCGTCATGACTATTTACCACCTAAAAAAAAAAAAAAAATCGAACTTTACCGACATTCTTGTAATGATAATTTTAAACAATATTTTGGTACTATTGAAGCTCAGATGCCTTGTGAATTTAGTTGTAGAAAGAAATCTACATGATTTAACTATTTTTTTTTTTATTGTAAAATTATTTCTTGTCTGGATTAAAGTATCGAAGCTGACTTCCCAGGAATTCAACAATAAAAGGATTATAATATATTTGAATGGACAAATATCATGGAATTCAAAGTTAAGGATCTTGACTCCAGAAGTGGCTGGAAACGGAAGGATTGCTGTTGGGTACATATAAGGTACCAGCGATCTTACTGAACTCTTAAAGGAATAATCATTTCGGATTCTTGTCCTGGAGAAAAAAAAAAAAAAAAAAATTAAAAACCTTCCATCTTAAAGAGATACTTAACATTCCTCCCTTAGGGCAAAAATCCGTTTTCATCGCCTCTTTACTAAGACAATTTTTCAAAGGCTGGATGCCCATTACTCCGACATTTTCCAGTTCGGACTAATGTTCACTTCATCAGACATTACTCCAAGTCCGAGGATAAAGTCCTGTACTTTAATATCCCGAAGTTACTTTAACGATATTTCACATTTCATAAGGTCCCAACGTATCCAAACTAAAGTTGAATTATCCGTTTAATAGATACAATAAATATGATTTCACACTAAGCCAACAATTCCTCAAGACACATAATAACGGCAGTTTCGTTACAGCAGTATAATTTTATGATACAGAATCATACTTGCTTGTTAAGCAGATATAAGCTATTTTATGGCTGTAATTAAGCAGTAAGGAATTCTTGTATGATAAACAAAAAAAAAAAGTTTTCGTTTGTGTATAAATTTGTTTTAGATTATAAACCTCTTTCTTTGTTTTTCAAAATAGAAAAAAAAAAGATTTATTTTGTTTTACTGCTACCATTTCTAGCATATTTATATACAGACATTATTAATAAAAATTATTAATAATTACTAATTAATTAAAAACGAATTAATTATTAGTAAAAATTCATATATAAACTTTTTCTTGATGAAGTTTCTAAGTGATTCATATATTTATGATATATACAAATGACACCATTTAAACTGTGGCCAGAATTAAAAGTCAATTTTATATTATTATTATTTTATATCATTATAAAAAATATATAAATTTATTTTTTTACCTATCCGAAAAAAAAAAAAAAAACTGAGTTAAACTTATTTTATCTTATATAACTATTTTTTTTTTTTTTATATTTACTTAGTAAAGTCTAGGTGTCAATTTAAAAAACTTCCTGAATACTTAGATCACAATTATAATATCCAGTTTTAATTATATCCGATTTATTTAATTACCATATTAAAACTGCTTAATTATAACGTTCAACAACGGTGAATTTATGGGTGGACTTTCAGGTTGAAAGCCCTAAAATCATTTAAAAAAATATTACTCCTGTCCCAATCTTAGTGTTGAGCATCATAATTCTTGACAGGATCATATATATATATATATATATATATATATATATATATATATATATATACATAATTAATTTTTTAGTTTGATAATTGTATACTATTTCGATATGAATAAGGCAAATACATAGAAAGCCTTAAGAAAGTGGCATTCCATGAAGAATAGCGCGTAGAACTTATACATGCTCGTCATTCCTAGCTTTCTTTATTGCGTTACATAACATAGAAATGTATAATAGTTAAAATAATTCAGTATAGGGAGCGGCTTATAGAAAGCGAATATACTTTAGTGATGTCCTCGAATCGAAATCAAGGAGAAAGTCGCCCGTTTATACATTAGCACAAATAATATCACAAGCAATTGGGTTACTTAAACAAGCATCATGAAAATTAATAAATTGTATTTTATTATTTTTTTTAGATAGTGAAATCATATATAAAAAAAAAATGTTGATATTGAAAAAAAAAACACCATAAAATCGTACATGAAATAGATATTGCATTTTTTAAATATTTATTTATTGTATAATATAACATTGTGTCACTCGGACGTTGTTTATAGGGAGGTATGATCACATTCACACTATATGTACAAAAAAATGTAGAAGCAATATAACTAAAAAGTTTTTAAATAATAAAAAATAGTTCTTATTTAGCTAAAAAAATTTAAATAGTCGCCCTGGAAACTGTGGTGGGGACTAGAAAAGAAACCAGAGTCAATTGTAGGGCGTCGCATACTGCTCCATTTTGTTCTTTTTTTTTTTTAATTTATATTTGAATGCATTTATTGAAATTAAATTAGATTTAAAATTATAAACATTTGAAATATTTTAATAAAATCTTTAGAGTGTTAATTTTTTTAAACGTTATTCTCACAGCTGTCATAAGTAATGACAATCATTTGCTAGTCAACTGTCAGGAAGAGTTCTTGTAGTAACGTTAAACGGCGTGAGGAAGAGGAGTGCCCAGTGGCATCCCTATCTTGATTTGATTATAATTTTTAACCGAGGAGATCTCTTATCCAGTTTCTTTTGAGCCTCCTGAGCATGCTTTCGGGCATGTTAAATTTAACCTTGAATCAGTGAGATGGTGTGTTTGTGTCTGTTCGTCAACTGTATTTTTACTTATATTTTTCTACATTTGTCTTTTTATAATATTTTATTTATTTCAATTTTTTTAAATAAAAAAAGCTCCCATTTATTTCTATTTGTATGTAATTATTTATTGTTAAATTTTTTAAATGTAATAATATTTTAAATAATGATGGAGCCAGACCTCCTATAATTTTACATAATACAAAATACAGTATTTATTATTCATTCATTCGATTTATGTATACATTTTTTATTATACAATTAGAATAAAAAATATAGTTTTTCACGTTTTCTGAAGATGTATCTTGTAATATTGATATGTTTATTTAACATTTCTAGATGAACGTTACCAAAAAAAAAAAACTTTGTTATTTTAATGATATGCGGATATGTTATTGTAATGATATCAAAAGGGCATTGAGAACCTACTTATTGGTACCAATGATTCGGGACTGAACTCTATACGGAACCAGGAACACAAAAGACCCAGGTGCGCTCTTATAGACTCTTAGAATCTAAAATCAAAAAGGGTTTAGATAATGGAAGTACGCGTGAGAAAGGGTTGATGGCAGTTTGTGTTCAATGCCTTAGAGGCTTAAGGTTTTATTTTTTTTGTTTTCCCTTTTTTTTATTTATTTCACTACTCACCCTACGACACTGGGTCAACATAGAAATTCCTATTTAAAAAAATCCGTTATCCCTTACTCCCCTTAGGCATTTTTTAGAAAGGGTTGGAATAGAGGGGTTGCGTTGAAAGGGTTCTTCTCTTCCTAGATTCTCACTATTTTGTGGAACTTTTTCTTTTAAGTTTTTTTTTTAAGGATTTGAAATTATTTTTTTGTCCTACCCTCGAGATGTTTCCCCTGTCATATTAGTGAGCCTGAGAGAACCACCTGTAACAACATTAGGTTCGATTCGAGCTCTCACAGATTCTACAGACTCATCCTCAGATGACGGTTCGAAATTCTCTTTTCTCATGGATAGCTCCCCCCCTCCCCGACTTAGGTACCTATAACTATGAATTATTAATGGGTTAATCGAAACGCTGTCTCATACCGGTCGATGGATCGATAGCACTAAAATTCATTTTAAAATATTGAGATTGTTAAACGCAATTCAACCAAGAAGTATTTATTTTATATTAAATTTATAAAAATATCTAAATAAATTATGATGAAATTAAAAAAAGAAAATAATTATGATTTCTGCACAAGAAGATTAAGAAGAGAAAAAACATATATATATATACATAAACACGATATAATGTATATATAAATATTTAAAAAAAATAAATGATGCAAATCATAAGAAACCACAACGTATTATTATTTCTAAATATGTGATGAAATTTATCAAAAGTTAATAAATCTATTTCTCATAATACAAGACTTTTTTATTTCAAATTCTGTACTTAAAAATTATTAAGTTTATTTAAAATATTAAATTTTCTGATATCAAATATCTGTTATTAATTAGCATTTTAAATAATTAATTTGACTATTACAAGATATAATATGTTCCAAATAAATATTGACTTTAATGTCCATTGTAATACATTATTTTAATTATTGTATTTCATTGCAGTTTTATTTTGTTTAACATTTCTTTTATAATTTAGTTTTACACATAAATATTTGTACACATACATAACATTATTGTAATTATTTGAATTCATTATTGTATACGAGTATTTAATTTAAATATACAAATAATTCACAAATTTAAATGTATAAATATGATTTCTCTCTTGCTAAGGAACAGAAATCGCATTTTTTTTTTTCTAATCTAACGTAACTTATTTTTACCTCCGAGGCGTCTGAAAAGAAGATGGCCTCGGGATCTTCTAATATAGAACATTAATTTGAGTTCTACCAAGGGTAGTTTCTCTTCATGTTTTATATGTCATGTTACCAATGTCACATTTACTTGTATTATTTGTCATGTAATACAGTTCTAAATTTCATTAAATTATAAAAAAAAAAAACTGATTTTTACTGTATTCGTGGTAAAAACATTTTTTATGCTAGATTATTTTTAACTTAAGTAAATTTTGTTTATACTAAAAAAATAACTTTTAGTGATAACAGCTAAATTATGTTTTTAAAATTAGAAATATGATATTTTTTATTTACTTAATCGCCATGATTTTTATTTCTAATTTATAGTATAATTATTGTTTCAATTAAATAAACGGTTAAAAATATTAAAAGAAAATTAAATTATTAATATTTGAAATTAAGTATCATTCCAAGAAATTTATATATTCTAAGTGGTTTATCGTTAAGGTTTATATAAACATACACATATGCTAGGAGAGATATACCAATTAAATCGTTATTTATATACATTACGTTATAATAAAAAATAATTATCCTGTATATAATTGTTTGTATATATATTGTATGTTTATATAATTAAAATATGACGGAGTGTTGAATACAATAGCCGTGTTTTGAAGGCGTCCGACAAGTGGATGCTCGGAGCGTTTTGGAAGATGGCCAGAGCTGTTGGAAAGAATTATGGCTCATCGAGACGAAACACAACAGACCAGTTTACGGGAGACATTCCAAAATAATGGACACCAATCTCACATCCAATCTTAACAGGGTGTCACTTCATTCGGTTAATATCTTCTTCCGGCTACCGGTGTCTTTATCGCCATTAATTATAGTATTACGGGTTTTTTTTTCTAGACAAGACATAGAATTTTTGGGTTGTTATCTGTCTATAAACGTCAAAACAACACTATTATATCATGGTACAGACCCCTTTTTATCAAATTATTAACAACACGCCAAATATTTTTGTAGGCCACATTTTATTTTCGACTTTGTGGCCATATTACCTTACGATTCAAATCGAAAGCAACCTAATTAAATAGACTAAAGTTTGCCGAGCTCCAGATTGAAAAACGTCCGCAATTTCGATAATTTTCGATTAATAAAATATTTGTAGGCTACGATGAGATGAAGCTATTTACGTAGTTTCAGACAGATGTTAATGATTTGATAAAAAAAAAGATTCAGTACCACGGACTTAAATATAATACAGCCAAATAATTCAAAATCGTCAGCTGTTGACTTCGATAAATAAAAAAATACTGTATTTTAATACACACGATGACTCGAAATTTTTTTCGAAACAAAAGAGGGAGAGAATGTTCTATAATTCGAAGTAGACCAATTGAAATTTCAAATTCAAAGAAATATTTTTTACATAAATAAAAATATATTTATTTTAATTTTAATTTTAATGAAATTTACAACTGTATTACATTAAAAATAATAATAATAATATAATAATAAGGCTTAGCGAACCCGAAGGTTCGATGCCGACACCACCAATCGCTTGTTACACACCTCCCTCCACCGTTCGCCGTCCAAACCCAGTCCCTTCAGATCGGCTTTAATGCAATCTTCCCATCTTCGCTTCGGTCTACCCCTCGGACGCTTACCATTCGGCACAGCAAATAGTAACCTTTTAGGAATTCTCTCGTTACTAAGCCCAACAACTTTACAAGCCCATTTGATTCGCCGTGATGAAATTACCTCAATTATATTACCCGGATACATTAAAAATACAACAAGTAAATGTGACATTGGTAACATGACATGTAAAACATGAAGAGAAACTACCCATTGGTAGAACTCAAATTCAAGTTCTATATTAGAAGAACCCGAAGCCATCTTCTTTTCAGACGCCTCGGAGGGTTATCAGAGATCGAGGAGGAAGCAAGGTTTGAAACGAGAGGATTCGGATGGTTCTGCAGTTTGTTATGGAAGGATAGGTATCTGGATTGGGCCAAATCGGAAACATATGGAACATTAAGGTCTTTATGGATGATTTTGTTTGTGACAAAGTAGGGAGCGTTGAGGATAAATATAAATATATAAAAATTTTTATGTAAACTCATTTTCAAAACTTTAATAAAAACTATTAATAATTGATTTTTTCTTTCTTCTTGATAATTCAAAGTTCTTAATAATTCAAAGTCTCAATAATTCGTAAATTCTTTGGATTTCGAATTATCGAAAGTCTACATTCTATTTAAATATAAACTGCAGATATTTCAGTTATTGTGATTTAAAATTATCGAAAATTGTAAAACATTTTACTCAAATATTTATTAAATTTAAAATCTGTACCAATACTTTTTTTTTTATTTGGGTTAGGAAATTATTTTTCTGTATTTTAAGTTTATGATGATTTTTTTTTAAAAAAATACTTATACATATGTCATATATGTATATATTGGCGTAACAATCGAATATTGTTATATAATTTACTTAATCCTGATATTAAGATCACTATAGTATATAAGGCTTAAAAATTTAAATGTTGATTTTTATAATGCGTTTTTTATGTCTCTCATTATGGAGAATAGAGAAAATAATAAAAAAATATGTTTGAAATTATTTAAAAAAAAATATTGTAGTACTATTAAAATTAACAACAATTGAGTGAAAACTTTAAGTCTAAAAGATTTGGGAAAATTGAAATATTTCTTTAAATTAAGTTTTTTCCAACTAGTAAAATTGTTGAGAAATTTTATATTTCTTTTTCCCCTCCGAAAAAAATATAGAGGCCTTAAGGGATTTGGTATTTAGCTTGATATTATCTTTCTTATTGTGAATATGGCCTCTAAACAAAAAAAAAATATTGTTATTCTGTTTGCTATAATTGTCGATGATATAAATATTAATGATTTTATGATTTCTATCAAATGCTTTTAAATAATCTATTATAGATATCTAACAGGGTTAATCACAGACCAATTCTCAAAGGCAAGCATTCTAATGGATCTAATAATTTTATTCATACGCTCAGCTATCAGAACAAGCGTAGCGAATTAAAGCAAATTCAGATTGTTTTTTTTTTTTGTACAGTTTTTTTTTTTTCAAATATAAGACGAAAATGATTGTCATTTAGATCTTAACAACCGTATTTAATAGTCCCGGGTAATCTCTCACCCACAATTATGTCGCTGTTTAAAAAGTTTAGGACCAAAAAACATACAACAATGCCCTCCGAGTTTATTCAACACGTCTTCCATTTTATTGCGCCGTTTTAAATTTTTTTATGTTTTTCCATAATAAGTACGGGAAAGTTGCTCCTTTTTTTATTTTTTTTTATTTTACGGCGGTAGATTAATTTTACGTTCCAGGTTTAATGGTTCATTTTAATGACGAGTATTGTTCCAGCTAGGAAAATGGGGATAATTACTCGAGTTCATTAGGTTTAATAGGAAAAAATGATATCCACAGTACACCTCTAAAACCTAAAAGTTCTAATTTTTGTTAAAATAAAGCATTTTCGTTTATTTTACAAAAACAAAAAGTAAAAAGAGGAGGAAAAACTATCAGGACAACAATATAATTTTGAAGAAATTATAATAAATCGATCATATAACTATTTCATATCCCGAAATATATAAAATCGATTGTCCTAGGTATAGAAAAGGTAATTAATTAATTTCATTGATCCATCTGAAACGATTAAATTCTCACAAAGGGTATACATTTTTTAATATTGCTCTTCCTGATGAATGATAATTTATTCGCAATTATTCACAAAATATTACTAATAGTAATTATATATAAATCAATTACAGATTTACTCATACTACTACTGAAGTTGAATTCACCTTCAATATCATTAAATCTACCATTTAAAATGATGAAATCATGGTCATCACACAGTTCTAATATTTTGGAACCTCGGTCATTAATGACCCTATCTCTAAATTCCCAGCATGCGTATAAGTATTCTGAATACTTTGAAATTTATAATTTAAGTATATTTAATAAAGCATTTCTCATTACAAAAAAAACTATATTTAGATAGTCTCATCTGGTTTTTGAGAAGGAAATATTCCCTTTTTTTTCCCCTACCGTGAATCAACCACTAAGTCTAATTAATAATTAAATAAGACGAAACTTAGGTTAACTAATTTGGTTGTATTTTTAATGTTATAAAGTATTTCATCCTCTTAATAATGAGATATTATTGTAATTTATATTTCATATTATTAATTTCGCCTTGTCGATATTTTCACTTCTATCGTGTGGTCTAGTGCACATACCTTATTCTTTTTATTATTAATTATTTATTGAACACGTCCACTGTACTTTATGTATTTGTATGGATTTTGTGAATTAGATTAGGAAGAGAGAGAAGAGAATATGAGGAGTAGGAAAAATGTATAAGGGGAAAGACGTAAGAGAAAGGGATATAGAATGCTAATAAATGAATGAAAAAATAGTAAAAATAATGTTGTATACTATGCTCATACATATTGTTAATCCTATATAATTGTATATTAGTTTTAAAAAATTGTCTGTAGTGATTAATAAGTATGCTGTCTTTGAAGCAACCTAATGTAATTGGGCAGCACCCTTTTATGATAATATTTCTCTCTTTATTATTTATTATTATAAAATAGCACTGCAAGAACTGCCTCATCCATTATAGCCAACCAATCTATATTTTTTTTATTAATATTGATTTACTTTAGTTAATTTTATATTTTCTGTATATATGGCATGGATGTGTTCATATATCATTATTGTCCACTTGACAGATTGTTACATTTCTAAAAAAATAAATTAAAAAAAATATAATAATTATATAATAACAATATATATTATATTATATTTAATTTTTACAATATAATTCAATGTCGGTTGCGTAAGTTACAAAGCGTTACCGGAGACCAGTGGGACCGGCGGATATGAGAACAGTTCTCTTGTTACAACCCTTCCTCTTCCGATGCGACTGGTGCTACAGACAAAAAAAAAAAAAAAAAAAAAAAAGAAAAAAACGAATTTGGCACAAAAAAAAACCCACCCCTTTGCGATAGTTCCCATCTGGTAACCCTACACCCGGCAATCCTTTCTCTTAACCCCTCTGCGCATTTCCGAATCCAGCAAACGTGTGTTGTGTTCCGCGTCCTAATGACACAGTGTCAGGGGGTAAGACCTCTTTCCCACATCCAGGACCCTTCCAATGTTTATCTTCTTAAGGACAGTACAAAGGACGCGACCCCTGGCAATGACATAATGGTCCAAGACAGGTACACTTCTTCGAGGGGAAACCGAGCTTTTTTGGAAGGATAGATATATATTATATATATAAAAAAGGGGGGGTCCTATTATATTAAGGCAGACCTTGTGAACTATACCTGTTACCTTAGAATTCCTCTTCGGCGGAGGGATATCATCCGAAATCGAAGAATCACAATGGAACAAACGGAATCATCTTTCGTGAGAAAGAATATTGCCGGTATTAGGGTTGAACCCTTTCCGATCCTTGTAAAGATAATCTTCACATTAGCTATTATTCTTTTCTTTCCTCATTTCAAGAAATAACGTAAAATTTCAGAGGTAAAATACGTTACTTAGGGAGTCCGTTTTCAGAAATTTGATCAGCTTTATTATTATTGGAATGGTTCTCCTTTAACTCGAAATATTTTTTTTTTCATAGAAGGGGAGGGAAATTAAAGTTTAAAATATAATAATAATAATAATACTTAATTTATTCTGAGACGAGTCTCTTTAGAATAATACAGAAATATGGGCCAAGAAGCGGCAGAAATCCATGTACAAAAATACAGAATAATTAAATAGTCATAATTAAAAACTAACTTAAATCAGTTAATAATAAAAAAATGAAAAAATAAACATGAAGTAAAAATAATAAAGAACGATCTAATAATTTATGTACATATTTACAATAGTTTCTATTTATAATTTTATGGGGACTGAATTTTTGTGAAATGATTGAACAGACGTGATTTAAAGGTAGGAAGAGTATTGGATTGACGGATGTGGGAAAGGATGCAGTCCCATAGCCGTCAGATCTCCGATGTGTAACGCTCGAGTAAAGCCGGCTGGAGTCGACTAGTTGAAGTGTTTTTACATATTTACTAAAAAAACCTCAAAAATTAAAAATCGTACCTGCATATTGTCAACAAGGAAAATATTTATCAATTCATCCTATTTGTAATGAACTATTATTTATAATTTATATTTCATATAATCTCGCCTTAATGATTTCACTTCTATCTGATGAACTAAAGCATACACATTAGTTTTTTTTCCCTGTTTTCAAAAGGAATAGAATTATTCCTTTAATTAATCATTTAGTATTTTTCTAAATTTTTTTCAGTAAAATTAAAACATTTTAGTTGATCATATTGTAACTATTATTATCATATAATAGGATTTTTGTTATTTTAAATTTATTTTTCGTATTACTTGTTGCTATAAATAGATAATATCTTGAGAAAACAGAAGAAAATTAATGAACTATTTTTTTTATATTTAATTTTTCAAATTTGTGAACAAAATTTGAGATCAGTTAGTTAAACAAAGCTTTGTCTTATTTAATTATCAATAATTAACTATAGAGAACTATTTATATGAAACTTTAATGGATTTATAATTATAAAAAGATTATGCAGGATGAAAGCATGTTCGGTCGAAACTTCGTATTAAATACAATTTCATGATAATGATCACTACAGTCTTATTTATTAATTAAATTATTTTTTTTATAACAGTACATTACCTATTTTATTTAATTATACTCTCGTTATCAGTTAAAATCCTATTTTTTTTTTGTAAGAACGTTAACAGACGGACAAATATTTAATTTTAAAAACGCATCTTATATTATAAAATTGAAAACGATTATGATTGTTCGTGACCATTGATGGCTATGATGCGCACTTTAAAGCAGTTTTCGACGTAACGGCCTTCCATGATATAATCCACTCCAACTCTCCCATTGTGGCACTTGAGACGATACAATCATATTCATCCTTAGAGCCTTGAAGGATAATGAGAAAGGACAAAAACGCTAACGACAAGGCCCCGGTATGAGGAACAGGACTAAACAAAAAGGACCCAGGACATTGTCTATCAAACCCCAGTCGGACACAATTAAAGCTCTCTAACGTGGAAAAGTCTAATGAAGAGAGCACAGCGTGGTTCCCGAGGGCCGAGTGAACACGGCCTTCCGATTGGAATTTCAATTAGAAACAAGGGAGGACAAATAACAATGGGGCTTAAATCTAAAACTCCAGAAAGTATAATGATACCTTTTCCAGGTAGGCTATTCATCACGGGCTTTATTATCAATCATCAAAGCTCGATTATTTAATAAGGAAGTCGATATATCGAGTTAGCATGTTTAATATCGAGAAGAAGTTCTCTTTGGATTATCTCTGTATGCATGGCAAGCTGCCTGCATTGTCATTCAAAATTAATAAATACTCTACATGTGTCAGATTAGGATCATAGCAAGCGTCTGTTTGAGCCTATGCCAGAGCGAAAGAAAAAAACTTGATAGAAGTATTGTCCGAACAACTGTCAACCTATGCATTAATTAAGTATATTGAAACGCGTGCATTAGTTATGTATATATATATATATATTTTTTTTTTACTGGTATGGATATGGTTCTACCGTATATTCTAATTTCAGAAGGTAATCTGCGGTGCGGAAAAAAATACTATATTATATAATAGTATATTTATTGCATTTTCCAACGTTTCGACCCATGTTTTAGGTCTTCTTTAAGGCAGTATGGCGACTGCTGCCTCATCGTCTTGCATGGAATTTTCCCAGAACACATACTTTTCTAAAAAATTCTCTATGGTTCAGTTTTTTTCACTATAGTACAAAGATATAAGTGCAATAAAGTTTCGAAACGTCTTCAAAATACGATTGTTTATTGACTGGACATTAATAGTCTAAGGAAATGTATATATCTGTGCCCCAAAGATAAAGAATACCATGCCCATTTTTTTATTAATTAAATTTAGGGAGTAAGAAATAAATTTTATAAGCTCAAAATTATGAAAAATTTTCTCCCCTAAACAAACACAAAAATGGACTTAGTCTGCTTTATTTCGGCGGGAGGGTCCAACCAAATTAATAAAATTAACTTGACAATACATTAAAGGTATTGTCAAGAAAAATAATGAAAATAGTGACCCCCACCTTGGAATGGAAGAGTTTTAGCGTAGGCAATTAATACAATGCCACTAATTATATAAATAAAAAAATCTGTTGTGTCAACTCATAGTAATTTTTCTGATAATCGATCTGAAATATAATTAGTGTTCGATTTCTTTGATGAAATAAAGCAAACCAGTAAGTGAACAATTATTGAAATCTGAGAAGGAGTTGATCGGAGGTTGCGGTCAAATAAATACTAAATTATACAAATAGTATTCTTTAATTGTTTTCCGACGTTTCGACCCACTTTGCAGGTCTTCATCAGGGCCTAGGATGTAGCACTGCGATTCAAACCACTGTGCTACATCCTACGCCCCGATGGAGACCTGAAAAGTTGTTCGAAACATCGGAAAAAAAATTAAATAATACTGTATAATTTAATAATTTAGTATTTATTTAATAATATGTAAAAAAATCTGTTGTTTCAGCTCACATGACTCAACTAATTTTCCTGATAACCGATCTGAAAAATAATTAGTGTTCGATTTCTTTGATGAAATAAAGCAATGTAAACCAGTAAGTGAACAATTATTGAAATCTGAGAAGGAATTGATCGGTGGTCAAATAAATACTAAATTATACAAATAGTATTCTTTAATTTTTTTCCCTACGTTTCGACCCACTTGGCAGGTCTTCATCAGGGCGTAGGATGTAGCACTGCGATTTAAACCACTTTGCTACATCCTACGCCCTGATGAAGACCTGAAAAGTGGTTCGAAACGTCGGAAAAAAAATTAAATAATACTGTATAATTTAATAATTTAGTATTTATTTAATAATATGTAAAAAAATCTGTTGTTTCAGCTCACATGACCCAACTAATTTTCCTGATAACCGATCTGAAAAATAATTAGTGTTCGATTTCTTTGATGAAATAAAGCAATGTAAACCAGTAAGTGAACAATTATTGAAATCTGGGAAGGAATTGATCGGAGGGTGTGGTCAAATAAATACTAAATTATACAAATAGTATTATTTAATTTTTTTGCCGACGTTTCGACCAACTTGGCAGGTATTCATCATGGCGTAGTATGTAGCACTGCGATTCAAACCGCTGTGCTACATCCTACGCCCTGATGAAGACCTGCAAAGTGGGTCGAAACGTCGGAAAAAAAATTAAATAATACTGTATAATTTAGTATTTATTTGACCGCACCCCTCCTCCCTCCCCCCGATCAACTCCTTCTCATATAATATTGCGGTCAACCATCTCTACACAATTATTAAAATCACTGTACAAAATTCAATATACTGTAACGTTGCTAATACATCCAATTTTTTATAGTTTTGTCCGAAGTTTTATAACTATAGAGATATTACTGTCATTTTTCGGAATAGGGAAACCTAACTAAAATTGTCTAGTATTAATAACTATATTGCTCAATTTCCATAAACAAAAACGCTTTTTTTTTTTTTTTTTTTTCTTGGTCTTGGTCTTGGTCTTGCTAAGTGCAGACCTATTATTTTGACAACACTAGTCTTGTACTATTCGCAGAGGTCAGAACTCAGCGTACGCAGCATCCATCAGCTGTGCGAGGACATTAGGGTCTATTTTTAGATGGGGTAACTAAAATAGATTCGAAGAGATGAGTCCTCCGGTCAGCAATTGACCAGCTGCTCGAAAGTCAACGAACAAACTACAAAAGGAATTCGGGCTTTCAATTAATTGTCGCGTCTAACGCTCTCAAAAATAGACTCGCCGCCATCACGGCTCTCTAATAATAATTTATCTCGCTTCGTTTCGAAAATCGCTTTTCTTTGAAGAAAGGACGATCCGGTGGAATCATTAGTTCGAGGTGTTATTTTTGATACAGTTTATTATCCGCTTCTTGGGATGGGCATCACATATCGATTTATAACTCCCGAGCGTTCCTACAAATTTACGGTTTTTCATTTTTCTATTCTTTTTTTTTTTTTTTAGAAAAAAACATTTGATTAATGTAGACACTCTTTTTTTTTTTTGTCGAAAATCTTGGTCTTTAGCATTCTTGATGGATCGTCCTTAACAGCAAAGGCGTGTCCACGCGGATATACAAATTTATAACGTTGACTTAATCTTGTAAATTAATACTCTTTTACAAGCGAAAGTTTGGCAAGGGTTTAGAGTTCGCTCATAAATATTAATATGTTGATTATTACCTCGAGATTTACGGCATTTTCTTTTTATATTTTAGGTCTCTTGAAGCAAAGATATATAGAAAACAAAAACTAAGTTTTGAGTAAACGACTATTAAATTTAAACCTGAGATTATTCTACACTAACCAACTTTTTTTTTTATAAAACTTTCATTATTTCTAAAGCCACTCGGATGTTTAACATACTTAAAAATGTGATGTATGACTTTTACACGCACACACTTTTAGTACCTACTAATATATTTATAGTAGTGATATATAAACACTAGCTTATCAAAAGAACTTTTTATAAAAATACTAGTTCTTTAAATCGACAGGATTTTTAAAACTTAAATCTGCATTAACACAATAGTGGTGAAATGAAGTTTTAAAAAATTCTAATTTTTTTTTATCGGCATTAGAGATCTTTTACCGCCTTAACAAGCCTATTCCATCTCTCCTTAACTTGGGCTATTTTTTTCCAGTTATCTGCATACAGCTCTGTTGCATCTTTGTTGATTAGATTTATCTATGTCCCTACATGACCTTAACCCCATTGCCTTCCTATAATGAGCTCTTGATTTACCAGTTTCTTAAATCAGTCAATACTTCTTTCTAGGGTGCTGGTTAGTGTCCAGGTCTCACAGTCATATTTTATTTTTTTAATAAATCGAATAAAGACAGTACTATCTCAAAATAGATAATGTTTTCAAAAACTGGTCAAAATTTTATGACACACACAAAAAAAAAAAAAAAATGGAGAAATATAGTTATGGAATTATTAATCTAAATTTGAATGATAACACATTTTTATTTTTTTATTGTTATAAATTTCACCTACTCTGTCTTGTGTTCTTTTAAATTAAAAAATAGGTTAACGTTTGTTTGTAGTTTAAGTGAATAGAATTTTTTCAAACTATACATTTATACTCCTTATAAACCCATCGTATATTTTTAAGGATTAAAAAAAAAATATTGTGATTATGCTAACTAGATATTGAAGAAGGAAATAGCCAATAGGGCTGGGAATAAAATATTGTGACGATGCTAACTTGATATTGAAGAAGGAAATGAACTATAGGGCTGGGAAAAAGGGTGCCAAGCGAAGGGAGGCTCAATTGACCTTCATTAATTGAGGAAATCTCAATATTTTGTATCATTGAGGAGGAGTTAGAGTCAATGAGTGGTAATGGGGGGTTTCCTCACCCTCGCCTCCAACAAGGTAAATTGTATAAACGAACCTCCCCTCCTTGCCTGCAGGCCCTCTCTCTTTTAAACTATCAATTTACATTGTTCTGATTCACCTCTACTCTCTCACTCAATCACCCTCTCTCTCTCTCTATATATATATATATATATATATATATATATATATATATATATATTATTGAAATTTTAGTTCATATTCAAAGATAATTATATTCTAAGATTTCATGTGCACCCTTCCATTTTGAACGTGAATATTTTATCATTTACCGCGGCAAATTTGAAGCATCGCATATTTCAGAATTCATCTCACTGCTTCAAATCTTTAAATAAAAATATGTAATATCGTTGGTTTTTTACAAACCCAACGTGACTTTATTTATCGATACAAAAACATTATAAGAGCATGAAAATTAAACAAACACTTTTATACATCGAGTTCTTAATTAGTTAAGGATACGAAATGTCGCTTAATTACTTTTTGCAGTAAACCGAGGATATATTGAATAGCTTTCATACAGTATTTTCAAAAATATACATACAAAAAAAAATATATATCTATATAAATTTATTTTTATATATTGTATTAAATTGTTCATAATAATGGTATGATGGTTGACTGTAGTAAATAATTGTTTGGATTTATTTGAAAAGAAATTGTTTGGGATGTTCATTCGAAAATAAACAAATTAAAAATAAATAAATGATATTTATTAATATATTTGCTGACGTTTCGGCCCACAGTTCAGGCCTTTATCATGGCTAAGAAAACATCAGATAACGATACGAGAAACTATTAACTTATGAAAATAATAACAATAATATTATAAAATAAGGCTCTGTTTATTTTTTCACCATATTTATTTTAATTTTATGGTGAAAAAATAAACAAAGCTTCATTTTATAATATTAGAAAATTTTCACCTGAAGCAAGCACATATGAATAATAATAATGTAACGAAAATATAAAAAAAATAATAACAGTAAAAGAAAGGAACTTTTGAAATATTTAATAGCAATATTAGAGAGGTACTATTAAATTGTTCGTTTTAATATAATTATATTAGTTTTGTGAATTGCAAATCATGATTTTTATACGTAATATAAACTCCTTAGATATATTTTTTTGGTTGGGGGGTATATCAGAGAATATTATCCCACCTCCCAACCTGAATGGAAAGTCTACATCTATGTTAACAAGTGCCTCAGATATATAATGTAGATTTTACGAGAGAGACTATTTGACTAATCGATGTTATAGTTGAGTTATAACATTTTTATGGAGTTCTCAATATATGAAAAAAATGTTATAAAGTTAAAAAAAAAAGATAAAAAATGTAGTTTAAAAAAAAAAAGGAATTGTGTGATTCATGATTAGAATTTGGAAAATTAAAGCTGGCTAGGAAGAGGCTCTAAATATAAGAGGTCGGAAAGGGGTGCCTTGGAGTACCCCTTTGTACTCGGGAGAGAACAATGTCAGGGATTGGCCCATTGTCTCTAGTGGAACCTCTCCAGCCTCGGGTCTTATATGTAAAGATTCTCACGGAATAACTCTTTTCTTCTTCCTCCGAGGGGAGTGCTCTTTGTCGGATTTGAAAAACGTGGAACTTGAGGGCACCGGGGAAGAGGAAGCCCTCGAGGTCTATCAAAGGCTGGTATTCTTCAACTTCCCTTTAAACCCCCCCCCACCCCTCATCCATGTTCTCTGCAAGAACCTGGGGGGAGGAGAGGGGTAATCGGAGACGTGGCGGTCCGAATCCGAACAGAGGCTTCATTAATTCCGTTGACAGCTAATCAATGCCCTAGGCGCCTAATGGATTCATATATTTTTTTTTTTTATCCCAACATCATAATCCAGGTTAAGATTCTAAATCACTAGACATTTTAATACAGATTTTCTATTTATATTTTTTTAAAATATACATTTATTGACTTAAATATACAATGCAGTCATGGGAGATAGGCTCAATTTATTTGCTCTCCTCACCAGGATTCGAACTCCTAATCTTAGATTTATCATATGGTTGTCGGCTAACACGTCCTCTAGTTTAAGTTATTAATGGTACAAAGTACATATTTAAGGATACAGATAAAGTAAGCGTACAAGTGATGGACATTCATAAGTATTTTTTTGTCTTATACCGCCGTGATTATCATAATTATAAACTTCTCCGTTGGGCATTTAGAATCTCTAGAGTCTCCTATTTCTATTTTTAACATTTTAAAAAAATATAAAGTTATGCAAGTATAATCTCCATTTAAAAAAACAGCTTTTTGGACTAGTGATGGTCACCCCGAAATTCAATTGTTCTAGTAATGGACATACCTCAGAAAAATTCTGAAATTTTCATTTAACTTTAAAGATCATACCAGACTGAAACGACAAGAAACCGCTCGACGTTTCCGACTACTCCAACACTTACTAGACAAACGCTCTAAACTTCTCCTTAATTAAAAAAGACTGATATACTTGACTATAATAAGACCTATCTGGACTTACGGAGTTGAGCTATGGGGCTCCACTAAACCATTTGAATTCCTCTCGCATCCAATCCTTACAATCCAAAATCCTTCGTAAAATCCTCAATGCTCCTTACTTTGTCACTAATAAAATAATCCATAAAGACCTCAATGTTCCATATGTTTTCGATTTGGCCAAATCCAGATACATATCCTTCCATAATAAACTTCATAACCATCCGAATCCTCTTGTTTCTAACCTTGCTTCCTCTTCGATTCCTGATAACCCTCCAAGGCGTCTGTAATATTTTAATTTTGTTCTAATTTGTTATTCTCAAGGGACTGTGTCCCAGAATAAAGTTATTTTTCTATTTCTATTTCTATTTCTATAAATAATGCTTAACGAAAATATTTTTCTAATCTATATTTTCGTTATGCCGAAAAAAAATATATTATGACGATGTCCTACACGTTTAATGTTAATGTTAATAATAATAAAAGAAGATGGCCTCGTGATCTTCTCATGTAGACAAATTATTTGAGTGCTACCAGCGGGTAGTTTCTCAACAAGCGTGTTTCATGTAATAATATTTCTCTGTACAAATTTACTAGATGTATTCATACTAATACAGTTGTAAATATTATAATAAAAGTTTAAAAAAAAAAAAAAACTTTAAAGATAACGATACTAATAAGATAAAATAATTTTTTTGGGGGGGAGGGGAGGGAGAATTTTGTTCATACAGATGTCAAAAGAGGGCGTTATTCTTTAATCTAGAAAAAACTGAAAACTTTAAATAAACAGAGAAGCTTATTATTTTCATTTGAAGTCTAAACTGTCTATTACCTAGGCGTTTGTTACCCCCTGTCCATAACTAGGCGTTCACCCTAATTAGAAATTATATATGTTTATATAATTTTTATTTTTGTCGCTTGATACCCTTATCAGAAGTCGATTTAAAAGGAGCTGGTCGAGAGATCTCCTTTCCTGATCTAATAAAGTAAGCAAAGACCTAGAGAAGGTACTGTTGCATACTACTTATTCATAACTGGAATGCAAAATTCAAAACATTTGCTGTTGTTACTTTCATGACAAGTGCGAATGTATCAGTAAGTAGGAAAATTAAAATAAATATCTTATCCATATTAAAAGCTTAGAGTTATTGAAATTTTAACTAAAATTATTGATAGCAAAAAAAAATCATATTTTATTAATTAAAAGTTCAAATTGAAAAGATTTGATTAAGTTTTATTAAAAAGTAATGTCTGAATGTCGGGGGAGGGCATTGTTTCGGACAAATTAATTAATTTTCAATAGCTTTATATTTTATGAATTTATATTTACTTATTTATTACTAATAAGTGGGGCTTCTCAACCGCTTTTCGGTTATTTTATCTCTTACAAAATATTTATATTACACAATATACAATTTTTAAACAGTAAACTTTATGGTAGACATCTATAAAATTAAAAAATATCAAATTTGTTGTATAGTTTTTTGAAGAAATAAAAAAAATGTTTGCAATCTTGATGTCTAAAATTTCACCAATATTATTTTCCAACTCCAGTTCATTCCGATGTCCTTAAAAATATTTTTTACAAAACTATAAAAATAAATTATTTGAAACCAAATATTTTGAGATTTTTATTATTTTAATGAGAATTCATAACAAATAATTTAAAGCATATCGTAAGAGCCATTTTTTATTTTTAATACATAGCCTGATTTTAATTTTAGTGATATCTTATATCACTATATTTTAGTGATTATACGAAGCTAAATATGAGAAATAAAAAAGTACTGAAGGATTCAAAAATAATAATAATAATAATAATGATGATAGCCTTAGAAAAAAAAAACTAGTATTGCTAAATCAAAGTATTATTATGCAATATAAGTCAAGTAATGGACTCGACCTGATTCTATATAAGCTCACAAGCCCAGGTTCGAATCCCGAATAACCACAGCTTCCCACGATAATTTCCAATGGTTCCATACTCAAGAACTGTAGAGGTATAATATAGACTCTAATAGCAGCGTGGTTCTTAGTGGTGCGCAATACTTGACAAGTGATTCCGATTTGTGGTTTGGTTTCCTATACGAGATTTTAGCCTGTCTGTCTCTCGGGATTCCATCTAATAAAAATAACAGTTGAGGCATTCCTTAAAATACCAAACGATTAGCTTAAATATAAAGTTTTGATTTTGTATAAAAATCTATTACAGCCCATGGTAAAGACTCCTTTCTTATGAAATTATTAACAACCACATGAAACTTCATAAATAACTTCATCTCATCGTAACCAAAAAATATTTTATTTTCGAAAATTTCAGAATTAAGGTGTTTTTTATCTGGAGATTGGCGAACGTTGTCAATATCAAAGTAGAAAAAAAATGTGGCCTACAAAAATATTGTAGCGTTTGGCCTATATAACACCCTTTTACTGGGTGGAGGTCACGCCAAACCAATATTTAAGTAGGCCACATTTTGTTTTCGACTTTGTGATCATATTATCTTACGATTCAGGTTGAAAGCAAAGGTGCCGATCTCCTGTTAAAAACGCACCAATTCTGAGCATTTTAGTAAATATATTATTTATCGGTTACAATGAGATGATGCTATTTACGAATTTTCAGGCGGATGTTAATAATTTGATAAAAAGGGGTCTGTACCACGGACTATTAAGGTCGGTTAACATTTCTATGTTTTAGTTTAATTATTCAAATCTGAGGATCATGAATAAGTATGCCTTATTATAAATATATATATATATATATATATATATATATATATATATATATATATACTTATATTTAGGTCATTGAATTTCTTTCATCATAAGTAAATGCTTATTATTGCAATAATATTAATATTTTTATTTAAAGAGAAAAATAAATTTATTTTCATTGGTACATATTTTTTTTTCTCTCAGTGATCTGAAATAAATACTTAAACAATCACTATATGTATGTTTTAAAATTATAAATACATCTATTAAGTGTAAACAAATGTCAAAGAAAAAAAAAATTGAAAAATAATGGTATATATATATTTTCTGCCAGAGTAATTGCTGTTTTATATGTATATAAAGCCTCCGCAAAAACAAAAATAAATACATAAGTAATATATATATACATAGCAATATTATTGTAATTGTATTTTTTTTATTCGAGGTATAGCTACAGTATAGTAGAGGTATATAAAGAAAGTTTTTAAATCTATTACTTCGTCTCAGATTTGACTTCAGCCAGACAGTCTAGAGTTTGATTGAATATGATTATATATAGCACTCATAATAGAGCGAACAATGAGTTATATATATAATTTATCTCAACGCTCACTAGACCGGTAAAAAAAAAAAAATAATAATATAGGATCAGAAATCTAGAACGACTATTTTTATTTTTTATTTTTTTTTAAGAGAAACTTTCATAGGTAGGATGCGTTAATTATCCAACCTTTGGCAGAGAGCCAACTTGAGTGGAATACAGGTTATTATTATGAACTGGCTTAGGTTCGACTGCAACCTAAACTCAACGATGAGTTCATCGATTGATTCAGATCTTTGTCTAAACTATGCTATCGATGAGTTTAGAAACTTGCCATACTCTCTCGTAGACCGGTTATTGATTACGAACTACCCTTCGCCATTAACATAGCCTTAGTAAAGTGAATATATGCCATTGTACCAGCTAGCCATTATGTTCAAGTGGAAGCTCTTACAGCATGCACTCCTTGCCCGCAGGCTGACAAATGCCTTTCACGCATCTGCTCTACGATTTGTATGATATATGTTTCCCTCGTTAATAGCCAGATGGCTCCACCAATCTGACAATATATGTATATATATGTAAAACTGTCGTAGTATGTTCAAATAAGCATTGTTCCAATGTCGAACTATAACCGAAACTATACAATGAACAGATTAATGATGGTTGAGTTAAGAGAAAATTATATTAGAAATAATCTTTAATAACTAAGCAAGGTATAAGTTAAAATTTTTGATTCCTTAAAACTCATGAAAAAAAAATTAAAAATATTTATATTACTGAATTATTATATTTCAAATAAATTTTATATAGTTAAGTTTTAAAATATCAAATTTTTCATTTTTTATCGAAGGATATTTATCAATTCTGGCTACATATAAATATATATGTGGGTTTTTATTAGAATATTTGAGTAAAATGTGGGGTATTTTGCATATATGGACACCCTTTAATGAATTATGATTTTTTTTTTTAGTTTAGAAACTAGCCTTCATTTAATATAATATATGATATTATCTTAAATATGATAACAGACTAAAATATTTTTTTTTGGTTTTATAGATTTTTAAGGAATCTCTGATTATACAATGATTTGAACTTATATCTTACATAATATGTATATACATATATAAATTTTAATTTTTTTCGTGTCTCTGTAAATATTTATTTTTTTATCTTGGAAATTGCTGTATTATATATGTTTTAAACCGGACAAAATTTTTAAATTTGTAGTATGAGATTCAGCTTAAAGCATTTATAAATATGATATTAGTTCAACAATAATACTTTTAAAATAGGTTTTTAGTAACTTAAAAATATTATAAATTGTATTTAATATCACTTTGTAAAAGAGAATTAATAATAAATTAGGATAATTCTATGAGCAATCCCATAACTATAAAATAATTTTTTTTAAATAGCTCAATATATTTTTAGTAAAATTATTTTTTTTTATGCTAAAGTATAGATTAAAATATTTATTAATGTATTTTAAATAATATTTTTCATATCAACTATACTTTTAAATGATTTGTTTCTGTTTTATATCGATATCATACTTAAAATATCTTGAGTATTTTATAAATTAATTTATATATTATATAATTATATAATACCGAATGATGTACTAAATATAATAAAATTAACATAATGAAAGAGTTATAAAATATGGTTAAAGAATGTAGTTATTGAAGTGGCGCATTGCCTAGCCACACGCGACAGACCCCACACAAATCTATTTGACCCTATTTGCCATGCGATATGTTTCCAAGAAAGATGACAAACGAGGGACATTAGGCCGGCGTTATTCCTCCAACATTTATTAGCCGATTTATCAGTAGTTGAGTCCTTACATCGCCAACCCCACATCAGCAGGACAGTCGATACAGTAGTACTGGGGTGGAGTGCCGGCATCTGGCACGATTTGAGGACAATGAGCGAACGGGCGTTCATATGGTGGAAGCGATCCGATTGGTCCAAGTAGAGGAAATGTATTTACATTCGTTTATCGGATGTTGACACACGTGTACTGTACACGTGTGAGATCGGACATTTTATAAATATCGGCTTTGAACATTTTATATTGAGATATATATATTTACTTTAAAATAAAAAAAGTAAGGAAGTATTTTCAAACTTTATATTTACATATTCTTTCATGTAACCGTCTCAAACTTTAATATGTAACCGTAATTTAATACTATTTTTTTTAATGTAAAATCGATTTGATATGACCAAATATAATGTATAAAATAAAATAAATATATATAATAAACAATAATCTAGATTTATAAAAAAAAAATCAGATTAATCTCAGCACAAAGTATAAAGAACTTTTCTCGTTAATGAAACCGTATTATTTAATATATTAACATTCGGGGCATTTATCATTCAAACACCACTCAAACATCTTAAAATATCTATGGAAGTATATCTTAAAAAAAGATGAATTAATTTTTTTTTTTTTAATATATCTCCATTTTGTGAATTTATCAGTTATTTATTTTTGTATACGAAATTTCTAAAATTACACATATTAATAGGTATGAATAAAACATATTAAAACAATATTTATTTTTGTTAAATATATAATTTAAGCATATATAGTTTTAAAAAAATATCTTTAAAATGATTTCCCAGCTTTTACTGACTCAGAAAACCGAGTTCTATAGGATGTTTTACGGTTAAAAGATGATGACGATAGATGAGAATAATATAAAAAAATTAATGACTTTTGTAGTTTTTCTCTACAAATTTAAAATGTACTGTTGATTTTTGTTGGAGGGGAGAGGAGAGCAATGTCCTGTTATTTTCTTTTCATTTTTTTTTATACAAACGTAAATGTGTAACAATTCAATATATCTATCTATACTTTGTTGCAAATAAATGTGTAATTATTATTTCTGCAAATTATTTTTATTAATTTTTCGTTGTTAAGTGGTTAAACAATAAGGGTAAATAGGTTTTTAGCTCTCCTGAAAAATGGAGTTGGATTTTTCCGTACTGTCCGTAATTCTTGGTTTCGCTACAGACCGGCGAGCAGTATATCAAATTCTTTGATAGTCTTAAATATTCGACTAACCCACTTTTTAAAACACTTACTCAAAAACCAATGAGATAGTAGACATACATTAAAAAACATATGAACTTTCAAGACCAAGACCATGGCCGTCTAACTGTTGCAATACCAAGACCAGGACTGAGAAATAAAAATCGATTTTTAAAATAAAAATTAAGGCAAAATAGTTACTAATACTTAACAATCTTAGTTTCTGCATGTTAATCATTGGTATAACCGATGTGCTTTTGCATTTAACTCCTCTAATTTTTCATTCAGGCTTAGTTAGGTTTCTCCTATCTAAAAAATTACAGTAATATCTCTATAGTAATAAGCTAATAAGTAACTGCAAGACTGTGGCGAGACTCTTGCGCAAGACTAAGACTGAGTTTGCGAAACCAAGACTCGTCTCGATCTCGCATTTGGGCAACATTAACTATAACTATGAATAACTACAGTACTTCCAATTCTCCACCTCTCTCTTAAATAACGCACCCTGTGGAGTACAAGAGATCATGTTTAAGTCTCGTCCTATCACTCTGTTATTAATACCACATTATATGAAGTTATGAAAAAAAAAAAAAAAATAAAGTCCATCTTGTTTTATTTTATAATGCCGTCTAAATAGTGATTGAAATATTTTTAGCCTGTGATTTGACGATGTATATACATATTTAAATTTCTGATCAGTTTTAAAGACCGCCAGAGCGCAGCAGGTGGCAGGAAGGAAGGAACGGAATTGTCGTGAGAACGAACGCCGAACAACCAATCCCGGCCTCCAATAAAGCGACAAAATACGGGACCATTTGTACTAATCTAAATTTATTAACGGCCGTGGAAGGGGAGAGCGCACAACCAGCTTATGCAATAAACACCAATTGGAGCAGGAATCGCTTTTTAGGAGTGTTTCCCTCCCCCCCATTGGTGCTCCAATCTCCCAATTGGTAATTTTTCAATTTGTTTCAACAATTTAACTTGGGGGGGGGAGGAGACTTCAGGGTGCTGCGTCCGATTATTGGTGATGACGCATCCTGTGTCGCCACAGCTCTACGACACGTGTTCCTGAAGCTAGGAAGCGACTTCCTCTAATTGTGTAGAAGTGGTATGTTTTCCTCCTTGTTATGTTTCAAACAACACAGGAATTAATTCGACATAATGTCATTAATAAATAAAAAAGTCGACTAGTTCACCTCAGTGAAAACTACCTACCTTCATTCCTTGTCATTACCTTGTCCCATATGAGAATATCCCTACAGCTTAATAATTAAGCAATTAGACACAGTTATACTTGAACTTATACTAACCAATTATTGTACTCACTCAAGACCTATTTATTTGCTACATTAGAGCCTTGCAGTTCTCTTACTAAGGGTATAGAAGTCTATTACTGACAATATAGAAGCCTAATATACCTGTATATATTTTTCATTTATTAATATCAAACCGTTTCTGTCTATATTATCCGAAGTGCTCAAGGGATCATATAGATTCTCTTCAATCTACCTTTTCGTCAAAAACATTCATAAAAAGTAAATAAAAGCATGTGTGTATTTAAGTAGTTATTTTGATTAATGTAGTTTATTTTTGTTTATTACTACATTTACTTTTAGTCAGTCATACAGACCCCTTTTTATCAAATTATTAACATTTACCTGAAACTTTGTAAATAGCTTCATCTTATCGCAACCTACAAATATTTTATTTACGAAAATTCTCGAAATTGGGACGTTTTTAATCTGGAGATCGGCAAACTTTGTTAATTTGGTACTAAAAACTCATAAATACTTGCTTTCCACTTGAATCTTAAGATAACTAGAGCACAAATTTAGGAAAAATGGTGGCCTTCAAAAATATTGAGCCGTTTGGCGTGACCTACATCTCCAAATTGCCAAGATAACGAGATAATATAGGCCAAACGGCCCAATATTTTCGTAGGCCATCTTTTTTCCCCATTTTTTGATCGAATTATCTTACGATCCAGGTAGAAAGCAAATGGGTATTTAAGAGCTTTTAGTACCTAATTAAATAGACAAAATAGGTTACGGTGATATGAAGCTATTGACGAAGTTTCAAACGGATGTCAATAATTTGATAAGGTGGTTTATACCACGGACTATTTTAGTAATATTATTTTTCTGATTGATTTATTTTCATTTATTGTACGTAGTGTGAATGAACTACTCTTCTATCACTATTACTAGTGTCCTTGGATGTGACAGATAGTAATATTTCTCAATAAACAATTGATTAAACAATTTTAAAACCTAAACAGCTGATATGTATCCCATGGCAACCTTATCCAGAAAACTGACCATATTTGGAATTTTAAGCGCTAAGTTCAGTATCAATCCAAGGAATAAAATTTATCTATTTTTTATCCGCCGACTTTTCAAATCATTTGGGTTTTAAAACTCAATCTTTTTAATGAATTTATTAAATTTTAGTAACGAAATAGGTAGTAGTCAGTTCTTTATGTAATTCAGATACTATCTAAATTTTCAAAAACTTAGAACAGAATAAATAAAAAAATATTTCATCCTCAACTGAAATCTCGCCAACAAGGTAATAAAAATGCAATAAGACCTCAATGAAAACAGAAGGGGATGATATTCTAAGGGTTGGAGGGTTAGGGTGCTACCATTAATACAGAAGCAACAGCTACCCTCGTCCTATTATTTCGTCTGCAGATTCTGATTTAAATATGATTTTTGGCAATTAATATAAAGGAACAGTTTATCAAAATATACACTATATATAATTCGGTAGTAGAAATCCCTTTTCAAGCTCACAGGAGCAATGGATTGTGATAAATGAAGTATAAAACGAAATGAAATTCGTGAGAATTGACTAATTTTCAGAAGTCAAATAAAAAGTCCAAAAATATACCGTTTTCACAATTTACCGAAAGCTGCTTAGGTGGTACGATTTAAAACTTAAAATATTCAATTTATAATAATCTTCAACGAACTAAACATAAATTGAAATAGCTCTTTATAAAAGTGGCTGGGTGGTAAGAAAAAAAATAATAATCCTAAAAAGTATTCTTTTAACACAAACTCATGCATTAAACCATCGTAAAAAAAATTGTTATTAATTTTGACCTGCTTTGCCTCGCCGAAATAGAAACAAACTTCTACCATACCCGCCAAACCTCTCCTATATATGTATATATTTTAAAACATCTGGGAAAATTTTAAAAAAGTTTACAGTTCTAATGAAAAAAATTCGTTAGAAAATTTTCAGCTTTTTCTAATACCAACGATACAACATTTTATCCTAATGACGTACTTTAAAGAACTAACAATTTATCCAATATTAATAATAGTAGATACATAAACAAAAAAACCTTACGCACTCACGACAACTATCGACCAATACATACGGACTCTTCACTACTGATTTGATATTAAACAAGGCAACAACAGACATTTATATGAGGAGACGACTGAAGTGGAGCTGGATGAGAGATCTTTCCTGAATTAAGAAACAAAATAACGAATAGTATTGCTGAATACTATCGATCCTCATCCCTATGACATTTTTCCAAATTATACTACACATTTGCTTCTTTTCAAATTCATAACAGTTGCGGATTTAACCCTAAAGAGTATAAAAAAATTATATATATATATATATATATATATATATATATAATTTTATATGTAAAGTTAAGTATAGTTTAATCCCTATTGATGCCTAAGCAATAACCCTAGCTCACTAAACAAATATTCATTGAAAAGGCTCGACATCGACTATTTTATGAAGAGCCCCGTGTGGTTAACGACATGCCATAACAGCTGAGAGAATATATTCACCAGTCGATGCCCCTTTACGGCTTTGCGGAGCTGAGTAATTTAATATTTCCCCGCCTCGCTAACTCTTAACTATATGGGAAACTCAAGTATTTCTTTATTACCCCCTTCAATTCGACCTTTAATATAATGGAATGCAGGAGGATCTTTGTCCTATTAGTCTCTTTGCAAAACTATTATTCTTTTATAATGATATACACAACAATTAATTAAAATAATATTAAGCCTTTAACAAAATTTCAACAAATAAAATAAAATGCAGCGTAGTGTAAAAAAAAAAAAAAATAAATAAAAAATAAACTGTTGATAAATAATATATAAATATTCGGAAAAAAGATGATATCCATAGTTTTATATTCTACACAGATCAAATTTATTTTAAAAAAATGAATAAATCTGAAGATATGTGTTTTGACCAATAGGGGATCCAGAATTTAATTTGGAGGATTTCAAGCTGATTTTTTACTTTCCTACCTATACTACGTACTTCCGGTTTTTTATTTTTTTTTTATTTTGTAGGGTTTAAACTACTGATGCCTCTGACAGAAATTGGGTGATTCATGCGCAATAGCTTCTGCGCAATAAATGAAAAACATGTTTTCCTATAGACTGTAGCGCGAAAACGGCTCAAACAATTTTAATGAAACTTTCCTATAATGTTCTAATAATAATCCTTTCAATTTTCGTATATAGACTAAATTCCCAAAAAATTCAGGGAAAAAAGTTATAAAGAAAAGAAAAATGTTTTGGGCCCTAACTCGCTAAGTATATATTCTATAATAAAATTTATAATAACACTTTTGAAAGGTAATTAAATTACCAACAAAAGAAAAAAAAAATCATCGGAATCGAACCAGCCATAGTTTACAAATAAATCGTACTCAATGGCTACTTTATAACTGCCCCGATGTTATAAAAACTCCACCTCAGTCATCAGATCTTAATATGATAGAACACCTTTGGGCGAAAATAGGAGTTAGAAATTAGATGAAATTTCTAGCAAAGAAGACTTTAAAAGGTTTAATTAGTGGATACCATTATGACTAAAAGGAGTGTTAGAAAATAATGGCTTTCCTAAAAAGTGTTGAACTAAATTAATAGTATTTAAAAGTTAATAAGAAGTGAGGTGTATCATTTTGATTGTGATGTAAACTCAGTTTTTTTTTTATAATAACCGCAGTTGAATATTTTAATTTTATTGAGTTTTTAAATATTTAAATTATAAATAAATCTGTCGAAGAGTTTCTGGTTTAATTTATTTACTATAACCATTTATGTTTTTTTTATTCTTCTAAGGAGTATCAATTTCACTGTGAGCCACTGTATATAATATAACATATAACGATATTTACTTTGAGAAAAAAAAGGAACTACTTATATGAAATGTGTTTAACTGATTCTTGAAGACCAATTAAAAAAAAAAAAATAATCACACGAACGATGACAGTGAGATAATTTTAGTATATTTTTTTTTCATAAAAATAATAATATTTAATGAGTGTAAATGCATTATAATTTAAAAATTTAACTTTGTTTAAGCATTTACCTTAGAAAAATTACAGTGAGAAATACAGACCAATGGAAAAAAAAATTCAGCCTATTACCCATTTTCAGTTAAATGGCTTTTAAGATAAACAAACTTTTTGAATAAGTTCAATATATTTTTTTTCTCTAACCTAATCTTATTCAATCCAATTTTTTTATTTATTTATTAAACATAAATAATTCTATTTTCATTGTACGTTTTTAACTTATTTTTCTATATAAGTTTTTATCAGTTAAAATCTGTACTCATATTTTATTTATTCATTCTCTTCTGATAAATACTGCCTAATTAAGGGCAATAATTAATAAAAAAATAAAGATTAATTTATGTTATTTTTTTCGTTTTATAATAAAGTGTTTCTCTCCCATATTTAGCTAATGTCCATAGAATTTATTTATTTATTTAAAATATGACCACTCAGACTAAAATATAAATTTTGAAATTAATTAAGTATATTAAGGTGTATAATTCAAGTGAAAGACATTTTTTTTTAACTAGTAATTTTAATAGAAAATGCCTTTTAAAGGGCAATAGACGTAATCGATACTCACCTGTATGATACTTAATCGAATTATTAAGCGGTTGTTTTCTCTATCATTGACGGTAATTTTAAATAAAAAAAAATTTCTTATTAATATTTAAGGTGAAAAATTAAATATTTCTAAGTACTTTGCTCTATAATTTTTTTTTTCCTTCATGAACTAGCCTTTCGCTGAATAACTCATTGGGGTAGAGCCCTTCAATTTGAGCCATTAATATTGAGTTGGAACGATCGTTTCTGATCGATCCAATCTCTTATTTATTTTAGAGATTTCCTATGCTTTTCTACTCTTTGTTAAGAAAATTACTGTAATATGAAGGTACATTATACCTTTGATAAAGAAAAATATTTATATTGATATTTACTTATATAATACGTGAAAATAAAATAAACTCTACCCTAGCCCAATTAAGAACTTCAACCACGTTAAATACATTAAATATTTACAAATAACAATATTTTTCATCTTTATCATACTAAACCAATAACAAGTATTTTTAGAGTTAAAGAAGTAACTAGTATATACCTGTTAAATTTCAATATCGTTTTATAACTTTAAAGTTTTAAAAGCAGTTTCGAACTTCTACGAAAATTAGAAACTTTTTTTGTTTTATGAACGAATCACGATTGGTGTAAATTGATACACTACTTATTTTAAATTAATATTTTCGGTATTTTAGGTCATTAATTAAGTCTTTTAAATCATTAATTAAGTTTTCTTTCGTTCTGGAGCTATGTTCAATAAAAAATATGGTACTATATTTGCTTCTTCATACTGAAGTTTTTTTCCGACTTTCGATTGTTTTGAGAGACAATTTTTTTTTCTAGCGTACTTGATGTTAAATTATTGATTTCTGTAAATTTTTATAAATGGAACCTCTTTTTTTAGGTCTCAAAAGTTCTTTAAAAAAACTTCGTAATATAGAAAATTTATATATATGAAAGTTCGATGTACAGATGGACTGTATTTAAGAATATAATAATGTGTAAAAAATGAGGTTTAAATTATTTTATGAATAAAGTATTTAGACGGATTAATGTGTTCGTGACTTAATATAATGAATATTTTTTCGGTTTATATTTTTTAAGAGAGCTATACTGTGACTAATTTATGTTTGAAATATAGCTATAATATAATTACAATATTGAAATGAAATAATTTGTAGCGAACGAAGGAGCAAAGTGGTTTCAAATATTTTTATTTAAAAGGAGAAATATAATTTAGAAACATAAGATTTTTCGCCTAGTTAGGAAAGTGATTAGAATATTTTTTGTAAAATAGAATATTTATGATGGATTCATATTTTTATTTGCTTCTAACTCAAAATGTACACAAATGGTAATGTACTATTTTTTTAAGTACGTATAAAAGTAAATCTACGAATATATAAGAGTAGAAAAAAAAAACATTCATGTTTTCCTCAAATGTTCTGCAACGATTATGGTCGAGTTTCGTCCACTGGGCGGACACTAGTAAGAAATGGCTACGAATGCTTAGAAGTTGATTGATCATTTAGCCTTGAAAATTACTTCAGTTTTTTTCCAGGTTGGTACGAAGTTTGGATAAAACTTTCGGTTCAGAGCGATTGTCTTCGGTACTCGATGGCCATCAAAAGATGTTGAAGACCTCGTCCGCCAGAACTTTTTGCCCTAGGGTTCGTGCCAAGGGTGGTTTGGTGGGGCACCAAAATGTCGGCCATAGGCTGCATATGTCATCTGCTTTATTTGCATAGCCCAGGCCAAATGGTTACTAATGACAATGATTGCGAGTTGGCCGCCGAGGCTCCGCCCACCTCGGCTCCCATTGGCTAGGAGTCGTTTGATTGACAGCGTCCCATCCCCTCCACTCGTCCTGCTCCCGTCCCACAGTCCGTCAGTGGCGTCTCTCTGCTGGCGACTGCAAGCGCTCTGGTCCAATCGCAAGCAAGGGCAAGTGGCATGCCACCCAAACCAACCAAAACCTATGAATTGCTGGAATTATCCAGTTTAAACCAAACCTGTCCTTTAATTCCTTTAAATATTTAAAAGTTGATTAAACCTTTTAAATTTCTTATTGAATACATATATATGTCTATTTAGAATTTATTAAATAAAAAAATCAACCTATCAAAAATATCACATTCTAAGTTAAAAGGAACTTTTGGATTTCTACGATCAACCGAGCTCATCCTTGTATCTTAGTTTCAGGACACAAGTCTATTTAAAAAAAAAAAAAAAAAAAAAAATTTATAGGATTCTTCTATAAATTACATTAGTATACTTCCTATTTATTCATTTCAATAAATTTTCTCAAATATTACTTTCAATATATATTTTATTTTATTTTTTTACGATTTCGATATTTTAAAGTTTATTAAGTTTACTATTTATTTATTATAGACATATTAGAGGAAAGTTTCAAAACCAAATATTCATTTGAAAATCCTTCTTCTTCCATAAATAAATGGATGCTAGGGCTAAACATAAATGAAATATTTGTCACCTGTTTAGAGAAGTACCAAAAACTTCCTACACTATATCTACACTAAAAATTACCATTGTTTTTGAATTAAGTGAAAAGAACCAAAAGTTTTGAGGCGAAGATAGAGTTAATTTAGGCCAACATTAGTATGAATTTGGGGCTAGACAATACAGTATCAGTAAATATATAATTAGAAAAAAATTACCATGCGAATTTTCAGTGAATTTAATCATCATATATCTTTAACATTTTTTAATGAAAACACTTGAGTCTGAGTAGATTATGAAAAAAAAAAAATATAATTCGACTTACAGAAATATAAAATAAATATGCATACCTATATAAGATTATGGATAGATAAGCCAGGTTATTATTTTTGGTTCATATTTTTTTCAGCAACGTTTCATTTTTAAACTAAAACATTTGGGATGTGTCACGTTTTGTTATAAAATGTTGAGCTCTCTCCTCATATTTGCATTATTATTATATTAAAATACTTTTTTTACTTTTTATTTATTTTTTTTTTATATTCTAACAAGGAATCAACTAAAAGCAACTAACGTTAGAAACTCGCGAGATAAAATATTGTAAATTTTATTTAAAAATAAAAAATCAGATGTATATATTATGAATTTCTTGATCTAAAATGGTCGTGAAAGTAAAATAATTGATTAGATTCTAAAGTGCTTCTAAGTTTCAAGAAGCGATAGGAGAAGCACAACCAATTACTAAAGAAGAAAGTAATTTCGCATTGGCGAGAGAGGCAAAGGCCAAAAGAGGTAAGGATACGCGCTTTGATTTATCGGTCGTCATCGGGATATTGGTGATTTATCATTGCTCCCGGGGGAAAGGGAAGGGGAAAAAGGGGGGCATAACCCCCCGGGTTATAGCTATAACCGGCGACAGTACTTATTTTACAGCTTCGTAGCTAAACTTAATACAAAGACTAATTCCTGAGCATTATACACCTTCCCCACCTTCCCATTTATGACCGTAAAATTGTTTAAATTATAGAGAATAAAATTGAAATTACTGATATGGCTAGGGATGAGGCCGCGCGTATGCTAATATGCTAATGCCAACGTGGAATTTCACAGTTTTACTGCCTCTCGCGGACCTCATTGCTACGTCCCGACAATAAAACTCCCCTCGACTCGATTCTTCACAAGTCGATATATTTATCGCGCGCGGAGGTTTACGGGCCTAACTAGACCACATCTGGCCCCGAGATAAAGCCATTACCTTGGCTGTTATCCTGCCCTAGGGCTCCTAGAAGGTCCCATTTATTGCTCCTTTTACTGCCCAGATATACAACAAAGTCCTTCCAATGCCGGGTATAAAGCGGCAATCCAATTTATCGTCGACCGTGTCAAGGTATCGGCGACTTATACCGTGTTAATTGGGCGATTCCTGAAGATACAAGAAAGAATGAACACAACTCAAATCTTCAAACTTTTTTTTTTTTCAATATCTTCGTTTTCTGTAAGTAATCCATTAGGAAGCCTCTACATAATATTGAATGCATGCACCGATTATCGAATCAACAAAGATGCAAAAGAGCTACATACAGATAACTGGAAAGAAATAGCCAAAGATAGGCAGTGAGGTAAAAGGCTTGCTAAGGCGGCAAAAGATTTACAAGATCTGCAATGTTATAAAAAAAAAAAAAAAAAAGGAAGAGGTAAGAAATATTTTAAAATATTTCGGGTACCGAGGACCGCTAATAATGTGTAGCATTTTATACAGGCAGAATTCGTCAGTATAATTCACTTCTCTTTTAGGAGATTAAGAGTTTCACCAGGAAGGATGTAAGTATAAAGAAGGATAAAAAATAACAACTGTTTAACTTTATAAAAAATAAAATAAAATAATATGAGCAGTAATAGATTACGCAGGTACGCTTAACATCCCACTGGTTCCAACTCCTACATAAAAAGATATGACAAGGTTATAAACAATAAATAAGTAAAAAGTATTTCAGTTCGAATCCGATGAATAAAATAGAATAATGAGACCTATGTATAATTTTATTTTAAATTCATAACAGAAAAGAAAAGTTTTTTTTTTGTTGTAATTTGCTAATTTAAGTTCTAGATTGATGAGTGAAAATAAACTCCCATTTTTCAAGAAAAATTGCTGAAATACAGCTGTTACATGACTACCACATGAAATGATATTACATATTTTGTCGAATATTCAAGGATTAAGAAATGCAAGCTGTATATTACTACCATTACGCTCTTATTTATTACTGTTACTTAATTACTACTGTAGTATTAGTAACTAGTCATTTCAGTGTTATATTAGGATTCTATACAACATGCTTGTCAAGACAGATTCTTAGATTGTGGATCGTTTAAACAACCATAAGTGGAATATTACATATATTTATAGGAATTTATTTTAATTATACAGTTTCGACACCGTTCTTCAAAAATCATAAGCGCTCCTACCACACCCATTAATATTTATTACAGTAATGCAAACAAGGATTCAATCAAATCCTCCGCCCTCCCCCTCTTCCCATAGAGCACTTCATCCTGACAGGCCACTTCAGAGTCTATTAAGAAGAGGCCGGACTACGGATGCAGGAAGTTGACCGAGCTGACTCACTCCTTTCTAAGATCGATATGTACATAATCGAGTTAGGAGCTTCCTATGCGAGTCGATTATAAACTTAACGAGATTATAATTCGAATCGATTCTTAATACTCTCGGTACAACTGGATCTACAAACTTCGCCGGAGTAGAGGGTCCCTATCAAACTTCTTGCCAAGTTCCATTATAACGCTTGGTACTTAGGTCCATTGATTGCAATCAGGAACTGATGGAGGGGTGCTTTTGTCCGAACATTGTTTAATGTAAACGGCCTTAAGTTTCTTGATCAAAGTTGTGATGAAGACGTCGTATAGTTAACATATTTCCTGCTATGTATGCCAGGATACGGCACCTTAATTTGATACTTTATTTCGAAATAAATTGAGTTATAAATTCAGGGCCGGATTATAAATATTGTTCCATGAGTGAACAGTGAATAGGGCGCCAAAATTTCTTAGACCTATGAGCGTGGAAATTTGAAACCCACTCATTGATAATTTTTAATTCAAAAAATATATAATAATGATAAAAATGATTACATAACTCTAGATAGCATCGTGAAAAGAAATATTAAAAGATTTGAGAGAAAAATTCTACCCACAAAAACTGGGGCGATCTGGGTTCAGAGTACTATGAGAAGGAGTATTGAGGAAAATGTCTAATAAAAAACTGATTACATATATTGGTCAATTAATAACTCATGATATGAAGGCAAAGAAGTAGTTCTTGTAGATAACTGGAAACAAATAGCCTAAGTAAGAGATGGAGAAGGGTGATTAAAGCGTAATTAAAGAGGAAAAACATCAAAAAAAGTCTGTAAAACCAACAATAAAACTAATTAATTATAATTAATTTTTAACATATAGTTAATTTTAGTATTTAGAAATTTACACATAATTTTTTATATAGATTTAAAATTTATATACCTCCGCTTGGTGTGTCAGGAAGGTAACTTAAATTAATTTCAAATTTTGCTTTCGGGTCAAACCAGATATTTTTATTTTAAATCGTCAATGTAAAGCTAAATATAAATGTTGAAACAATTTGATCTGTCGACTTACATTGTTAAAAGTTACTTAAATGTGTTAAATGTGCATGGAAGCAGTGCCTGCTGCCAACTGATTCTATAACAATAGCCGAATTATCTAGAATTTTAATTTTACGCTAATCCGGCCCGTCAGTGACTATGAATGAATGAGTCAAGGCGGTCTGTCAGCCCGGATCAGGAAACCCTTTTGATGGATTGGAATTAATAATAAAACTCTTTATGTATGAGCTAGGCGGGAATAGAAAAAAAAATAAAATAATAAAAAACACACGGAAGGGTGAGTTTTGTATTAAAGCCTTAGGAAAGAGGGGGTGCACAAAAGGGGGGCTAATTGTCCCCATTACTGGAATATTGGAGGGCTCCATTGAAGGCGGAAAGGGTTGAATAGATAGCGCAGCTGCTCCGATATCCGGTCAAGCAAATCCGCTCTCTGAGTCAGCCCTTCCGGCCCTGTCCTAATTATTGTGCAGGCAGTGGATGAGTGTAGGTAGGCTGCGAAAGGCTTAGTGCGGGGGGGGGGTCCTTTTGTAAATGCTAAATGTAAGCTTCTGTGTTAACCCTTTTGTGTATTTGCCTCTACTATTGCTATTTCAATGAGAATTCAAAATAGCCGGACTTGCCCGGAAGAATAATATACACGATATATAATACGGTAGTGTTTGTAGATTCCTTTTTCGCCTTTCATTAGCGATGGATATTTATGAATGAAGTATCAAAAGAAAGCGAATTACACGGAGAAGTGACTAATTCCAGTTTCCATTCTTAAATTCCTACAACTTTTATAAATTTCATTGAAGAAATTGAACTCGGAAGGTTTAAAAAATCTATGAATAAAAAAAGGATGATGTTGTTTTCTAGATTTTGACGCGGATATCCTTTAAAACAATACTGAACCTTGTATTTTAAACCACTAAAATATACCGTTTTCGAGATAAACCGTAATTCTTACCGTTATCTATTTGCTTATATTGTTACAATGCGATACTGATAACATTAAAAAAATAAAATAAATAAATTTTAATTTTTACCTTAATGTAAACTATAAGAAAGGTTCAAACTATGAAAAAATCGATTATATCATGATAAATCCAAACATACAACATTTACTCTCTGAATGCCTGCACTCCAGTTTATATTAACAACAATCAAATTCCGGAAATGGACACGGTACTTTAAATTAGACTTATCTTTGAATGAAGGATTAATGGATCCAGAATTTAATTTTTTGAGGAGGCTTCAGCCCGAAAACTTTTTTTTTTTATATATTTACAACGATTGTTACTTAGGAAAAAACAATTAACTACCTATATGAAATGATTCTTGAAGTACTATTAAAAAAATATACATACTTGAATTAAATAAAATACTTAAATAAAGACACGGTTATGTATATTTTGGGGGGAGGGCTTCTTCCCAAAAGCCCCCTTTTGATTCGCCTGTGGAATTGGGCCCGCATGTTAAATTGAAATGGAAGACTCTTATCAAATGGTTCAATATAGTTTTTTTTACTTTTTACAAATCTTTAAACTGAAACTGTGCACACATACATACCTACGTAAACCCGTGAACTTGCTCATGGCAGATATAAGTTATACCAAAACACCCACCTACAAACTTTCCAATCAAAATTATCACGACTAGCTAATAGCTAACATATTACTGTTGAAAGGTGTAAATAAATAATTAAAGAACATAATAGTTCATGATATGCAGAGATTCGCAACTGTGGTTTTCCTGAATGCTTATTTTTTTTCGCTTTATGAATGGCATATTAACATTCATAACATATCCTGTATTAAAAGTGAGCAATTGTCATCCCCACCACTTCGATGTTTCTTCTCCTAGCCTGACCTTTGCGAAAATCGAATGCAAATTTTCGCAATTATGGACACGGATTACAGAACAGAGAATCCCATTATAGGTGGGACAAGGACATAATTTAAATAAAATACGAGATATACTTACAAGGATATAAATATTGTTTTGTACAATTTATCATTAAGAGCTACTTGTCCCCAAACCAAGCAAACAATGGTATTGGTGCCTGATAAGAGCTTGTCAACCTTCATATATTGTTTCTGACAGGTATTCAAATTTTTTTTTTTTTTTTTTTTTTTATTATTTCAATGGAATTTACAACTGTAATACATAGAGAATACAATAAGTAAATGAGAAATTTGTAACATGGCATGTACAACATGAAGAGAAACTACCCATTGGTAGAACTCAAATTAAAGTTCTATATTAGAAGATCCCGAGGCCATCTTCTTTTCAGACGCCTCGGAGGGTTATCAGGGATCGAGGAGGAAGCAAGGTTTGAAACGAGAGGATTCGGATGATTCTGCAGTTTGTTATGGAAGGAAAGGTATCTGGATTGGGCCAGATCGGAAACATATGGAACATTAAGGTCTTTATGGATGATTTTATTTGTGACAAAGTAAGGAGCGTTGAGGATTTTACGAATTCTGGATTGTAAGGATTGGATACGAGAGGAATTCGATGGTTTAGTGGAGCCCCAAAGCTCAATTCCGTAAGTCCAAATAGGTCTTATTATTGTCATATATACGAGTCGTTTATAATTGATTGAAAGCTTAGATCGTTTGTCTAGTAAGTGCTGCAGTAGTCGAAAACGTCGGGCGGTTTCTAGTCGTTTCAGTCTGGTATGGGGGTTCCAAGTGAGTCGTTTGTCAAGGTGGAGTCCTAAGTAGCGGAATTGGTCAACAGGAATAAGTGGAGTATTATTGAAGGATACTGTAGGACAAGAGGTCATAGGTTTACGACGGAGGGTAAAAGTGATTTGATGGGATTTGTTGGAATTTATTTTTATTCTCCAATTTTTACACCATTCTTCAAGGCTTGTGATATGTGATTGAAGAGTTTGGGATGCAATTAAAGGATCGTTATTAACTGATAGGATACACGTGTCATCGGCATAAGTGGTGATGACAGTGTTGGAAATTCAAATTTTAACAATCTTCTTTGTTGGTCTCATTTTGTTCCAGAATATTTTTTTTTTTTTGTTGTTGTTAAATAAACGTTTTTTAAATAAGTAGTAAAATTATGTAAACAAATATTTCTCACTTGTGGTACGTCTAGTTATCCGAAAATTGGTTACAAATCGTCATGAAGTCTGACGACCTCTGCTTTAGAGTTCAGACGATTGGGTTCTACGAGGGCAACGTGCAGTGCCGAAAACTTGCGGTGAGGCGGAATGGCTTTGAAATATTCCACGTTATTTTCCTTTTTTTTTTTTTGTAAATAGAAAAATCAGAACAAAGCCGGTTATCTTTGCCCATGATCTATAATCTTACAATTACCCGTGGAAGAAGCGACAAGACCAGTTACCGATCCAGACGTGCCTTCTGGGAAGACCGCAAGATCCATCCTAGCTAGACCACACTCTTTTTGTTCTTGTATCTGCGATATCGGTAACCTTGGTTCGAGGTTAAGTAGGTTTAATGGACTCCAGAGTTCATCTTCGGTTGTTCAAGCTGGAGAATTCCTGGAGAGTTTCGGGACAGGAAAATAATAATTCATATCTTACTAGTGAGAACTCACGTTAGATAGCTATTCCAATAAATATTTAATTCCTTGATGACGATTATAAATAGTAATATTTAAATTTTTAAACATAAACATTTAAAAGTATCTGATAGCCATAACACATTAGAGCCTTCGAAAAAAAGTATCCATTTTTGGGCTTTAAACCATCTGAGTTTCGAAATCCAATTTTTTAATGACATGTATAGTAGTTTTTGTAAAGATTTACGGATAAATCTCTAAGAAATTTTCTTTCGTTGGACTACCACTTTATAATTAGTGTTGCCCAAATTTAAAACCAAGACGAATCTTGGTCTTGCAAACTCAGTCTTGGTCTTACGCAAGAGTCTCTCAACAGTCTTGCAGTTACTTAATAGCTTATTACTATAGATATATTACTGTAACTTTTTAGAAAGGAGAAACTTAACTAAGCCCGAATGAAAAATTAAAGAGTTAAATGCTAAAGTATATTGGTTATATCAATTATTAGCATATAATAACTAAGATTGGCAAGTATTAGTAAATATTTTGCCTTAATTTTTATTTAAAAAATCGATTTTTTTTACCAGTCTTCCTCTTGGTCTTGTAACAATTAGGTGGCCTTGGTCTTGGTCTTACAAAGTGCCAGACCAAGACCGATTTTGAGCAACACTATATATAATACCGCTATATTATATACTTTATAATGCCAGCATATGTTCTAGAGTATACACGACTATAAAGGTTCTGAGACCTCCGAACAAGTTTAATTTGGAAAAAGATGACTCATCATTTAGGGACGATCAATCATAATACAGGCTTCCCCACCGGTCAGAAAGCTGGGTCCTGCTCCTTCGTTTTAAAAATATCCTTTCAATACAAGTATTTTTCATTTAATAAATATATACACTATATATATATATATATATATATATATATATATATATATATATATATATATATAGTATGTACATTTATCCAAATTCCAATCCTTAAATTAAAAAAATCACCACAAAAAATTGGGAATTTTTAAAACCCAGCTATTTTAAAAATTTCACTGATTGAAACGAGAATGTTTTTCAAAAATGCATTGGGAAGTTTCAAAAGTCAATTTTCTATTATTAGCCTAAAAATAAATTTTAATATATTTTTTTATTAGTAACACCAGGGGTTGAACCTTATTAAAAAGCTACATTTTAATAGTTTTTGTGAAACATTTCTAGGAAAAATTTAAAAAAAATAAAATATCTAAGAAACTTTTTGATAATAAAATTCCAGGTTTATAATAAAAGTTTAACTTATTTATATTCTTTAAAAAGATTCCGTTAAATGAGTAATAAACAGTAATTCGGCTTAGATTATAATTATATATTTTTTAAAATGAACTACGCATGATTCTAATGTATCGTTTCTTTGATCAGATATTAATAAAAGTATTTTTTTAGACAGACTTTGTAGCGAAATCGACATAACATTAAAATAAAAATTTATAATTAAATTATTGTTGTAAACTATTACTATATTATTATTAGCAATTTGAATTGATTAAACAACTATTATTGTTATATACCACATGTTTTAAAGATTTAATTCAAATTAATTCTGATGATTTATTTTTCAATATTTTTTTAAGTATAAATTATAAATTACAAACAATAGGTTTTCTCATCTTTCTGAAAATTACATATAATATCAGCAATATGAAGTCATTTTTAATATTCTCATGTTTATTTATTATGTGTACAATTATAGCAGAAAATAAAAATAAAATTCATGCAAGACAGGTTTTATGATTTATCATCAAAATAAGTAATAAAAACTCAACTATTATGATGGTGACAATCTTGTGCAATATGAATACGTAAGCAATAATATTATACAGAGAAATAATTATGAACATAAATAATATATTTGACATGATTAATTATTTAAATAAATGAAAACTCCCGTTGATATATATTCTTTCTGTTAATAACAATAAAGCAAATATTAGTGGAATGTGAACTGTACAAGAAAATAATAATAACAAACAAACAAGAACAAAAAATGTCATAAGGAATTAATGTGAAGATTTTTTTTAATAATAAAATAAATAGATACACTTTTTTACTTATTGTATATTATAAAGCATTGGTATTATTAAATTAGTTGTTACATAAAAAAAATTAAATTATTATATTATTTTATTATATTTATGTAATTTAATTACTGTTTCAAATTAAGACTTGCAATTTGCGCTTTAATTATAACCCAGCTTTCATCAGTGTTTATTATATAGTTTTACGAGTTTCTTAATTACGTGTCTAGGTGGTTTTGACTTGACGCGACTTGATGGTATAGATAATCATTAGCATCAATTCAAATGTTTGAAATGATTCCGTTCGTCTACACTAATATTTTCGAATATATAGGATTGAAAATTCTTAATAAAAATAATATTTAACTAGTTATGAAATAATTATTGACAGAAGATGAGGATAAGATAAGGATATAATAATTCCGACCTGAAAATAGACAAAGTTGGCCTGAAACCTAAATTTATTTATTTTATTAAGTAATTGTTCTGTGGGGTTCTATAATTCTTTTTACATCGGAATCCACACTTATCTCTATTTACAAAAATAATCAATTATGGTCCAATCTAGAAATAAATGACTCAGATGATACGTTCAGTATATTTTCTGACTAAATTATTTTCATTTTAAACTTCCTACCTCATTCCGAATTATTTGGAATTATTCAAAACTGACAATGAAGTCTTCCTTACAAACCTGTTTTATTACACGAGGTAATGTTGCAGAATGAGGTCCTTTATTTTGAATGAATAACAACATTACAGATATATTTCCAAAACTTTGAAGTGCATATCGTGTTATATTGTATCATCTTGTATTTACTATTGACATGTTTATATATTATATATTGTATACTATGCCTGTAGTTATCTTCATTACTATTGCTTGCTATATTTAGATATATTATTTTGAATTATTGTATTATGTGGGGTATTATATTAAAGTTCATTGTTTATATTTAGGCATATAGTCAGATGCTTGGTTGTTATCAGGAGAGGATGTTGTTTAATTGTGTATTTGTCAATGTTTTTGATATTAATTTGTTCATTGTAGCCATTATAGCCAACTCTATTTGTATGGGGATACCACGAAAAAAAAAATTATTATTATCATTATTATGACTAAATTATTTGAATATTAGATGATATTTATGACAAAACGCTTAACTTGAGTTATAATTTCGAGAAAGAAATTGCAAATTAACGTTTTGCCACTGAGAGGATTTCAGAGACAGGGCGTAAATCTTACGCAGACAGAGTCTATTTAGGAATGCGTCTCTTTAAGCTAAAATAGCAGATATCCGAGCCTCGTTTCACGCCAGTTCACGAGGACTCTAATATCCAAACTGAGGAAGAACTTATGTTCATCCAAAGTGGCCGATAGCCCTTGGATTCCGATGGTAAATGGTATTTGCCAAGTTATGAATCGGAATTTAATATTAGGGAATATGAAAATAAAATGATAGAGACCAAAGAGGACGTTAGGCATCCGCGATGTGAAAGGCCTCCCCAAGCCCTGACATTATCCACAAATGACGAATAATTTGGACCAATCTGGCTACACCTCCGTCAGACGAGAATCCTCCATAATGCTCTTTCTTAATGATCCGTGTAAATACGGATCGAAATGGTAATCGGACAGTTCCTTTCCTCTCTTTCTCTCTCTCCTCGAGATCTTTCCACTCTTTTTTCTTTTCCTCCCTGACCGCTGTGTGCCTATTTATGTATTAAACAAGACAGACGTGATCCTGCCTACGAAGACGAAATGTGGTTTTGAGCCTCTTTAAAGGGTTTCGGATTCCTTCAGGCCTTCTTCAGACCTGGAGGTAATCATACCCATGGTTTTCTTTCCTACGTGACCTACAATACAACACTAATGCCACTCTTTGTGGAAACCGCAGGAGGTCTCGCGGGGATGTAACCTCGCAACATATGGTAGGAAAGTTTTTGTTTCTTTATATTACTGTTCATACATTTTTTAAAAAATATATCGTTATATATACATATACTACACGATGGAAGTGAAAATATAAACAAGACGAGATTAAGCAAAAAGATTCATTAATTGTATGTTATATTTAATTATTTACTTAGACTACTATAATTTGGTATATACATATATTTATTTTATTTTCTAATTATTCAAAAAATTGTAATATATCAATACTATGTTACTTAAACTAACTATGTATCTCAATACGCGTTATGTCGCAAGATGGTACGCGTAGAAATATATGCACCCATTACAGGGTTACTGTAATGTGGGAAAAAAAAAAAAAAAAAAAAACCTCACTATTGCACTCTATGAGACGTACTGACTTAGTTCTCAATTATTAAAAGTATAATAACAATCAAGGAAATTAAAATATATTCAAAAAGTGTGTTTATTTTCATTAAAAATTTGATATTCACACAAAAAATGCGACGATACAATTATGTTTTTTTTTTTTTAAAACTGCACTAAAAAGTGCTGTAAAAATAAGTTTATTGCCAAAACTAGCATTTACTTTCATGGAATGTTACAAAACCATCCTCTCTTAAGTATTTTTTAAGAAATCACTCATTTTTAACATTTTTGTTTGAATGAAAATTAAAAATAAATCTATTTTATTGTACCGAATCACCATTTTTTTCTCTAAACCGAAGTCCAATCAAAATGTTTTATTCCATTACTAGTCTTGAAGTTCGGTCCGTTTTAAAAAAAAAGAAAGGACAAATTACGATTTTTTAAATATTGGAGGAATATAAATTATAAAAATAGCCCATTACAGAGAGGATGAAATGCTGAACATGTCCCTCGCTTAGAGTATGCATGTTCGATTTTTAGTTACTGAGGTATTTTAATCCATATCTTCTATAATACTCGTCATCATTTGGTTTTGGATACTATTTTTCCCTTTTCATCTATATAACACACCGTGCCATGGAGAAGATGGAAAGACGAACAATTCCCTCGCTAACAATATGTAGGCCCGATTTTTAGTTTTTGAGATATTTTAATCCATATGCTAAAACACTTCAGCTGACTTTACTTTACTCGAGCGTTACACATCAGAAATGACGGCTCAATTTAATGTTTTCCCCACAAAAAAGTCCTAAACGTGCCTAAAGAACTTTTCGCTTCAAAAATTGTTATTCTAGGGTGTAAACCAAAATTGGAAGTCTATAGGAGGTAACTAACATGGAAATTTAAGAAAATTACATTAACATACATTAAGAGGCTTGCTGAAAATATTAAACAATTAATAATTATCTACCAGAGCCAGACTCAAACTCAAAATTATTATAAAAGAAGTACTCTTTCTTAATCTGCTGTTTATTGACATTAATACTAAAATTTGGCATAATACGGAAAAAAATATTTTTTTTTTATTAAACCAATATTTAAAAAATCGTAATTTGTTCTTTATTTTTTTTTTTAAAACAGACCGAACTTCAAGACTAGTAATGGAATAAAACATTTTGATTGGACTTCGGTTTAGAGAAAAAAAATGGTGATTCGGGGATTGTACAATAAAATAGATTTATTTTTAATTTTCATTCAAACAAAAATGTTAAAAATGAGTGATTTCTTAAAAAAATACTTAAGAGAGGAAGGTTTTGTAACATTCCATGAAAGTAAAGGCTAGTTTTGGCAAACAACTTATTTTTACAGCACTTTTTAGTGCAGTCTTTAAAAAAAAAAACATAATTGTATCGTCGCATTTTTTGTGTGAATATCGAATTTTTAATGAAAATAAACACACTTTTTGAATATATTTTAATTTCCTTGATTGTTATTATACTTTTAATAATTGAGAACTATGTCAGTACGTCTCATAGAGTGCAATAGTGAGGTTTTTTTTTTTTTTTTTTTCCACATTACAGTAACCCTGTAATGGGTGCATATATTTCTATGCGTACCATCTCGCGACATAACGCGTATTGAGATACATAGTTAGTTTAAGTAACATAGTATTGATGTATTACAATTTTTTGAATAATTAGAAAATAAAATAAGTATATAATAATAAGTAAATAATTAAATATAACATACAATTAATGAATCTTTTTGCTTAATTAAGCGAATAAATGTGTGTGTTGAACAAACTTTCTTGACAATGTATTGTTTATACGAATACAAATATTTTTCTATAGTTATATTAGCGTTTCACTTAATGTTTTAAAGGATGTTTCCTACTTACGAATTAGCAAAAACTTGCCACATCATCGAAACTGATGTAGTGGAATTAATGCGAAGTTGGCGCAATTATAGAAAAATCGTTAAGTCGATAGCCATTAGAGAATAATGGTATAAAACTTATCATTGGGTGATGATGCAGAGTTTCAACGCATCTTGGGTAACTATTGCGTTCACTAACGCCTCATTCATTCCGATCACTGTTCTGACATTCGAAGCTTATGGGACGATTTAGTATGCATTCTTGCCCACTCTTATAAGCAGCCTTGCGTATCTCTCGCTAAAGTTATGCAAAATACTTCCGACCTTCATATACCTAAAGCTGGGGTGAAAATTTCGTGTACCGAATTTATATTTAGACATGAAATTTCCGGAGATGTTTTCACACATTGTCACGAAGTAATGAAACTTTACTGCAGAGTCATTTTGTATAGTAAATTTTCTATGTTCAGTGTCTCGGTATTTTATATGAAATACAGATAAATAACAGGAATGAGAAAAAAAAAACTGTGGTGTGTGCTTTAGATCCCATGCTATATGTGAAAACATAAAGAAGGCGATATTAATAATATAAGATATAAATTGCAAATAATTGCTTAACTGTAGCCTCGCTCACTAGCGGATCCAGGATTTAATTTAGGAGGGCTTCAGCCCGAAAGATTTTTTTTCATATATATATAACGATAATTAATTTAAAAAAAGTAGAAATAAATTAACTACCTATATGAAATGATGTTTAAGTGGTTCTTGAAGTTCTATTAAATGTAATCATACGAACAATAATACTTTAAGAGATAGTTTTTAACACTTTTTTTCTGTAAAACATGATTATATTTTATTATTTTAGTTTTTTACTATTGGGAGCTTAAGCCCGAAAGCCCCCAGTAGATCCTGTGGCCTCGCTTCCAGTATGTTGTTCAGATTTTTGAGATATTTTAATCCATATCTTCAATAAAACTCGTAATTATTTGGTGGCGTTAAGATACAGTTTTGAATAATAGCTCGTTACACAGACGATGAAATGATGAATATTTCCCTTGGCAACAATATATAGGTCAGATTTTTAGTTTTTTGAGATATTTTAATCAATATGCTACAACACTTGAATTAATCGATTTAAACCGATTTTACCGGGCGTTACTTTCCTTAATATGAATTAAGGACCTCAAAACAAGAAACAAAAATTCTTATGAACGATATGTACGCAAACGCTTAGGTTAGGACATATTCAGACTAAAGATTTTCATTGTTATATTACGTTATATTGAGTAAATAAAACTTATTTATTTGTTCCAACTATTTTATTAATTAATTGTAAATATTAAATTTATATTAAATGTTGTTCCAAGTGATTTACTGGATCATTAAGAGAGGCTCGACATAAAAGACCATATTAGTATTCTATCTAATCCATCTCCTATACAAAGCGTTTGCGGACATACCTTCGAGGAAATTTTAGGTCCTTAGTTCATTTTTGCAGTTTGTCCACTTACTCTGAAACACTCTGTATATAAATTTAAATATTTTAAAATAGCCATAATTTCTTTAATACAATAACGATTTTATGTTGTGTTTTTTTATGGATTCAATTTTAACGGAGGTTTCTATTCGCTAACTAGAGGTTTTGCGCGTGGAAATTGAACGAATAGATTTCAATTGCATAGTGCATAATGATTGTTTTTGTTACAAATAGAGAAAGTTTTTCTTTAGTTTTCTCCTTTAACCATGGCAGTTACTTTCATGGTAACAGAAAGTATTTAGAATAATAATAGTAATAATACAGGAACAAGAGGTTCGATGCTTACACTAACATCATTATACATCATTTCAATTAAATATATTTAAGGTATAGATATATTCAGAATATTTAAACTAAAAATTTACATTGATACGAAACCGTCCGAGTAGAAAATCACTTCCTCCTATGCAATTCGTTGCAACACAACGTCGAATTCCTTAGGAACATCGATAAATCTAGACGCCGTTCCATAAATCCATGTTGCAAATCTTGGAGCAATCCATTAAGGAGATCTTGAAACTGGACATTTATTAATTCTAATTAGAACTAGGCTCTGGATACGGCACTTATAGCCAGTAGATAGGATCCTACTCGCACGTGGGAGGAACAAGAAATTCAACAGGAATATGTTTCTCTACTTGCGATACTAGTTTCGATTCCGGCTGGCGATAATATATAACCAGCTACCTGCAATATATTGCAGGACATCTTGCATCTTTTCCAGTAATATATATTTAAATATTTAAAAAAAATAAATAAATATTATCCCTAAGTTATTGAAACATATTCTGCCAAATTTATCATATCTGTGTGTATGTAAACCATTGCACATTTACAAGAAAATTAAAATAACAGAAATCACAAAATTTTGAATATGATCTTAAACTTAATAGTATTCTAAAAAAAAAGAAAAATGAAAAATTCATACCAGACTGAAACAACAAAAACCGCTCGACGTTTCCGATTACTTCGGCACTTACTAGACAAACGCTCTAAACTTCCAATTAATTACAAAAGACTCATATACATGACTATAATAAGGCCTATTCGGACTTACGGAGTTGAGCTGTGGGGCTCCACTAAACCATCGAATTCCTCTTGTATCCAATCCTTACAATCCAAAATCCTTCGTAAAATCCTTCATGCTCCTACTTTGTAATAAATAAAACCATCCATAATGACCTTAATGTTCCTTATGTTTCAGATCTGGCCCAATCTAGATACCTATCCTTCCATAATAAACTTCAGAATCATCCCAACCCTCTCGTTTCTAAACTTGTTATCTCTTCAATTCCTGATAACCCTCCGAGGCGTTTGAAAAGAACATGGCCCCGTGATCTCCTAATGTAGACATATTATTAGAGTGCTACCATTGGGTAGTTTCTCAACAAGTGTTTTCACGTCATTATATCCATATGTTCAAATTTATATTTATATCCATATTTCTTTTATACAGTTGTAAATATCATTAAGAAAAAAAAATAATAATAAAAATTATGAAAGATATTTAAATTATTATCCCTCATATTTTGTACAGACTGTTTTATTGAGAAATAACACATTCTGTCATACGTAAGGCCAGTTACAATATATTTTAATACATGTAAAATTAAATCTATTTATAAATAATTTACTTTTTTTTTTTCAACATTAGCTAAGATATGGCTACTAAGATTTTTAAAACAACAATTGTTTTTTGATCAAAGTCGTTAGCCTACAATTTATTCAACTATTCCAAACGAAATTGATCGTAAAACTGCGTCTTTAATGTGTGAGTCATCACGTTTACTTTGGACCACTCAACTAAATTGGATGTTACGACTTCAAATGTTTTAAATAAAAAAAAAAAAAGCGATGCAATATATTACATATAAATTTTAAATTGCAAGATGTATTTTCTTCTTAAAATTTTTCTCACAAAACTACCGAACTAAATACTCAAATAGAAATTCGTGAAGTACATTGTAATAAAACGGACGATCGTATATTCTTAGCTGAAAATTAAATTATGAATAATAATTTAAAATTATACAGTTTCCGACTGCTTCAACACTTACTAGACAAATGCTTTAAACTTTCTATTAATTACAAAAGACTCATCTACTTAACCATAATAAGACCTATATGGACATATGGAGTTGAGCTTTGGGGCTCTACCAAACCATCGAATTCCTATCGTAGCCAATCCTTACAATCCAAAATTTTTCGTAAAATCCTTAATGCCAAATATTTTGCCACAAATAAAACCATTCATAAAGACCTTAATGTTCCATATGTTGCTGATTTAGCCCGAGCCAGATACCTATCCTTTCATGATAAAATCCAGTCCCATCCGAACTTGTTTTCAGCCTTACTTCTTCCTCGCTTTTTGAAAATCCTCCTAGGCGACTGAAAAGGAGATGGCCTCGTGATCTTCTCACCTAGAATTAAATAGGGAGTGCTACCACTGGGCAGTATCTCTTCAAGTCTGTTCATGTCATGATTTCTAATGTGTGCATTTTTACTAGTTGTATTGTTTATACAGTTGTAAATTTCATTTTATAAATTTATGAAAAATGATTTAGCAAGAAAAATTTTAACTATTAAAAAAAAAAATTAGAATGGTATAGAAACGTAGGAATTTAAATGGTTCTAACTTTGATAGGAGAATTACTTTTTTAAAATAATTGCCTCAAGATGCTTCAACTTTACTTCAATAACTACTGAAAAGTCTTAAATTGCATTTAAGTTCAATAGTTAAGAAAACTTTAAAATACTAAGAAACTAGGCGTGAGAGTAACGATAAAATAAAATTTATCAAAAGGTACTTTATTGGATCCAAGAAAACTTTGAACTCGAAAATTAAAATATATCTTGATGCTTTTTTTCATCATTTTTCTTATACATTTTTTTCTATTATCATACTTTAGTTTATCGAGAAAGTTAAGGAGTTTTAGAAACTTGACAATTACACAACTGTGAAATGAACAGAGTGGAAGTTATGAGTTTTAATATTTTATTGGACCATATAACTTGAATTTTATTTCTTCACAGTAGGGTGCACTAGTTATGAATTATGTAGGAGGTTAGAAGAAACTGGCCTCTTTTCCTATTATAAAACTCATAATCCGATTGGCGATCTAGTTTTATTATGTAACAATAAATTTGTTTATTCTCGGTTCAGCAATATTGCGAATATATATTATTTTAGAGGGAATTTACATTAAGTATCTCCTTTTTTTACTATTCTATATGAATCACCAAATTCATTTTAAAAAAATATTATATATATATATATATATATATATATATTATATTTGGGGGTGATAAATATTTAGGACGCAGTCATTATAAAGTTTTCAGGTACTACAGTACTTGAATACCTCCAGTGCTCGAACCACGCCCTGATGATGACCCACATGTTTGGGTTGAAACGTCGGCACTAATAAAAACTGTATAATGACTTTGTTGCTTGTATATATATATATAATATATATATATATATATATATATATATATATATATATATATATTACTTTGTATTTTTTAAAGTATAATAAACACGTTTTCTTTCATTCATAAGTAGTAACATTAAATTAATTACTCAATATTTAATAGTTGACCGTTGCATTATAAAGGAAGATGGTCCGGGTTGGCGGTCATAAATAGGCTAAATAGTGGTAAAACTATTTTATTGAAAGCCGACGTTTCGACCCGACTTTGCAGGTCTTCTTCAGGGCTAGAACGGACAAGATACAAAAAGATAAAGAATTGTGGCAGTTACATAATATTTATAAACAATGTGAATAAGCTTATTAAAATTATAAACAGTAAGTACATTAAAGTATGAACAATGTAAGCTAAGTAACAAGATCCTAAACTGAAGTCAATAGATGCTAACGTTCTAGCCCTGAAGAAGACCTTCAAAGTCGGGTCGAAATGTCGTCTTTCAATAAAATGTTTTTACCACTATTTAGCCTATTTATGACCGCCACCCCGGACCATCTCTTTCCTTTTTAAATTAATTACGTTTAAATAATTTTAAAACAAACAAATTTCTTATTTCAAAAATTTATTTTAGATGTTTTCGGAAGACCTGTCACATTAAATAGCATTCCTTTAAAAATTAAAAAAAAAAACTTTTGTATATTTTACTAAAACCATAGAAGATAATTAAATCTATAAAAATTATTCAACTTTAACTATTTGTAATTATTTTATGTTGTGACAATATAAAAATTAAAGCTAAAATAATATACTTATATAATGACTTACGATATATTTTTTTTTTTTTTGTAAACTGTTAGGAAATAGTTCTATGTAATAATCGTTAATAATTTGAATAATATAAGAAGAGAGCACCTTTGCAATTTAGCTATTATCGGTTCTTCAAAGGCATGTTTGTTACATCACAAAGTATTCCAAGAGAAAGTAACCAATAAACCCACAAATATCGTCATTACAATCATAGTTTAATGTTTGAGGTTTTGCCGAACGCAATCAGGGTAGTATTATAATATAGGTATATATATATATATATATATATATATATATATATATATATATATATATATATATATATATATATATTTTGTTTTAGTTATAAAAGTACTCACGTTGTGTCTGGGCGGCAGAGATGTGATCCTTCGAACTTTGGCAGGATGCAGAAGAGGACGAAGGAGGTCCTTGCCTGTCCTGCATCGCCGCGAAAGCCAGGATAGTTGCCATGTTCTGAGGAAGGACCATCTAGAAAAAAAAAAAAAAGGAAGGATATAAGTAAGAAGGATATAAGGATATAACAATTATTCCAGAAACATCAAAACGCCCTTACATACAGGCAGGTATAAAAATTAGATTTGTTCCAAGCTAATGGAGGTTAAATTGTCGAGCACGAAAATGAGAAACGTTTATAGTGCCTTAGGCCCCGTGGTGGTACCTAAAAATGTTTTGATGCCTTCCAGGCCTCATAATGAAACACAGCTTAAGCTTTGTGCTCGTCTGTATTTTTTTATTTTTTTTTTATTCTGTAATACTCCGGTATTCCTTGTTCTCTCTGAGTGTATCATTACTGGAAATATTAGGTTAGAAAGCAGTTTCAAAGATGAGGAAAAAATGTGTGATCTCGCAGATAAATGGATAATAGAATAATAAATTATAGGGGAGAAAAGGTGTAAAGTGAACGAGTAAATATTCTTTAATATAAAGTATACAATTTAAAATACATTAGTTTCTAATCAGTATTATAAAGAAGAAAAAAAAACTGTTATTTCCTCACTTATAGTTTTATTTAATATTAAAAAAATAAAACCCTATTTAAGGTTATAGAAAAAAAAAAGTTTCTAAACTACTATAAGATAGTAATTCTACCAATAAAACAAAACATAATACATTCAAAATAATAAAAATAAATCTATCGGTGAATCGATGAATTAACGCAGTTAATTTCATTCATTTCACGTCATAAGTATGTAGTTTATTGCTATTTAATTTATGAAACTAAAGCATCCTAACACAAAATTTTGTTAATATTATTTAATTTATGAATATTTCAATCTTTTAACTATGGTCGATTAGTAATTATATAATGATTTGTATTTACAACAAATAAACCAGGTAATCAAATAAAAATAATATTAAAAAAGTATATTTATATAAAATTATAAACATTTGAGCATATAGCTTCATGGAAAATTTAATAAAATTCTATATTCGCCCGTGTTTCTATTTAAGAATTATTTATTCTAAATATTTTTGCATTCTTCATGATTCATGGTCTATACTCATAAATGTTAATAGATAATGATTCAGCTACAACGACAATAATATGCTAATATAATTAACATTTTAAATACCTTAAAAATTAATATCATTGTATGATAAAAAGAATATTAAAAGTAAACTGATTATAATCGATAGAAATAGTAACTGATTCAGGAATTAATTTAGAAATTTATTTCCAAGTCCTCTTGATTCCCCTAACAAATGTATATATATATATATATATATATATATATATATATATATATATATATATATATTTAAATTTTATTTTATTAAGAAATAATACATTTTGCCTCAGTTAAGGGCATTGAGTATTAGAGCTGTGTGAACTCGTTCATACCATATATACAATAACAAAAACAAAAGAAAAATTATAACAAAAGAAAATTTTTATTTTACGTTAAATTTGCCACTGCGTTGTATCGTATTAAATGTGTTGGTGTTTATTCTGTCTTGTATTCTTGATCCTTGCTTAAATTGTCTGCAGAAGATCTCTAGACCACTGCCATTTTATTCGTCGTTGAAGCTCACCAGGTAACAGGGAGGAAGAGATAGAACGAGTGGATTTGGATGATTGAGAGTAGAAGAATGAAATTTTGTGTACGTAGGATTTTAATTTTGGTATGTTCATGTCTTAATGTGTGTCCAATTAGGTCTTAATATGGTGGTGTAGATTAGTCGCTCGTTTAGTAAGTTGAGTGGAGATCTGTAGTCCAAAAGATGTTGCAGTTGTTTGTATCGTCTGGTCAGTTCTTTTTTTTTTTAATTTAGTGCGTATATTCCAGGTGAGTTTTTTGTCCAAGTATAGTCCGAGATATCGCACATGAGTTTTTGAAGAAACTGGCTTGTTGTCTATCGTCACAGCAGGACATGAGATGTTTCTCAGAAAGGAGCTAACATGAGTTGACTTGCTGCCATTTATTTTAGTTTTCCATTTGTGGAAAAATTAAAAACAGAACTTATTAAAAAAAAAAATGAAACTTGAGACAATATTAAACAAAAATATAAAAAAACACATTCATACTTATTTACAGTCAGCAGAGGGAGCTTCGAGCCGGGCTTTTCTCCTCACGTGTGGAGGATAAGGCCAGACTCTAAGAGATCCCGGCGCTTCTCTCTCAGCCGCATCACTGGGCATTTATGAATATATATAAACAGTATAATAGCGTAATTAATTTATAAAAAATAAAAAGAGTGTGTGTTAGCGCTGAAAAAAAAATTGCGTCATTGATCGACTGTAGAATTAAAAATCGTTAGACTCGACACTGCCTTCGATTACGATCTACGCTCTTCCGCCTCTGAAAGGAAGTAACGTACACTCCATAACGAACCGACTGAATAAGCACCTAGAAGACACCGAAAGGGTTCGGATGAAGTACAAAGGTTCGATGTGGAGCTAGATTGTAGAATATGCGGGCAAGCACAAAGCCCCAATGGGTGTCCAAAGGGTGGGATATCAGATCTCACAACTGCTACCGTAGCAGAAAAAAAAGTTGTGGGTCGATATTAAAACAGATGCCTAAGGAAGTGACATGTGGGCAGGTCTATTCTCTTCATACGTCCCTCTTCCTGGGCGATGTTCCTATTTCGTTAATAATTCCTTCGTCTGGGGAGAGTCTGAACTAAACAATTCATTTCGAGCTACACGATGGGACAAAATAGCGAAAGAAATAAAAAAAGAACCTAAAGAAATAGGCGTGGGATTGAAATATTTTGCAAAAAAACATAAATATATTTTCAGACAAATCAAAAATCCCGAACTAAGCGAAAATCTCGAACAAAGCTGGTAATTTTATTCAGATAAAAAAAATCTAAGGTATGTGCTTTAGACCACAGAACAGAAGTTAAAACAACATAATATAGAAATATTTTATTTACGAAAATTCTCGTGATTAAAGCATTTTCAATCTGGAGAGAGGCAAACTTTGTATATTTAATTAGGTACTAAAAACTCGTAAAAATCCATTTGTTTTCCTCCTGAAGATCCGTAAGATAATTTTAGCACAAAATCAAGAAAAATTTAGCCTTTAAAAATATCAAGTCATTTGGAATGACCTACAACTCAAAATTGTCAAAATAACAACATTAAATAGGACTAACCGTCCAATATTTATGTAAGCCACCTTTTTTCTCGGTTTTGTGCTAAAACTATCTTACGATTCACGTGAAAAGCAAATGGACATTTACGAATTTTTAGTGACTAATTAAATATACAAAGTTTGCCCCGCTCCAGATTGAAAACGTCCCAATTGCGAGAATTTTCGTAATTATAATATTTCTAGGTTATGATGAGATGAAGTTATTTCCGAAATTTCAGGCGGATGTTAATATTTAGCTATTTGGCGTGATCTACACCCCCAAATTCTTAAAATAAGGTTATATAGAACAAACGGATCATTATTTTTGTAGGCTACTTATAATTAATTAATCTTATAATTATCATACGATTCAGGTGGAAAGCAAATGGACATTTACGAGTTTTTAGTGACTAATTAAATACATAACGTTTGCCCCACTCCAGATTGAAAACGCCCCAATTACAAGAATTTTCGTAAATATAATATTTCTAGGTTATGATGAGATGAAGTTATTTCCAAAGAGAGCCTTTAAAAATATTTAGCCATTTGGCGTGATCTACACCCACAAATTCTTAAAATAAGGTTATATAGGACAAACGGGTTATTATTTTTGTAGGCTACTTATCTTATAATTATCTTACGATTCAGGTGGAAAGCAAATGGACATTTACGAGTTTTTAGTGAATAATTAAATATAAAAAGTTTGCCCCTTCGGATTCAAAACGCCCCAATCCCAAGAATTTTCATATTTAAAATAATTGAGATGAAGCTATTTATGAAGTTTCAGACGGATGTTCATAATTTGATTAAAATGGGTCTGTATCACGGATACCACGATACCATTTTGAATAATAGCTCATTACAAAGAGGATGAAATGGTGAACATTTCCCTCGCTGATAATATGCAAGTCCGATTTTTAATTTTTGAGATATTTTGATCCATATGCTAAAAAACTTTAATTTTGCCTCTTAATCGATTATTTAATTTTAAATACCAGGAGTGCCAAAGGGTCACTCTATAACAAGAATATATAATAATTACTTGCAACATACATACACAAATCAGTGCCTTACTCATCGTATAGATGGACTTCATAAGTATTGCAGCAATAATGAAAATAACATTTTTAGTCAGTATAAAGGTGTAGTTTTTTTTTTATTAGTGTATCATGTTAATCTCAAATATTAAAAAAAAAATGATTGCTATTCTATAATTTTTTACTTTACAAATTCTAATAATTTCTATAATTTTATCTGTATACAAGAAGAACTTTAAGGTTTTTTTTTTTTATTTAGTATTTTTTTCTATTAAGATTTTTATTGTAAGAACTGTTTAAAGTAACTGGTTAATCAATATCTCATGCAAGGAAGTTATGGTAGGTGGGGTACTTAAGTATTTACGGATGTCCAGAAAATACGTGGGAGGCCAAAAAGCAGATGGATAGATTGAATAAACGAAGATGCTACATTGGAAAAACTGAAATAATATACAAGATCTATCAAGATTAATTTTTTTTCGAAAATTAGTTTTGAGTTTTTTTTTTTTTTCACTTTTGCCTCACTTTGAGCTCTTCCATTAACATGAAGCAGTTATATTCAGACATCTATAAAAAACAATGCTCAAACCTGACGAAATACTTTAAATGCATCCCGAAAACTCAGCCAATGTTATTGCTGTCCGAACACTCCTTATCTTTAGTCGTTATCTTCAAGAAAAAAAAAAAAAAATCAGAACCCAGGTTGAGACCCATTATGTAAATTTGGACGTTGAGGCCAGAAAATCTCCATTTTGATGTTTCCCTAAAGCTAATCCTATATAATGAGGGTTATTACCTCTGGGAGCTTACACCAATTAACTAATTGTTTAAAGGTTTGTTTAATAATAATTGAACGGGAACCTGTCAGTTGGGTTTCAATTAAGGGTCTCTGGATGGTTTATACATATGTATAATACTTGTAATTTGTGGGTTTAACAGGGGCATTTGTCATATCTATAGGGGTAAATAAATCATCAGCTGTTTGTAGCTTCGGGTCTGTAGTTCGGGAAGTTAAATTTTAAATATAATTGTATTTATCCTAGCTTATCCTGGTCTAAATACAGACGAATTTTAGATTATCTATAATTAAATTTGTTTTTCTGTTGTCTTCATTGGCTATTTGTTTGCAGTTATCTGCGTGGAGTTCTATTGTATCGTTGTTGATTCTATCTGTATATCTTGTTTTTGGTCTTCGACGTGGTCTTTTGCCTACTATTGAGGCATTAATTGTTGTGTAGAGGCTTCCAGAACATGCTCCTCCCATCTTAACCACCGTGTTTTCATATCATGAGATATTGATTGACCAGTTTCTGAAAGCAGTTTTTTATTGTTCTTTCTACTATATGCGTTAGTACTCTGATTCCAGAACGGTTCTGTTATCGTGCGGAGAATTTTTCTCTAACATTTTTCAATACTTCTTTCTCGAGCGATGGTTAATGTCCCTGTCTGACAGGTATATATAAAACTGTATATATATATATATAATTAATTAAAATCATATGAGGAAAATGAATTAAACATTTTTTAATTTTTTTTTTTAAATAAAGTATGTGTACTAACTCCGATAGAATATCTCATCACTAATAATGGAAAGACTTAGATTTCATTTTATTTTTTATTTTTTAACAGTCTATAGTATCAGGCGGGTTCCACCATCGCGGATCCATTGATTGATGACAATCCATGTCAATGATTTCCATGACAAATGGATTTCTAATTGTGATTGAGTAATGCGAATTGTTTGTTTCCATTGTGGGCGTTTCTTCTTCCATTACGGCGGCCATCAAGGGGGTCCTGGAACTTGAGGGCGGAAGAAAACACGATCGAAAGTCCTTTCTCACGATTAGGAAGGCCATGAGCGATCAAGAAGGCACCTCCATCAGGAGGCAAGATGGGGGGGAATCATTGAAATTTGAACGGGTTCGGTGGGTGAGGACTCGTTGTGTGGGATATGAGAATCAGCAGTCTTGGAAAATCTTGGATCTCAATTGCCAACTATAATTGAGATGAGCATTAGGGTCTGTAATGGCCAACATCTTCTGAACTGTCGATGAAGGTATACATCTGGAAATAATAACGGATTCTGGATTTAATTTTTGGGGGCACAGAATCTCTCTCTTTCTGTCTCTCTCAAGGAAAACAAATTACATATATATATATTTTGTTTTTCTTTGCGGCACACTACTCTTGAGGCACAAACGAAAGTTTCATGACACAAGAACTTGGAAAAAAAAAACATTGGAAATAAATAAAACCTAACTTCACAACGAATATAGTGAACTAAGGTTCTCAAATTGCCGCAAGGTAGTAGCGCAGTACATGCCTATACAAAGCACGTTTTTGCAGACTGAACCAACACAGTGTATCCACCACGGAATCACCACAAACTAAATTTTACCCGCTCTTCCAAATTTACTCACCCAGTCCCAAAATTACCCCATCTTACAGTATTCAATATTAGTTGTTGTTGGTTTGGGCTTTAAGGCGTAAAACCCTAGGGCCATCAACGCTTGTGCGTTAGTTATTTTGGTTGTATGTTGAGCTTAGAAACCCCTTAAGGAGAAAAAAATAATCGAAAACTAATAATAAATAAATAGTATAATATATGAACAATATTTAAGAACACATGAAAAAAAAAATTAAAATTAAAAATAGAAATAGAAAAATCATCTTTATTCTGGGACTAGGTACCTTTAGAATAACAGTATTGTTCATATAAATTAACCATAAATCTGGCCAAAATACAATGAAATAATAAATTATATTTATTTCTATATTTTATTTAACAGTCCATGGATATAATAAGGGCATTCCTGAAAAATAACGCATTTTTCTCTTCTAACGCATAGACGAGAAGGGCCAATAATAAAGAACTGCTTACAAAAACTGGCTAATCAATGACTTGATATGAAAGCAAGGAGGTTAAGATTGGCAGGATTTTTTTTTCTTTCGGAAGTCTTAACATAACAATGAGTGCTTCAATAATATTTAAGAGACTTTATGGCATTTGTGGAAGGCCAAAAAGAAGATGTATAGAATCAACATATCATTGATCAAAGCTGCATGGAGATAACTGGAAATAAGTAGTCCAGGTTATGGAGAAATGGAGAAGTCTGGTTAATGTGGCAAAAGACCCACAAATTCTGTAATGCCAACAGAAAAAAAGTGCTCTGTAAACATGAACGATGCAGATTTGGCTGAACGTTATTTAAAGGAATTACTTCAATGTATTTAATAGGTCAATTTTTTTTCCTTCTACGTTATTATCCGTAATTCTCTATTATCTTACGACAGGGGTCACGGACAGACACTAACCCAAATGAACAAAATCGCTTCAGCGCAATCAGAGCGTATCTTGCGCATATGTGGAAAGGAACGTTAATTATAACAGACTTTCTAGGATAACACTAATTTAGCCACGTTTCCATGGAAATGTCGGCCATCTTACTCTAAGTTTTTCCTCCTCGAGAGTTCTCAGATGGAATCTAAATTCTAATTGGTGGGTCAGTCATCAATTTCCATCAATTCAACCAATCAGTTCTAAAGGGGCCAATAATACGGAGAGTCAATTCCCAATTGTTGAAGTCACTGTGGCAGTTTGCTATGAACTGAAATTGATTGTTTCTCGCTTATTTTACAATTGGCATTGTAGAAGTTCCATAAATTAAAATATAAAAAAAAAATCTACTACAATATTAATGAAACAATAACATTTTAATATAAAGAGTAAAAAAACTCACCAAGAGACAGAAAATAAAGGTTAGGTTATAATTGGAAAAATCCAAGCACACTGCCTTCTATATCTAAAATTCAGATTAAGAACAAAATAGTTCTTTTGGACAGATATTTTGAATTTTTTGACGAAAATGGGTATTCATGAGTTTTAAATACCACATTAAATAATGAATTTGATCAGAAAATGTCGAATTTCTGCTTTTTTTTCGTAGATAAAAAATCTCTAGATTACGATAAGATTTTAGACTTTGTTCTTAATTTGATAAAAAGAGATTAGCACCGCGAATTATTTAAGTAAAAAAAAAAATCATAGAAATCGCCATTTTTGAGATACAATAATCTGTAAGTCAGTGAGTATTTAATTTTAAAATTTAAGATTTTAATACTTTTCAATAATTAAGATAAAAATCTATTCTCGATTTAGCTCCTGTTTTCCTTCATAATCCCTATAGCTGAGTTTTGGGGATGCATGATATGATGTGTTGTCTACTCAATTTCAATTCATCAAATATAGATGAATGAAATTAATGTACACTCTGAGACGTAATGACTTTTATCTGTATACCATAGCGTGTGCCATTTTGAAAAGGTTGACGTTATGAAGTGAACACGATAGTGACAAGGGTATTTAACAGTTAATTACTTACACGATGCTAACTACAACAGCCACTAATTAACAAAAGCTATTAAACTAATTAGCAATTAAATGGAGATATCTTCTCCATTTGTTCCAGGAAGATTGGGCAGAGATGCTCCCGGTGAGTATGACCCAGATGGAAACTCTAATTGTTGCGCGTGGTTTCCAGTGGCGTTGTAAGCTATTGGGGTCGTTTGCTACCAACTGCCAGAACGAAGTTTTATTGCTGGAATAAAGTACAGGGCTTTCTAGAATATCATTAACCTGGGAGAAAGATGGCAGCCTTGAGGAACCTTCCGCGTTCTCTCCTCAGGTTCGGTGTCAATAACGTAATAGGGAAGATACCATGGAAGTGATTTATGAAAAATATACTTAGCGAACTGTCAGGGATCATTATTGTTTGAAACGGAGATAAAATGTTTTGATATTTCCGTAATGATAAAGCACTTGGAAACGACTGTGCCTCATATATTACAATAGATTGCACATTAAAATACACAAGAATAATGAAATATTCATTACTATTTTTTTTATTTTTATTTTTTTACGCTAACAAATAGAAGTAACAAAAAGAAAACGGATGATTAGTCGACTACGTACCCACCTCAAATTATCATTTTAAACATAAAAGAACAAATTTGAATCTGTCTGTTTGTATATAGTAATATCCATACGATGGGAATTAAACTCATTATCATTAATGAAATTTTTATGTATTGAACAGGTCACTCTTACTAAATTTTATCCTGTACTTTCTCTTACGCACGCGCAAAGGTATTTTGACTCCTTGATTGTATTTCGAATTCGAATTGTACGATTTGGCTCAAAGCTAGAGAGATCTTGACTAGTGTTGTTAATCTACAAATGCTCGAACGTATTTACACCTTGAAACGCTTGTCTTTTGAAAACTTATTTTCAATAACGTAATAGGGAAGACACCATAGAAGTGATTTATGAAAAATATACTTAGCGAACTGTCAGGGATCATTATTGTTTGAAACGGAGATAAAATGTTTTGATATTTCCGTAATGATAAAGCAATGGGAAGCGACTGTGCCTCATATATTTCAATAGATTACACATTAAAAAACATAAGAATAATGAAATATTCATTATTTTTAGGCTAAGAAGTAACAAAAAGAAAACGGATGTATTAATGAATCAGGAAGATTATCGATAAACTTTGGGACACTAAAAGTCACGCTTCAATTTTAAAATCAAACGAGAAATTTTTCCTCCCAAAATAATTATAAGGAAATAAATGTCCATTGAAAATATACCTACTTTGATACAAATTTTGTGGTCTACTTCATCACTTATTCCCATCAGAAAAAATAATTCTGGATCAATATTGCTATGTTATTAATGGATTAATAAATATAAATCATTCAATGAGGCAATAAGATATTTTAGCGTACATATGGTGCGAATGAGTCTCACATAACTCTATTATTTAATTCCCTTAAGTGAGGAAAAATTTATTGCTTAAAAAAAAAATTCATAATTTTCATTGCGTTGAAAATTTCTGAGTAACAAACAAATGCTTTATAAATACGACTGATTTATTTTCTCGAAATAGGAATACGGCCTGGATAACATCTGGAATATGCAACTACTGCAGACTAAAGAACCGCCAATGGTAATCTACATACAAACAAGAGCTGCCTCGCTGTTGAACAGGCAATCTGCAAAGAATAAAAGAACTAATGATTCGAAAGAGAAACGAAAAAAAAAACTTTGCCATGTTGGATCGGAGAGCAAATTGTGTTCTGTATGCGATCCGCAAGGCAGAGCTAGGTGTGTGTTCCGAATGGGTCCTATTTGGCCACGTCTTGTATTCTTCCGCGCCTCGGAATACTTCGAGGTCTTTAATGCATCCTCTAAGTTTTTTTTTTTTTTTTTTACTTGTAATTATGTCATCAACACAGATGTGAATTTTATGCAATTGTAAATGTCATGGATAAAAATAAATGTGACTTCATCTACTGTACTAGTTTTTTTTAAACGTGAACACATTTCTCGTATCAATTTTTGTTTATTAAAAGCAGGGTTTTTATTAATGAACAGTGAAACTGTGGAATGGAGATATATGGCATATGAAATAATTTCCGGCATTTAAAAAAAAATTATATATGCAAATTATATTAACAATCAAAAGTATAAAATAAAGTAATTTTAATACTCTTAAATATCATATTTAAATAGAAAAATCGGTATATACATATTTATAATGTTTACAGTCAACAGATATCTAAATGCACAGTTATAACTCTAGATAATGTAAATTAAATAGCGCTTCTTCACTAAGAACAATAAAAAAAAAAGTTTTAAATCCGTTTAAAATCGTGTAGCACTGCTTTAAGGAAATGGTTTGTGACAAATAATGCAAAAATATAATACTTTAGACGGGTGAAAAAAATTATGGTATTTAATTGTTTTTAATAATATATTGTACAGTATGTAATTTTTACTTTCACTTCCCTATATTTGAAAATACCTATTAGTACTAAAAATCAGGTGGTAAATATAAGTTGTGTGATACGAAAACTGCACCAGATTTTTGTTTAAAGAAATAGATGGCTCTCAGCTTATTCTGTTAGAAACCTCAACTTTATTATTATGAACTTTAAACTTATTAAATAAGAAAGTTTTTATAAAGGTTGAAAATTTTTAACCCAATAGTTGGAAGTAAAAAAAAAAAAAATTAGTGATAATATAAAAAACAGAACTAAGTTAAATTCCTTCTTAAAATGGAGCAAAATCTACTTGTATTTAAAGAAAATGTATTCTATTTCCGTATAATTAATATATATATATATATATATATATATATATATATATATATATATAATATATATATATATATATATATATATATATATATATATATATCTATGTGTGTGTTTTGATATAATTTAAAGTAAAAAATAACTAAGATGTGTGCTTTAGACCACACGATAAAATAAAACATCAATAAGACGGGATTAATAATATGAAATATATATTATAAATAATAGCTCATTATAAAGAGTTTGAAATGCTGAACATTTCCCTCGCTTACAGTATGCAGGTCCGATTTTTAGTTTTTGAAATATTTTAATCCATATCTTCAATAAAACTCGTTATCATTTGGATTTCAACACTATTTTTCCCTTTTCACCTCCCTAACACGGTTAAGTTACAATTTTTCTTGCTAACAATATGCATGTCCAATTTTTAGTTTTTGAAATATTTTAATCCATATTTTAAAACTCTTCAATTAGTGTACTCCAGTACACTTCTAAAAAGTTTGAAGCAAAAAGTTTTTACTTCAAAAACTTACAGAAATAGTAAATTATTCATGTTAATTTGTGTATATTGTGTATTTAAAGTTATATAGATACTATTATATACCATTCTCCGTGTCTAAGAAAGCTAGTTATAAGAAAATCCCATTATTTTTTTTAGAAAGTCTCTTGGACAAATGATCCCTTACTCTAATTAATCCGGATTAGTATAACATAACGGGCGGTGTATACGATATAGCCTTGCTCCTTTCCCGTGGAATATGATAGTACGCAATCCTATTCGCGATGAGCACTCCTAGCAAAATATTAAACTGCCTAATAAGCCGGGAGATTATTAGTTAAACAGAGCGTACCTCCCCCGGGGCGTATAATATCCATCATGACTTTCCAACAGCCTTCGGGGAAACAAGAAGAAGAAAAAAAAAATACCACGAAACGACCCCAAACTACAAGAAAACAAAAAGGTAGACCCCAACTGCCATAATACTCCGATTTAGGAAAATTGATATCCAGTTTTTTGGCTGCGCTATAATGAAAGATCTCTCGGAGCATACTGATGAGGCACCCAGGTAGAGATCACGTCCCTTCTAATAGTTTATTTAAAACTTCATCTGCCCTCTAGGCTACAATACCGGCTCGCTCTGACCACCTTCCAATCTCGTTCATGTTACAACTAATATTCATATATATATATTATTATGAAGGATAAAGGATAAATAAAAAGATAATAAAATCATTTTTAATAAATATAATTGTCTATCGGAATTTTTTACTTGTTGGGCGCCTGCATTTTACTAGCCTTTCATCTCTAACTAGAAACTATGAGTTACTTACTCATAATTTGCCCATGATTTAACATTAATCCTACCATGCTAGCTCAGGTGAGAAGGGGTTAGGTTGGGTATTTTTATAAAGAAGCAAAAAAGGTTAAGAGATCTATTTACAGAATTAATACTATTTACAAGCAAAAGAAATGAAATAAAAGAAAAAAGAGAGAATTTAAACATAATTACTATATTCAATTAAAGATAAATTGGAAGATACTTAAGATAATAAAAATAACAAAAAAAAAGATACTTATTCTATATACAATAGTATGGCATGCCACATATAAACACCAAGAAACCTTAGTTAAGATATAAGATATCAGAACGCATGCTCATGCTAAAATAGGAATTAATAATTAGTCACAGGAAACAAAAGAGAGAAGAATTATATTTTTTTTTCAATGCTTCTTTAATCTTAGTTACAACTTACATGGGACTTAAGTCACTTAATTATTATTCAATAAACTACAAAATGCTCATTGATTCTGCTGTTTATTCGACGCCAGAATCCCGTTTTTTTTTTTTAAATTAACAATTTTGAGCTTTGGTGCTCTACAAAAACATCAAATTCTTCCTGTACCCAATCCTTTATGAGGTGTATCATTTTGTCTGTGACTTAAAATTATACAGTTTTTTGTTTATTATTTTTTTTTTTAACAAACAGTTGAATATTTTAATTTTATTGAATCCGTACATATTTAAATTGTATCAATTTCTCTGTGTGCTTCTTATAATTATAACAAGTTCAGAGTGATGTGATTTCACGCATGGAAGATTCATCAAAGTTCTTAGTGATTTAAGATTAATAAATTTATATACAAGGATATTTTTCTCAAGTGATATTTTTGTATATAAAATGCAATAAAGTATCCCAATTTTAAATCTGAAATCTGATAATGGGAATTTATTGTTATTTGAACAAACATTTTTCTTTTTATGGAGCGAACCAAAAATCGCAAGTTGCTATCCTTCGTACGACCGGCCTTGAGCTGGAATTCGTTCCTGTCATCCATCAAATGCTGTTACCATTTTAGGGGGGGTCTGAAAATATTTATAAAAAGTAGTTAAAATTCCCCCCTAGAGGGGGGGGGCTAGAAAGTCCACACTGATTATACTTTCTTCGAAGGCGCGGATGGTCCGCGAATGCTAAATAGCGAATACCAGGCCAAGACTTCGTCATAACCGATATAGCTCGCATTGTGTTGCCGAATGTGTTTTCGGTTTAGCAACTCAAACTAATTAGGGTACCATTAACAACCTACGAGGAGTTGTCGCAAGGCGAATCTGTCTTAATCTATGCGGCACGGGGTGTCATAAGACCGAAAATATGGGATCCCTTAGAGGTATGCGTAATTGAATTTCAAGCAGTCGCCATAAATCCAAAGAGAAACTCTGCCATCAGACTAATTGTGTCGCAGGGGACTTCGACACAATGGGAGCAGTTATGTACTAAATTAAATATTTGTAAATAATTTATAACATATATTTTTATTTACTAATGTTCGCCGAATATTATATTGAATATTGGAAGTTCGAGGAGGTTGGAAATCCAATTTATATCTCTCTGGTCTGGCTAAAACTATTTAAGTCGACTTATTTTCAAATCGAGTAAATCGATCATTGTCGATCTCTTGGGCTGTTACCCTATTGGTAAAATTCAGTAACTCTAGATCCCAATAAGAGGGTCCTAAGGATGACCCTCTATCTTTTGGGAGTCTAGACCAAAACTACTTGAGTTCTTTTTCCAAACGATAGCCCTGAAATTCCTGACAATTTCATAATAATTGATCAGTCAACTACATACCCATCTCCATTTTGAACAGAAAAGAACAAATTTGTATTTCTGTCTGTTTGCATATAGTAAAATCCATACTAAGGGAATTAAACCTATTATTATTATTAATGAAATTTGGATGAAAATTTGAGGTATTGAACGGTCATTACCAAATTTATTCCTATACTTTCTCTCACGCACGCGCAAAGGTATTTTGACTCCTTGATTGTATTTCGGATTCGAATTGTACGATTTGGCTCAAAGCTAGAGAGATCCTGACTAGTGTTGTTAATCTACAAATATTCAAACGTATTTTCCTTGAAACGCTTATCTTTTGAAAACGTGTGGTCTCATTGGTTTTAATTTAGAATGAAAAAAAAATATAGAAGTTGAAAGATAGACAATTACGTACCCAATGAAAATGGTGAGAAAGCTATACTGACTCAATTTGGCTAACTTTTTTTTTTTTTTTTTCTTGTGACGAGTTGAAGATTCTCACGAGAAGAATTTTAAAATTAAACTTCAATCAATTGCATACAGGTTCAACCACGTTCACTTTATTACTTTTTTTTTTTCAAGAGAGTAATAAAGTACAAACTTGTAAGAGAAAAAAAAAAGATAGAAATTAATGGAAATAAAATTGAATTTAATTGTATCAAACCCTCGAAGTAGAGGAATACAAATTACGCGAACTGTAAAAACGGCAGACGTTATTAGAGCGAAAGGCTATTTGCTGTGTCCCAACTAAAAGAAGAAAAACTAGGTTCAAGAGAGTTAAAAGAAAGGAGAAAAAGGAGGAGGCTAAGAAAGAAAAGAAAAAGACCTAACACTCGGAAGGTGGCAAAAAAGCTATATAATCAACAAGTAAATTAAACTGAAGGGTATAGAATTAATTTGCTCCAACACCATTTTTTTTTAAGCTTGAGATGAACTGTCGCTACATTTATAGTGATATATTAGTTTTATATGTTTATTCATTATATTAGGAATAAATAAAATCATTATATGATTGAGCTTAAAATAATTCATATAATTTTTTTAGTGTTTACATATTATTATTTAAATTACTATACCTCTACAAATAATCTTTCCGGGAGCAGAATCGCTGATACTTATGACAGGTGTGAATAAAAAAATCAAGTAACAAAAAAAAAAATTACTGGTGTATTGTTAGAATTTTTATTTAGAATAGAATAGAACTTTATTCTGGGACGAAGTCCCTTATGAATAACAGAATATTGCAGACAAAAAAAGAATAACAACTGACCAGAAAACTTGTTACATTAAAAAATAGCTATATATTCGCTGCAATTAAGTTATTTTTTACAAAGTTAGCCTAATGTTTATGTTTTTAAAATAAAAAATTAATGTATATATCTGTATATTTATAAGGTGTTTCAGTTCTTAATACCCAAACTCTGAGGGATTATTTTAGACAAAATTTTCAACAAAAAAGTTCATTTGATGCAAGGGCCGATTCCGAAAAGAAAAAAGTTAAGACCAATTATTTTTTTGTTTTAAGGTGTTCACGTATTTTTATTAGAATAAGAAGAAATTACTCACAAATATTCAAAAAACTAAATTCTGTAGACACCATCGTAAAGTAGACAACATTTTCTTTAAAAAAAAAACAATGATTAATTGTGGGTATTTTTATCATTGATCAAAATGCTATCTACTTTATGATGGTCTACTTAGAATGTATTATCTGGAACAGTTTTTGAGCAATTTTTTCGTATTAAATAAAAAACGTTCCCATCTTAAAAAAAACACAAAGTTGTCTTCAACTCATTTTCCTTTCGGAATCGGCCTATGCTTCAAATAAACATTTTGTTGGAATTGTTTTCAAGAACCACCTCAAAAGTTTCGCCAATAAGAATTGAGATAGCCTGTATATTGTTAGAATTTTGATTAAGTAAGATTTTGGCCAGATGTGTATTTTTATTATTTTTTTTTATCGTTATTCTTAGAGGTCTTTGTCCCAGATTAAAGTTTATCTTTCTGTTCAATTTTATATAAAATTGAATCAAACAATATATATTTTTTGTACGAATTTATTATATATATATATATATATATATATATATATATATATATATATATATAATATATATATATATATATATATATATATATATATTTATATATATATATATATATATATATATATATATTTATATATATATATATTTATATATATATAAAAGGTTGGAAGAGTTATGGGAATGGACCAGCTCGATGGGGGTTAGTTCCCTGATATTAGACCAAGTGGCCTTTTCTTGTTCCTTCTTTCTATAAACCACTTACGCTCTGTGAATAACAGTTTAACCTCTCAAAGAAGGAATTCCTTTGCTTGAGCAATTGGGCAAGATAGCTTGGCTCTTATGGTATTATCATCCTTTTAATAAAATATTTAACCAAATAGAAAATAGTAATATTAAAAAAATCGAGAAGGATAAATACCAAATGTATCGACTCATACTATAGGTATTTTGCAGAGGTAAAAATAAAGATTAAAAGTAGGTGAAACTATTATTATAGAAAAAAAATTTACATTTTAAGGTCAAACAGTTTTTAAGGTTATAGCATTCTGTGATAATATAAATTTTAATTGTTTTCCTTGATATCATGGGAAAATATTTTTTTCAAACTGAGTTAGAATATACTATATTGTAAAAGTCGAAAAACAGATTTTTTTTTTTGTTTTTTTGTTAATTACACGGATGCAAACAAGATATTTCTCAAGCATAAATTGGAAAAAAAAATACCCTTTATGAACAGATACTTATTCAAGAAACTCTGAAATCGTAATTGAATACAATTACCTCGAAAAAGAAACCGGTCGACGTCCTAAAATCTTGCATTTTATTTCCCTTGGCCGAATGCAACTTCTTCCTTGCACCGAAATGCGCTAATAAACCCAGATATTTACCTTACGTCGACTTCTTTCCCGATTGGAATTACGATATTAGCTATCCAATCGTCTCCGATCCTGGTGAGAATTATCGCATTACTTCGTTCGTAAACTTTGTAAAACACTGCTGGGATCATTTACATGTAAATAATGTGGCATGATTCGCCTGAGATTCGCGGAATCGGAACATGTTCTCTCAAACATGTGAATTTACATACATGATACTTTCATGAATGTAATTTGATATCTTTACTTCACACAAATGGCATCAGAAGGAGGTCGAATGGCGCAAGTTGCGCCATGAAGATTTTTAACAGGAGCACTTTTTAATTTTTTTTTTCTGAAGGAACGATATTTTTTATATAATTCAATTTGAAGGGAAAAAAATATAGAACAGACACACCAAGTGTAATTGTGTATGCTTTACAATTTTTCCACTTCTACTTTCACCTAAATAAAAAAAACAAAATTCTCAGCGCTCCATGAAAAGAAAGGAGAAAAAAACAAACGAAAAATTTGAATACAAAATGGTGCTATTGTTTTTAGAATATCGTTTCAAAACTGGCAAAGATATATCCAGAGATCTTCCAGATATCAAATAAAATTTGATAAAAATTTTATTGCTTGAAGGATTACTTAAACATAATTTTTTATAGTTTCCTTCTTTTTATTTCAGAGCACTTACCGTTAAAAAACAATAAAAAAAATTAGGCATATTTAAAAAAATACGGTGCTTCATACATTATTTTCACAAAAGTAAAATGTACAAATAAATTTTAGGTTACGATAAGCTATCTAAATATATTTATTGCACAGAAAAATCTATAACTACATCTGTCTTAAATTATTTTTGGAAATACAGTATTGAAATACTTTTATTATTCAATGGAATTGATATGGAATATTTCTCGGTACTATGTTTTTTCTAGATAAGGAGACCTTTCTTATTTAGGTTAGCAATTGTTATTGGGAAATCCAGCACAAATATCTGCTTAGTCTTCAATACGGTCAAAATAAATATTTTTTTTTCCCCTAACAGTTTTCTGTGTTAAGACATATCATTTTTAAATATATATATAATGATTTTTTTTAAATTTTAATATATTTAAAGAAGGGTTCGAAAATCATAAAAAAATATTAAGGATTTTTTAATGTTAAAAAAATAATTAAATGATATATAAAATAATCAAATGCTTACCCTTGGAGCCGTGAAGTTGTTCGACTGCTGCGATGTATTTTGGGATTTGGATTGTTGTGGAGTTTGTTCAGAGGACTTCAACTTAGCTGGACTTAAGGGACTTCTTGGGGGAGTAGGTGGTTGCGAAGCTCCTGGACTTCGAGGACCTGTAGGTCCACGTCGAAGACTTTCCAGGATCTTCCCTGAAACAAAAAAAAAAATAGAACATTAAAAAAAAAATAAATGCTATAATTATTAAAACAATTATATTAATAACAAATTAGAACGTTCAAATTAATAAGAAAATTATAACTAAATACGGGCATATCAAAACTGTAAAACAGTCCAAATAACTAGGAACAAGAAGTGAAGTTAGACAGACTAAGGTATCCAGTTAAAAACTCCAGTAAAAAATCCAAAAAAGCAAAGATAAGACACTATTTACCAGTGCCGAAATACTAATGAAAACCGAGAAGAAGATGGTGTATAATATAGACTTCAAAATAATGAATAAAGGCAGGATAAACAAACAGATATTTGACAAAGTAATGTGACTGAAGAACATCAAAGGATACCCTGAATAGATCATGGAAGAAATAGTACGACTTTGGATAAAAAAAGACTAATATCTAGATAGGGATAAATTCATGGAGAACAGTGAACAAGGTGAAGATCCTTGGGGGTAAAAAACAGGATAAAGAAAGAAAGGAAATGGACAGAAGAACTGAAAATAGAAATGAGTGAAAAAATTGAAAGCTTGAGCTAAAATGAACTGTCCTTAATCATGAAAACAAATATTATAAGTAAATTTGTAACTTAAATTTTGAAAAAAAAAAAAATTGCTTTACGTTTAAAATTAAGTGAGTTCTTGATTTCTTTTTGAAATGGATGTGCTTAAATAATAAAGGACTGTAAGTGTATATCTTGTTACGTTCGAATAAAGCAGAGTAATATAACTTCAGCATAACTGTGAAATAAGTAAGTGTGAAATGAGTGATACTTTAATCATACGATTTCTCAAAGTACCTGGTGAGACTTTAGAAATTATGTAGTATCGATTTAATCAATTTATTCGATTCCCATGCTCGATATTAATTTCGATGTTTTCTCCCCCCTTCCTCCATCTTAAGTATCGAATAGCTAATAAAGCTTAAGCACCTTTGTTTTAATAGCAGTATCGGAGAGAGAACCTTAATGACGAAATAAGAAACAGAATATAATGACGTTACAAGGAGGTTCTGTGTGAACCTGTCAATAAGATTCCAAAGAGGTTGGCGAAATGGCCCATATAAATCTGGCGAGTTGCCCATTAGACAAATTGCTCGGTGCAAGTATTGGCGGGAAGAACGTTTTCCCGCCGGCGGCAGATGGTCGCATTTCCTGTCGGCCATTTGTGGTCACTTTTCCCGCCTTTTTTTATCGATGTATCGAAATCGCAAAAGAAGGAACTCTTCGAAGAGAATATTCATTCTTATCCTTTGGACAAGAGATATAGCCAAATAAATAAAATATTTGCAGTTGTAATTAAGATGTTGGCAGCCCTGTCAGTGGGCGGGACATTTGTTTCGATAAGACCTTGTTTGTTTCGTTTTTTTTCTTTATTTTTTTTTTTGTTTATACAGAAAGATAAAAGTTGAAATGCATATCTTATCCTACCGTAGGATACGTATGATTGTTACTTCAAATCTTTAGAATGAAATAATAAAAATATTGAATTCGATGATAAATTATACAAAAAAAACCACAAGATTAACGAAATTTTCACGTTTTGACAATTTATTGTACCGTCCTATCCATGAGCAAAATGAGCATATTTGCCAATTTCTTCTACTTTTTATTTTTCCTTTATAAACATCGAAATAATTATTGTAATCGATTTACACTATTATAAACATTTATAATATTTTTTCCAATTTATTGCTGAAAGGATGTTAAAATTTTATTCTTTTTCATTATATTATTCATGGTATCTATAAAAATTTTGAAAAATATATTTTGTGTTATTTAAACAATAATTAAAACTAAACTAAATATTTTAAAACAAGAAATCTTATTTAATCAGTAGAACATTGAAAATTGTCATAAATAAAATATTTCGTTTATATAACAAACAGTTTACATTCAGCTGTATTCTACTTAATATTAAAATACTTTAATTCATAAAAGACTATATGTTCCAATGATATAGCTCCAACAATATTAATACTATTTACGGCCTAGAAAATATTTTATATTGTATAAAAAATATATGAGTATATTTTTACATTTCTGAACTTTAATTAGTTTATTATTAACTAATCTGTTAATGTTCATAAAAAGTTTAATTATTGAATTATCTAGCCGCATTTTTACAATTTAAATATTTACTGACTATAATTATTTATTTAATTATAATTTGGAGTCCTGGCATTGGCCAGCTTCTCCACTCAATGTTTGTAGCTGAAGTGCTCTCTCCCAGTCTCCACTGGCTTCCAGGTCAGTGACGCGGTTAGATGTTTTATATAGGTAGGAAAGAGCTTAAGAAGAATTTTATTTTTATTTTTTTCTTTAATTACCCTAATTTATTTATCTTATATTTATATATTGTATGAGTGAATACTTTCAGCTCTAATGCTTATTACCCTTGAGTGTGGCAGATTGTATTAATATTTAATACAAATTATAATTATTATCAAATTATACAGAATGAGGTAATAAAACAATAATACATTATTAAATTGGTCCTAAAAGAATTCGATTAGGTGGAAAGATGAAGTGATAACGCTCGGGACATACTTGAGCCTCCGTGAAATTCCCACAAAAGCTTTATTGGCTGGTCCATCCTTTCTTCATATTTCTCCCCAAAAAATAGACAAAAAAAGAAGAGAAGAAGAACTCTTTAACGGAAATGAAAGGGCAAAAAAAGATACGAAATAAAGGAAAAGAAGAGAACTATTAGATAAATGAGGGTTGCCGATGACAGTACACACACGACGATATGGCTTTTAACCCCCCTCGAGATCAATTCGAGCTCGCAGCTTTGTCTAAGCACAATAGGACTCCTGCGGCTAATATACGCTGAAAAAACAGACTCGCGCACTTTTTTTGCCAAAAAAAGGGGGCCTTCGCCCTGGGACTTTTTGAACCCCTTGCCCCCAGTCTGTGTGAACCGGGGGTTAAACCGTAGCGACCCCTTCGGTTCACGGCTCCCTGAGCAGCTAAACGCCAGATCCGCAACGACAAGTGAATCGCGTACCCATTTAGCGATCAACTAACGGATTTCTCGAGTGCTTCCCACCTCTCATGCTCCGTTTATTAGGATAGCTAGTTCGCTTGAGTTTGCTAACGGTATTTTACCGACTAGGCGTTTTTGAAATTATAACTGCCTTGTTTAAGAGCTAGTCTGCGCCATTTGCTGTATATAGGCTAAAATACATTCTAGAAAAATAGAAAAATAAATTTTTTTTTGAAACATTTAATTTCCTAAGGATATTGAAAATGGCAAGCAAGAAATAATTAAATTACTAACTTATGAAACGTCGAAATTAAAATAAAAGACAAACATAAGCAAACTAATAAAAGTAATTAAATCGTAGATAAATGTAGGCAATATAAATAATAACAGTAAAATTATGGCGGCAACACTAAAATTAGTCTTGCACTTTTCATACCAAGACCAAGATCGGCTAATTCTTGCAACACCAAGACCAAGCCTGGTAAAAAAAAATCGTATTTTTGAAAAAAAAGTTAAGGTAAAACAGTTATTAACACCCGACAATTTTAGTTACTATATGTAAAGAATTGATATAACCAATATACTTTTGCATTCAACTCTTATATTCTTTCATTAGGGCTTAGTTAGGTTTCTTCTATATAAAATGTTCAGTAATATCTCTATAGTTATAGTTTTTTGTCATAACAAGAAGACAGAAATACTCAATAAAAAAAGAAATAAACTTGTGCAGTAATATATATATATAACCAAAAAATTAAAAAGACAAACATGTATATCATCGTAATTAATTTTAAAATTTATGAATGATCATAACTTTTATGGATTGTGAAATGAACTAATATGGCATAAAAACGCTATCATATATTGGAATGAATTAAAATGCAATAATGATATACAATTAACATACGCTTTTGAAATATAATATTAAGAGTTTCATGAGATATAATTTTTAAATATAAATTTGGAAAATTTATAGCTGATGAGACGGAGAAATAATATTTTTTTAAAGTAAACAGTTCTATGAGAGGGAATATATGGGTTTTCGGGGTGGGGTCTTATGTTTAAAAAATGTACATAGAGACAAGCAGTAAATAAATCAAGAAAGTTTTTGGGTTTTGCGAAGAAATATTGCCAGAAAACTGATATATATTTATATTATTTATAAATTTCTTTATTTTGATAGATTCATCAGTTTTCTGCTAGAATATTTTTAATACTCTTTTTCTGATTTTTTTTTTCTATATGGCATCATATATATAAAATATGAGGAAAATAAAAAAAGGTTGTTATTTTTTAGTAATGTATTAAAATTATTAGGGATAAATTAATTTTCACGGTCTTTTTTTATGTTATATTATATTTGCGAAATTTCGGGCGCTTATCCATTCTCAGAGACATTTGTGATATTGAAGTAATATCAAATAAGTTTTTGGTTAAAGGTTATAATATTCACATTTTATGTTCAATTTAATTCTAAAGCCATTTTTCGACATGATGAAGAAGAAAATATAATAAAAATAATCCCATTTGACAATTGGAAACGTCTCAAACTCTAATAAACTTCAATAGTGGGCTTGATAACTATCCCCAAACGCTTTTAACCTGAATGAACATTAAATCCCCATTCGTGAGGATCATACATCACGAATCGCATGTTGGGGTTAAGTTAAATGGCCGCCATAAAAGTATTTTTACATGAATAACAGCAATGTAATCTGCTCCTATCGCACCGAAACCTTTTCTGTAATAGACACCGACAATATGGAATTAGTCCAATGAATGAGTAACACGTTTAATGATAAACCTGTGTTCATGTCCCGCCATTGAAGAGATAAAATGCTTTTATTCATTCATTTTATTATTATTATTATTATTATTAAATAAAATACGTCATGAGTAAAAAGAGGAGTGGGGGGAGTTTTGAGGAAGTTGTTAAGAAGGAAGACACCTGCCGTATGAGGTGTGGAAAACTGCTACACTTGAGAACAACAGGTAATTAGTCTTTTAGTTAAGGCCCATTTAATTTTGCCATTTTCCAGGTAACGAAGCTGATGAGTGGAGATCGAGAAAGTATGAAATTGAGAAGCCTGTAGCATATTACATATTAAAATTAAATTACCTACACACGGGGGCTAATAGTGCTATTAACATTTAGGGCTCATTGTATTCACAATCCAAAACGAATTTGATACGGTCTGTGAAAGGTTAGGCATTCATTGAATTAGGTACAGTTTCCTTATATACTTGGATGGAAAAAATTTTCCGACTGTAGATAAATTCAACAACCACAATAAACGACCTGAAATCCACAAAAATCTCAAATTAAAGTTATAAAATTCTACATAAAATGCTATATATGAAGGCAAGGAGATTAAGATGGGTGGCACATCGCTCAAAGTAGTCCAACAGGAAGCCTCTTTACAACTATGAGTGCCTCATTTAACAAAAGGCTACGCCATAGGTCAAAATTCAGGTTATTTGATAGAAACTGTAAATCAGTAGCCCATGATAGCTAGAAATGAATATTTCAGGCAGCCTAATTCTACAAATTTTAGAATGCCTAAAGAAAAAAAAGGAGATATTTTCATTTACCTCTTCATTCAACTAAATTAATATAAATATATATATTCCATATCTATACTAAAATACAATACTAAACTATACCCTTATACAAAACTCACTTTTACCGTCCCAAAAAATATAGATTATATAATTAATTCGATGATATAATTTTGATATTTTTAATAAAATAACGAAATTTATATTTCAATGTGTGTACATATATTTTTTTTTAATTCGCCGAGTTTAGTAATAATTCTTTGATATTCATTGTTGTCTCAATCCCCCATAATAAATCAATAATAATATATTGGAATTTTAAAAACTATTTCATATAAATTTATTCTGTCTCTTTTGGAGGCAAATGTAAATATTATTTTATTTTAAATTTTACTTTACAGTTTTCTATTTTATACATTCTTTCTTAATGTAAAATGGAATACTTAGATATTTTTAAAAAACTGTATTTCAAAGTTCAAGGTTTTTTTAATTGGGCATTTGAAGGCGCTAAAAATCCACGACACTAAAACCAGAAACCAACAGTAATAAATCTACCAGTGAATTATGTTTTGTAGAGCATTTCTCAAATAGTTTTGAATAATTTCTGGCATATAATTAGCAAAATATATGATTTAAATCAATGTAGTATTAATAATTTATAATATAAAATAATTATAAATACTATATATAGATACTTTACGTCTCTTTTTATAGCAATATAGATCACCATTATGTATACGAATTATTTTTAAAAAATCATTCAAGTGAAAAGTCATATAATAAATAGCACAAAACCATATAGAAAACTAGTCTATTGATCCATTATTCGGTTAACCATATCTATGATGATGTTATTAATTGAAAAAAATGTTAGAATTAAATGCTAAACCACAGAACGGATTTAATAAGAACCTTTTTTTTCCTTCCATTAGAACTCGATTACAAAACCACAGAAGCTGGTACAACACAAACGAGGGTGGGGGGAGAGTTTTAATTAGTGAGGAAAGAAAACTCGAACCCCTTCTGTAAACTTGGACCCTTTTCACGATTCACAGAATGTTTCCAAATAATACATTGCTTTCTTTGTAAATGTTTTAATTTTCGTTTATTTCATAGTAAAATTGTTATTATCGATAATATTAATATTTAAAAAAAATTGTATTTCGTTCCAGTTTCTCCTTAATTATAGTGATCAATAATTTTAATTGAAATATGATAAGTGAATAGAGATGATATGAAACATTTTTGAATTAAAATTACCTTTTATGTTTTATAAGCCAACTCGGCTGTGGATCAAATATTAATATGTCTGAATTATCTTAAAAAAATAAATAAATAAAAATTAAAAACATCTGCTTTTATTCCAGAGAGAAATTGACAGAAATCATTGTTATTGTCCTAACTGTATTCTGTTCTCGTATTTGGGTGTATTATTTCGAATGAAATATTCTAATCTGTCGAGGATCTGGAATTTTTTTTAAATAAATCTCATCTTTATTTAAATGTACTTAAATAGTTCGGGTCTTTTAGATTAGGCCCGCCAGTTATTTTATCTAGTAGTAGTAGTTATTGATAAATTAAAAAATATGGGTTAAAGAAACATACGATTTATTTAATAGGACCTTTTGATATATAACCAAAAATATTAACATACTCTTAATGAATTGCTCTAGGTACCTCTAGAGGCCAAAATTCTACTATGTCCTTAAGAATTTTATCAAAAACGTCTTCATTTGAGTTTCTCTGCCTCCGCATGAACTCACTTAAATACGAGTCTAACATAGAGCGATGAGTCCCACCAAAAACATTTTAATACTAAATTAAATAATGTTTAAGCATGTTTCATAACAACTGTTACTAAATCATTAAAAAATCATTGGCGGGCCTAATCTAAACAAGACCCAATATTTTTTAACGAATGAGGTTTCTAAAAGTGGAGTGTAAAATTATAATTTTATTATTAGACAGAATTTAACTGCTAAAAATCCTGTCCAGATGGATTTAATAATGATAAGCTCTGCTTTTATTCAAAGAAAATTTTGTCTAGTTTACTGTAAATCTAAATTAATTATTTAAATTAGATATTTTTTTAGTTATCGCTTACTATTCAACAAAAAACGTGGCTACAGAAATCAAGAATATGCTACTTTTTTCTGCGAAAAATCTGATCATTTACATAAACGTTTTTGTATCATCCTTATAAATATTTCACTCTACTTATGGGACAACCTATATATATATATATATCTATATATGTATATATATATTTTTCACATTTAAGAAAACATTTTTTAGCATAATTCTCACAATTTTCCCCTCCTCGCCACCACTCAACCAGTACGGGAAGCCATATTGGAGGGGATAAAAATATCTAAACCTCAAAGGCTGAGAAAAAGTGCAGAGTAATCTCATTGTGAAAGTCCACGCAGCCCTGAAACCTCCGCTTCTTTTCTTGAACTGGCTAAGAACTTCATACAATTTTTATTAGCCTCCATTCTCGTGGATTAAAACTGCTCCAAGGTTTTCATCGCACGTTGTTGGCAAACGTTTAATTGTCTGCTCTCTGAACCAAAATGCAAAGTCAGAAGAAAATTGTACAATGTTTTGCCGACCATTGCATATTCCAGCCGCCTTTTTTTAGAATCAATAGATTTGATATATTGTATGCATACAATAGAGGGGGAAAAATCACACAGTAATGATTTTTAGTTTTATTATTTTAAGAAACATAGTAGGGTAAACGCACCAATGATGGACGTAGTTAATGAAGCGTTTGTCTTTTTTATCTTATGCCACCGTAATTATTATATTTATAAACTTCTCCGTTCGACATTTAGAATCTCTATGTCCTTTTTATATTTACCAATTTACAATTGAAAAAAAAAATCTGTTATGTAGGTATAATATTCATTTTAAAAAAAAAATGCACTAGGGATGGACAGCCCGAAATTCAATATAATTTTATTCTGGGACGAAGTCTCTTAAGAATAAAAAAAAAAGTACAATTTTTTTTAAAAATATTATATCTGGCCAAATAAAAACAAACATAAAAAGTAAAAATAAAGAGAAATAAGTAACGAAAATATTACTTATACATACTATATACAAAATAAAAAAAATCTATATACAAATATACTCTTGAAACCATGCCAAGGCACTAAAAATTATGTACAATGGTAAAATATAAATATACACTTTTAGAAAAAAGAAAAAAAAAAACATTACATTCTTCTCAGCAGTAAACTCTGTGTTTCTGTTGAAAATAAAGAAAGTCGAATTTGATAGTAAGTATTTAAGTGATGAGCGACATGTAAATACATCATTATGAATAATATGTAATTTTACATAAAAGGTTAGCGGGTATCTGACCGTGACAGGAATTAGAATAGGAGGGTTTTGAATGTATGTAGCGAGGAAGAATGAAGAATTTTGATAGGAAGGGAATTCCAGAAATTAACAGAGTGAGCAATAAAGGAGTTTTGGAACATGGCAGATCTTTAAGAAGGAATATAAAGGTTGGAAGGTCTAGATCTTATGGAAAGGGAGTGGACTGAGGACTTGAATTGGAGAAGGTTGTAGGCTTAAGAAGGACGATGATTGAGAAGAAAATCTTCATTCAACTATAAAGATAAGGTAACAATACACCGCAAACTGTGAAACACCTTCTAGTAGAATGTTCCCAATTCGAAAGGCTCAGAAAAAAAATAGAACTAGGAAAAACACTAAACGAAATACTAAAAGACAATGAAGAAAGAGACTCGATCGTGTTAAATTTTTTAAAAATTGTAAACTACTATAACAGAGTATAAATCATAGAAAACGCCAATGACCCTTTAGGGTAGAGGCGAGAAAAAGGAAAAAAAAAAAAAAAAAAAGATAACATAAATGTTTAACATACTCTTAACAAAACTGTTAGTAGAAAGGTATGAAACAATCTGATCTCAAGGTTGTAGTACAGAAACAATAATGATAAGCATTTTAAATTTTTTTTTTTGGGGGGGGAACTTTGTTCATACAGAGCTTATTATTTACATTTAAAGTACAAACTGTCCATAACTGTTTCGTTCAATCATTTATAACGCAATTGACAATATCATCAAAGAGTAGATATTATTAAACATTGCATACTTTAAGTGATATTAGTAAAACAGCATACTTTTACGAAACTCAATGAAAAATAACTTCTATAAAACAAGAACGTTATTGTAAATTGATGTAGTCCCGTTACTTTCTTACTCGTTCCTTAATCGATTCCTTAACGTGTTTTCTCACCAATGTTTAAAATAATAAGGTCAAAGAACCCCAAGAAGAAATTAAGACTTATTTAAAATTTCTCAGGAGTTTTTAGATTATTCGATCCAAGAAATGAATAAACGATATCCAGTAAAATAAGAAATCTTAGTACAAGATAAAAATTAAGATAAACATGGCTTATAACATTTCGAACCTTCAAAAATCAAGACTTTGAACATAAAATTAATTAAAATATCTAATCTATTTTATAACATAATTTCGAATCGCTTATAAAAAAAATTAAAACCCGATTTTGAGGGGGGAGGGAGGTGGGAGAGAGGAGTGTTTGATGGCTATCGAATCTGATACTGATAGTTAACATTTTTTATATATTTTAATTTCATTTCTTTTTTATTGGAAAAGAAATGATACTGAAGATACTTATTGTTTTATAAGATTGATCTTCGAGTTTTTCAGACGGTCTCATGTTTCTTGTTCGTAAACTGAGTTGAAGTGGCTTTATCCTGCTTTTCTAATGTAATAGATAGCTCCTTGCAACCTAGAACTACTCCGTGAGTTCTTAATTTCACTTTGTCGAAACAAGATCTCAACATATTGCTTTATTCTTTTGGCCTTACAGACCTTCTAGATCTTTTGACGCCTATTCCATCCTTTCCTATATTGAGCTGTTTATTCCCAGATAAACATCTTTGTTTATTAAATCTATCCATTTGAATTTTGGTCTTCCTTTGAGTCTTTTGCCTACCATTGAGGTCACTAGCGGATCCAGGATATAATTTTTTTTGGGGAGGGCTTCAGCCCGAGAGATTTTTTTTTTTCATATACATATAACGATAATTAATTTTAAAAAAATAATTAAATTAATTACGTATATGAAATGGTGTTTAAGTAGTTCTTGAAGTCCTATTAAATGTAATTAAACGAACAAGAATACTTTAAGAGATCGTTTTTAATATTTTTGTCTATAAAACGTGATTAACGTAGATCCGCCTGTGATTGAGGAATTTATTGATGGATTGACCAGTTTCTGTTAGAAGATCTTTATTGGTTTTTCTTCTCCATGTATAAGTACTCTGATTCCAGATCGCTCCGGTTATCGTGTAGACTATATTAAAAAAAAAAAAAATTAACAATGTATGAAAAGAAAAGTTATTGCGAAGGTTTCTATATCGACCGAGTTTCCAAACATTTTTTCGTGATATATATAGAGTGAGAGCTTTTGAAAAGGACGGAATTAAATACAAATTTCGAAAGGGGACATTTATGAAACAATGCAATGTTGTATAGAAGCCGTATAATAGTCCTCTTTGGAGTACGAGCTGAATGGACAGCGTACTGTTGGGCAAACCCGAGTTGGCGCCACTCGGAAGAAAGACCCAGCGACAGACAGACGGAGAAAAAGAGACCAAACCATGGGAAAGCGGATGAGTGGTGACCATAAGCTAACGGGGTGACCTATGGCGTTGTATCGGAACCTCTCTAATTAATCATTTCACAATTGGTGAATGTGGACTCCGTGATATTGGAGTTGGCGCCGGCTACCTCCATTGTGTCCGGGTTGTCTATTGTGTCCGACGTTTCGTTCGGGATCGCTCAGTCTTCAAGACCTTTCACAGCTTGTCGTAAGTGCCGCAACAAGAGCCAAGGTGTCCGCTTCTCTCTATGTCAAGACTATCTCTTTCCCGATAGGGTGTTTTTAAAAACTCGCCCGCGATTGCTAAATCATGACTTTTCAAAGAAAAAAAAAATCTGAAAAATAGGTCAGTGTTTAACTTCCTCGACATTCCTGTTGGCCATACACATTATACTGGACCATTTGTATGCTAAAGTCTAGTTTACACATTTCATAAACACCTGAAACACAAACCGACGCAATAAAACAAAAGAATGCCAAGTTTTACAACTTTATGTGGCGTCATGCTAAGCAGTCAGCACAAATTTTGAATGAATCGTAAGTAACCTCTCTCTGTGCTAACGTACTAAAGCACGGGCGGATTTACGGGGAAGGGGGGGGCCTTTCGGGCTGAAGCCCCCCCAAAATGGTAAAATATAACCATTTTTTATAGGAAAAAATATTAAAAACTATCTCTTAAACTATTATTGTTCGTGTAATTATATTTAATAGAACTTCAAGAACCACTAAAACACCATGTCATATGGTTATTTACTTTCTTTCTTTTTTTTTCAATTAATTATCGTTATATATATATGATATATATATATATATATATATATATATATATATATATATATATATATGATATATATGAAAAATCCTTCGGGCTGAAGCCCTCTCCAAAAAAAAAATTAAATCCTGGATCCGCTGGTGGTTCTTAGTTATAGTAAGGTTATTCCTGTACTGTAAACAAAGTTTGTGAGTTCTTAATTGGTCTACTAACGTTTTCATTTGTTTTTAAAATGCCAATGCAAAGTGAAAAGACTGAGTTGCTGGATTATTTTGTTGAAAATACTTCATCAGAAAGTATGAATAAATATTCATATGATAGAAACTAGAAAAATACATTGATGAAAGCTGTCTTTACATTAAATTTCTATGGATATTGTACAAAAACAAAGAATCAAAATCTTAAAATAAGGTTCTACATGCGTTTACAAAGTTAGCAACACTTTACATGACTTTAAGCTGCGTTAAAATCGAGACTTCTAGCGGCCATATTTAATGTTCGTAAATGATTTTCTCGACTTTACACATTTAAGAGGTTTACAATACTTAGGTTGCATGAATACCCCTATTTTCTTAAGTGATAATTACAAAAGTCGACTTGAGTTGACTAATTTTTGCATTTAGATTAAAATATCCCAGATATTAAAAATGATATACTTATACATACTTTATGATCGAGGAAAATGATCAGCATTTCATCCTTTTTGGAATAAGCTATAATTCAGAATTTGATTTGGACATGACGCCGAATTAGAGAGTCGGAAAGGGAAAAGATAGCGCCAAGAAAACAAATTGAACAGTTAGACTACAATATCGCAAAATTTAAATACCATGGAGGATTCAGGAACCAATTGGTAGAAGTCGATATAGATTTTTTTTTTTTTTGTATTCGATTAGTCAGGTTTCTGTTGACCTCGATTGTATTTCGACAAATTACTGACCTCCGTTACATTGTATATGAATGTATAAATATTTATTATAAATGTTATTATTTTGTCAACATAGAATAAAACAAATATATTTCATATGATATTGATGTTTCCACTTCTATGCATCTTAAGTACGCACTGTAGTTTTTCTTTTTAAATTAAATAGTATATTTATTTATAAAATTGTTTTAATTCAAGCGTGTCACTGATACGGTTGAACCTGTTACCTCTAGAAACTGTTCTTCTAACATATTCATTATGAGACTAGACGTTCCAGTGACAGGTATATCGGTGATCCTTCTGCTTGTGTACTAACATAATAAGCGATCCTATTTACAATGCGGTCAGTTTTTGCCCCATCGAAGTGAAATGGACCGTGGGGAAGCGTGCTAGGACTTAACGAGCGCGGTCAAACCCTCCGAGGTGTGAGTCCGGCCCAGGTAGCAAGAATTGGGGCAGTTTTTCAATAGCCACGTGGACACACACTGATCCCCTCAATTGGTGACCTCCGATTGTTGCAGGCCACCAATCATCGGACCAATATGCTGACAGCTCCCCTTGGTGACTTTTCCCCCTCAACAGCTAACTCACTGGCTATTTACGGTCATTTTTTTCTCCCTCCATCCTTATTTATATTTTCAGGTATTCAAATTTTTTTCTCCTTTTGTATTTTTTAAGTGTTTAACGATTCTTATCCACTCGATTTCCCCCATCGGGTCAAGCGCCTGACCTCTCGTAAATCTCGGTAATTTATTCATTTGGGAAGATGGAATTTGTCGAATTCTTTACCTATCTTCAATCCATTACAAAACAGTACTTCTCAGGAAACTGAGGGTATAAAAATATTGTGTTTTTTTTTTTAAGTTTTATAATTAGGGTAGGATTCCATCCCTCTGCACACCCAATACGAAGAGGGAGAAATATTTTTAATATTTTATATTGAAAACAAATATTCTTCTTTATTAAATTCTAAAGAATTTAATATAATTTTGACATCAGTGGCTTCGCTGTAGGGCATAACTGGTTATTGTGTACGATAATAATTATTTGATATACTCTCTATCGGTATATTATATATATAATATATATATATATATATATATATATATATATATATATATATATATATATATATATACAGATACAGGGTGTGCCGTAAGTAGAAAGAAATATTTAACTAGGAAAATTAAAAATTGTGTTTTTCTAAATTTCACGTTTTTTGTAGAACAATGGGCGATAATTAAAAACATATTTAATTTATGTAACTAACAATCGCTTCACTGTAAATAAAATAAAATCTACTTTAAAAGTAATTAGAATTTGTCATTATAAAAATCATTTAACTTTTGAGCAACTAAACTAAGCTAAATTATGTTTTTAAAAATATTATAAATTATTCGTGACTATTTTTTGTCATCATCCGACAGTGCTATAGTTACCTCACTTTTAGGAAAACTTCTTCGTTTAATAAGATTTAAGTCTGTATTAATAAAATTGAGGTTTGTTAGGGGATAATTTGAGATTCATCCCAAGTTGTGTAAAAAAAATGTACAATTATTTTTGTTTTTAAGGAAATTGTAAAATAGTGTAAAATATATTATATGAATTCGTAACTTTAACTAGTCGATTTAAAAAAAAGATGATATAATACCACAGGCATTTATTTGCTCAATTATGAAGTCGAAATAGGTATTATAATAGTCTCGTAAATGAGTCGTTTTTAACGAATTGGAATATTAGAGCGTTTTTCTAGAAAGTGGTTCAGAAACCTAAAATATTGATATAGGAGTATTCTAAGATTTTTACGGAGATATTTTCCCTTAAATTTGATTTAAAATAATTTTTTTTTTGTTATGATATATATTTTATATTTAGCTACGTATATTTTAAACGTTTTATTAGTTGATTAATTATTCAATAAAAAAAAGAATTAATGTAATTAAAATTTATTGAAGTTATCCTGCCCACTAGAGGTAAGGAGGACCAAGAATTGATTGGTACTGTGGTGCGCGCTCTAATTAAGGCGTGAGGACCTTGCGTGGCACAATGTGGCTCCGCCTTTGTGCGCATCATCCCATGATCTTTTTTTTTTTTACTCCTTATACCACCTCACTCCTTTCTCTCTTGTACCGTACTCTGGACGTCGTGAGGCGCCCTAGGCGACGTACTGTCCGACGCACACATTTTATAAACCATATCCGAAGATAGAAAACAAAAATGCTTATTACGACTTCAGCAATTAACGCAGTAACGGTTATAACGACGGATAATGGCGGAAAAGAAGAGCGTATTATAAAAGAAAGAACAAAAGAAAATCTCAGTGGGCTTGGTCTCCCGGGTCTTCCTTTGTGGACGACCAATTTGCCAAAGCCGTTGTTTGAAGGGGATCTTTTGGAAGACACGGGTTAGACAAAAGCGCGGTTTTAGATTCTTAGTCTTCGATTCAATATGGTTTGTTGTTGACAAATATAGACATTTTAAAAATAATTTTAAGTTGAATAATTTCAAAAAATATAAAAAGAAAATTCCATTGTTAATAATGAAAGTAAATTAAATGAAAAATAATTTTATTCGGAGACTAAAGCCCCCTAAGGATAATGACAGAGGATATATGGAGATCAATAGGTTGAGACCAAATATTATGAGAGCGAGTAGAGGAACGTGTATTATGTTCTCAAATTGTAATATTTCTCAATAAAGTGTTTCAAAGATTGTATTTTATATTAAGTTCTAGGATGTAGGGAGAATTTTTGGTTCTGAGGACTTGTAAAAGGAAAACATCAAGAAGTAAATAAATAAAAAAAGAGTGCAGAAATAAAACTTTTAACCTTTATATCAAATAATAATCCCTCTTTCATATAGCATTATTTAGCCGATACGTTTTATTTTTAAAATTTTAATTTTTGCGACAAATTACACTCAAATAATCTAAGATATGCTCGAATGCAATGATAAAAATGCCTTTGAATGGAACATACAGTAGAATAGAAACTGAAAAATATTTCAGCAATGATTAATACACCAATTTAAAAAAAATGGACAATTTAAAGTTTATGAATTTATTTTCTAAATTTTAGGGTTAAATCCCCGAAATATAATAAAATCAAAATGTTTTTTTTAATTATTACAGTTAAAAATATTTTATAATTTTTTGTTTGGCAGTTAGCTCAACTTTTACGTTTATGTTCTTAATATATTCTTAAAAATTAAATTTAAAATTTTAATATCACTGAATCATTTCTCCCACTTCATTTTTTTTTTTTTTTTTAGAATGATTATTTTGGAATAATATATATTTACATAAATACTCTAAAATTTAAAGATATTGAAAAGCTTGATTGCTTTAATAACATATCTAAACAACAGGATTTTGTACGTTCGTTACCAATAAATTCCATAAAGATACCAAATTACGTCGAGAATTGAATTTATTATTCTATAGTTTATTTGTGTATGGGATGAATTAAATCAATTTGTTTAATTTAAACACTTATATTAATATTTAACATTATTAATTGTATTTTCGTAATCCTGAAATGTAATATGGGAAATAATTATTATTTATTTTTAGTTTAAAAAAAAGGAAAAGCTACTAGATAACAAGTGAATAATGAAAGGATCATTCTAAAAATCCATAATAAATATAAATTTTTGGCTCTATTTAGATTATTTTGTTGTTAAGAGAAGATAAAATAATTTAAAAATATATATAATTAGGCTGGACTCGAACCTGTAACTGACATAACACTCTTGTGTCGTCTCAATAATCGTGACTGGAGACCCGTAAGTAATTGAAATGGAGCCTCCAACCGCCCCATTGTGCCCTGCGGAGGACAAAGGGATGCACACGGTAAATATAACCCGTCTAACGATTTTTTCGCCCTTCGGCTCAGCAGGCGTTCTGGGGGAGAAATCCAGAAGAAGAGGAAGTGGCGAAGGGAATTCCAGAAAGGGGGAAACCTGATCTAGGGGAACTGTGTGGACCAGGGAGATGAAGAACTATGAGGGGCAGTTTTTTGAGGCATTTCAATAGGATCTGATATAAAAGAGGATACGATCATTGTTTTTTATTCAAAGGTTGAGTAATGTTTTATTTTAAAAAATAGGATTCCCTTTTATTATAAAAAAAACAAAAAAATCTTATAAAAAATATATTTTCATATATATTATACCGAAAAATCTTAAATTTGGACTAAAATAAAACTAACGATGAAGGTGTAATTGGTAAAAATAAAATGAAAGAAAGAAATTCTTAATAATGTTAACGGATACTAACCAGTGCCCTAGAAAAAAGTATTGATAGATTTAAGAGAAAAATGCGCCGCAAGATAACTGAAGCGTTCTGGGATCAGAGTACTGACTCATGGAGAAGAAAGACCAATAGATAGCTTCTTACAGAAACTGGTCAATCAATATCTCATGATATGAAAGCAAGGAGATTAATATGGGCGGGGCATCTAGTTCGGAGTAATTCATCTAGAAGCCTCTATGAATGCTTCAATATTAGGCAAAAGACCATGTGGACGACCAAATATATCAGAGAGTAAATAATTTTTCTTAAGGAAAAAGTACTAACAAATTAAAATATATATGTATATATATATTTAGAACTTTAACTACTTTTTTGTTATATTTAGTTATTTTGCTTGTGTTTATTTTGTTTTTTGTATATACGGTATGAATTTGTACTTATCTCACTATAATTATTCTCCGTGCGACAGAATGTTATATTACTAAATAAATAATGAAATATCCTTAAATTGAAACTTTAGCCACTTTATCCTTATCGGAACCTTTAAAAGAGTCAAAAATAATATAAGATTTTTTAAATTAAAATTAGGTAATTGACTATTACTGACGTCATGAATTGGCTATCTGTTCTAATTTCTAGAGATCTGTGAAAATCAATTACTATTTCTTTTTAACAAATATTTTCTTTTGAACAATTTGGTTATCCAAGTCTCTGAATTAAATTTTTTTCTCTTCATTTTGGTTCATAATTTCTTTTCGATTCTAAGTTCTTTCTCAGGTTCTTAAGTAGCTACTAATCAGCTGACCCCAGAAAGGCAGTTCGCCCAGGACGATGCCGTACCACTGCTGATCGGGGAGGGGCAGGAAGACACGTACTCCTAGGACTACGTAAGCGGAAACACTGATCCCGAGTTCTTTCTTAATCAGATATGTACTAAATGCCAACACACACTGACACATTATTATGTGGCGGCACTCACTGGCGTCGTGGTTCAACTCTCTAATGGAATCGATTGTTCTGCATTGCTCTGGCGGAAATATCTCTGGTCGTATCCCGGCTCCGCCCATAGTCTCTTTCCTATCCTATACATATCAACAATCTCGGGTTATCCTCAGGAACTCATATCCTGAAGGATAAGGAATTCAGGATCACGATAAAGGAAGTCACAGGAGAAGTCTTCCTCATGGTGTCCGAAGAAATCGAAGAATTAATAAAAACATTAACTCAAAAAAGATGTAGTTTCGTTGAAAACTGTCAGACATTTTTTACGCTCACAATACTTTCAAGAAAAATTATTATGCGCCAGCAACGAATTTAACATTATTATTATTTTTTAACTGTGATAACATAGGCAGTAAAATAAAGAAATAATATAAATCTTTAGTTCCCAAATTAAACACTAATCATCATTGAGAGTTTTTCAGAGAAAGAGAAAAACTATGTTTTCTTTTCTAATTTTAGTATCAAAACGAATATTTTTTAAATAAATAGTTTAGAAATTCTTTATTCGTAAAACGTACTTTCGAAAATTACTGATTGTATCAATAGTAATTTTGAAAACATTAAAACTTAAATAGGGTCATTTTTTAAATGAATCAACACCAATTTTATCAAAAAGCTTGGACAGAAAAAATAGTACATGATTGTAGGAAGAGAGGAGTAGTTATAAAAATTTAATTTTCATTTGAATTAAATAGTTCAAAAAGCTTTTCATGATTTTTTTTTTTTTATGAATATTTAAAAAACTTATTTTTACACAATTTTTTTAAATTCTTAAACCCGTTAAAAAAAATAATTGTACCATTCAATTCAATGGATGGTTTTACATCGAAATCGATATTTATCTCACGTTTCATAAAAATCTATTTATTTCATATAAAAATCGAAATATTTTAATATTTTTTTAGTTTTTTCAAGTTTAAAAAAAATGATGAAACATTTTTGGTTATAATTGTTACGTGATATAAAAGTTATGAAAAGATATACGTTATAAAAGTTTCCATATATATAAATATTTGATATAAATTTACATATATGTTTTTCTGGAGTTAAAAACGGGCAAATATACCCTGATACGATTTAAAATGTAATAAAGTAATTTTAATAAAAAAAGGTTTAATAAAATAATCCTTCTTTTGTTTCCTATGACTGATTATTAATTCCTATTTTACCATGTGTATGTACTCTGACATCTTATATCTTGACTTTCGTAACTTGATGCCTTATATGTGGCATACCATATTGTATATAAGTATCTTTTTTTTTGTATTTTTACGATCTTTATTATCTTCCTATTTATTTAATTGTGTATAGTAATTATGTGAAATTCTCTGTTTTTCCTTTTATTTTATTTCTTTTGCTTGTACATAGTATTAATTCTGTAAATTGATCTGTTAACCTTTTTTGCTGCTTTATAAAAATATCCAACCTAACCCCTTTTCACCTGAGCTAGCATGGTAGGATAAATATTTAATGATGTCTAAATAATGGATAATTTTAATAAAAATGATTTTACTATCTTTTATTTAACCTTTTTTTGGTCTTACTTTAACTAAATTATATTTAAAATTATTTTCATATTTAGTGGGCGTTTCTTCAGCTTGAATGCTTACTACTGTGGACCCACTAGTGTTATGCACAGCTCAATTATTGATCCTTACGATTTATAACTAAGGATATTCGACGATCCTTAAAATTGCCAGGACTTGCCACTGCCCTAGAGCGATGAGGCACCATCAATCTCCCACCATCGCTAGAAATATTAATAGGGGCGGTGTAAGGAGGCCGCGCGACTCAAATAGATTCCGAACAATCGCGCCGCGGCTTTTGTTGGTCCCGTCGTGTCCTTACCGCGAGAGGGTACGCTATTGAAGGGCTTCCATTATATAACTGCGAACCAGTTCATCAATCAAACCTCCAAAGCGGCGCCACCGACCTCATCCGACTCTTTTACTCTGTAAAGAGCTCCAACTCCAAGAGTTCCTCCGGAGGGTCATCACCCCCGAAGAATATCAAAGACATGGAATCCATTTTGTAATTCAACAAAAGATATAAAACGATGACTTTATGAACGCCCTCAACTCAAATAATAATCGTGTTGTATCGATCGATTTGTCAGTTGGAACCGAACGAACGTGACATGAAAGATATCATTAGTGTAAACTCGATAATAAGTCGATGATTATAGGCTACAGATGTATCATTTTAAAAACTTAATATTCACAAACTGCACCTGATGTTTCGTGAAAGATTTCTTTTCATTCGTAAAAAAGCTTATTACGTGTCAGAACTGATTGGTTGTATTTTAGGTACCGTGTGCAACTTTCTAGATTAGAAGCACCATATTGATTATTGAATTACATTTCAATATGTCTTATGTATGTAAAATTATAGATGTGTATGTTGTTAAGATGTTTGTTTAAATAACGTGTTGTTACAACTGAATAATGAATTTAAATAACATCCAAATTACCATGGAAACTAAAACCATGGAAACATTCAAATTAACTTGTAGAATCACCTGACAAAAACTATCCTCTTTCCTTCATTCAATTACACACATTTTTAAAAACTATCGTAACCACAAAAGACCCAGTATCGGCAGAACTAGAAATAAAATTTTAAATGTTTGAGTAATGATAACAAATAACAATAAAAAGATATAAAGAATCAAATAATTTTAGTAAGTTATAATTTGGATCTCAATATACAAGTAAAAGAGAATAAATAACAAAAAATAATCTTTTAAAAGAAATGATTATAGTAACATTCGAATGATAAACAAAATTTTATTACAAACTAGATTATTTTTTAAAACAAAAGTTTCAAAATCCTTAAATTATAGTCACTAGCGGATCCAGGTAAAATTTAACTCCGAATAACTCAAAAAGGGTTTATATACATTTTTTGTGGATATTGTATATGTTTTTTTATATTTGACGGAATTTCCTAAAAACAAAAAAAAAAAACTTGTTAAAATCGGTCACTTAGGAGCAAAGATATAGTCTCCAGTTTTTTTTTTTTATATGTGTTCTACTCCAAATGATCCTTTAACTTTAAAGATGGTTTTTAAATTTTAAATGTGTTACTGAAGTAATGCTATTTCTTGAGCATATTACTAATGATTAAAACAAAAAGTTTAGTCCAATAACTGGAATCACCTTTTATTTATTTTTCTTTGTAATTAGGATGGCAATGTTACTTTAGATGTAAAATTTTCTAACATCGAACGCCTCCAATCCTTTCAGTCCAAAGTCATTCGTACAATAGTAAATGCTCCTTATTATGTTACAAACAAAACTCTACATCATGATCTTAACATCCCTTATGTCCTTTATTTCTTTATGTCCCTTATGTCCTTAATATCTTAATATGTACGTATATATTAGATTAAAGGTAATATAAAAAACCTGCAAGGATTAATGTTTAGTCATTTTAATTAGAAAAAATCAAAATATGATCTCCAGTAAATTCAGTCATTCTTATAGAATTGCAGCAATGTGTTTCATACCTAAATCGGCAGTATTTTATACAATGTTTAAAACCTCGGCAGCAAAACATTTTTAGCATCCCTTATACTCTTGAAAATTTTTGCTTTAAACAGTGTTAATGGCTATGTAAATAATATACTGTGAACTGAACATTATCATTATCATATTCTTATTAAGTTAAATACAAGGTTTGTCTGCGATATTAATATAAAAATGTTAGAAAATTTAATAGTAGGGAAACAAGATCAAATGATGACATAAAATTCATGTACAAATAGCGAAGTGTATATACGGGGATCGTTATTCGTTATTCCATCCCGTTTCTCAAATTTTCATCAAAACCTAATCCATCATCCTAATCCCTTAGCACAATCCCTTATCCACCTCCAGCCATCCCTACAATCCTCCTCGAAGGTTAAAAAGGCAGTGGCCTCGAGATCTTTTGTAAATACTTCATTGGAGTCCTGGCAATGGCCAGCTTCTCCACTCAAGTCATGAACGTATGTGGCTTTAGCGCCCTTTCTCAGTCTCCACTGGATCTTCATCTCAGTGATGCGGCTGAGACAGAATCGCTGGGATCTCTTAGAGTCTTGCTTTATCTTCCACACGTGGAGGAAATGGCCCGACTTGGAACTCCGTCGGCTGATTGTAAATAAGCATGAATGTTTTATTTATTTATTTTTATTTTTGTTATAATTTCTATTATTTTTGTAATTGTATATATTGTACGATTTAATTTCTTATATCTCAAATACCCAATGCCCTTGATTGAGGAAAAATGTATTTTTTCTCAATAAAAAAAACAAAAAAAATTTAGATGTATAGTTGTTTGGAAATATTAAACCATTGTGAAATAATTTGTAGCGTTTTTATCAACAATTAATAAAAATACTTAAAATATACATATCAATAAAAATAAAATAAAAAAATCTAAAAACGACGTACAGTGTTCGGCAAAAACCCTAGGAAACTATCAATTTAAGATTTCGACGCTGCTCTCGATACAGTACGGCGGTTCGTTAAAAAGTACGAGCGGTACCACACCGGCTCGGAGCAGAACGATAATTCGAAAGCATTACACGGCCATCAGAGCGGGTGGAACTTATCTACCGAGGGCTTTTTGCTTTGAGAACGTTTACGATAGCGGCTTCGAGATGGCCCAACGCAAGCCTTGCTGCTCCTCCGGTTATTGCTTCAACCAATAGCCTGGGCCTCTTTATGTCTTCATTACTAGTCGCTCGGTTTAACTGCGTCCCTATAAAGTGAGAGGAATTCATTGGTTAATTACTTGGTTGTTCTCAACTGTTACTTTCTGTGTCGTTATTGTCTATCCATTATGAGCGACCCCACTCCGACTCTATATATCTCATTGTCTACGAATCCCCTTCGTGGTAAAGAGCACCTCCTGCTAGGCTATTCATCATCTCAAACTCCTTTATATTTTAGAAATTGTTTTCTGGTTTGAATGCTTTTTAATCTTGATGGCGCCCATTATCATAAGATTGCGTCCCGGCTATTGATTGGGGTAATTAGTGCTCTTGTCTAATGGAATTAGTCAATATGATATAGAAACCGCCGGGTCGACATTCGACTTTTATCAATACACAATTGAGAATTCATGACTCGACTGGTAGCTTACCATTGTCTGTTGGAATGCGGCTATTACAAACGGCATCGAGCCTTTCTTTTATAGGAGGAGGCATATCGGAGTAGATGGATACACTTGAAGAAACCTACGGCCTATAGGCCGCATGTGACCTCCAACCGTTTTTATTTAGTTTTAGTTAGTTTATTAATCCAGCGCATAAGTATCGAAAAATAGATATCAATACAATAAATTGATTATAAGTATATGTGCGTATTTAATGAATAATAATAATAGCAACAGTAAAATATAAAAAAAAATTGATGCGGCCTCCATTGTCACTGCCTAACATTACTACGGTCTCTAATGATTAGTGTTGCTCAAACGCGAGACCGAGACGAGTCTTGGTCTTCCAAACTCAGTCTTGGTCTAGGTTTAGGCACAATACTCTCGTAACAGTCTTGCAGTTACCTATTAGTTTATTACTAGAGAGATATTACTGTAATTTTTCTAACGGTTCTTTACAGTATATATTCTTTACATAATTGGTAATTGGTTGACTGTCGTGGATAATGAAGAGAAGAATAGTTGGGGTGCTCAGTCAAAAAAGGAAGGCAAAAAATAAATTATAATATTTATTTTTTACATATGCCGACGTTTCGACCTGAAGTTCAGGCCTTCATCAGGGCTAAGAAAATAACATTTTATTCTAAGATTCCCAATGTAACACTTTTGTCACCCCTTTTTGATTATGCCTACTTCATCATTCCACACTATGTAACAGTTTTTATTATTTATCTCTTAGTTCTTAGTCATTATTCTAACAATTTCATTTTACTTTATATCTATTTTATTTTTCTTATAATTTTTTTTATTTTATTTTCTCATTTTTTATTATCTTTTTTACCATCATTACTTATGTTTCTCATACCTTGTTATCTGGTTATTTTCTTAGCCCTGATGAAGGCCTGAACTTCAGGTCGAAACGTCGGCATATGTAAAAAATAAATATTATAATTTATTTTTTGCCTTCCTTTTTTGACTGAGCACCCCAACTATTCTTCTCTTCATATATTATTTACATATAGTAACTAAAATTGTCACGTATAAGTAACTATTTTGCCTCAATTTTTATTCAAAAAATCGATTTTTTTTTACCAGCCTTTGTCTTGGTCTTGCGACAGGTAGGCGGTATTGCAAAGTGCAAGACCATGACCGATTTTGGGTAACACTACAAATGATAAAAAGGTTTTCTTCCAACTATTGCTTATAAAATAATTATACCAGCTTTGAATATAGTTGAACCACTGTACATCAATTTATTTTAAATATATATTTAAAAAAACTGAATAATATTATTTATTTCTACTTTAAAAATAGAACCGTTTTTATAACTTAGGAATATTAAATTATTAAATCCTCTTTTCATATTTATTATATTGCGACTCATAACAAAAGCACCTTAGTAATTAGTGACTTACAAAACTCTACATACTGACCAACAGTTGACCAACATATAACGATCCTTTATCAACGATTTTACACAGATTTAAATAATAAAAGACTAATAATAAGACATGGCCACAGCTGACATACCTCAGAACATGAGGAGGAGACTAAAAAGGCGTTGGATGAGGGATCTCCTTCCATAGACAACCTAAGTAATTGGAACAAGTTAGGGAAGAGGTACTGCTGAGTACTTTCCTTCCCCATGGCCGTCATGTCATTATTTCATGCATCGCCATCACATTTGCTGATTGTCAACAATAATTTGACAGGCCCAAATACAAAATTAGACAAATACACAAAGAAAAAATTATATTATAACGTATATCGAATAGATAATATAAGTATTTTTATTTTCTAAATTCATAAACATCTTTGAAAAAAGGAAAAGGAAACAATTATGCTGATAAGAGCATTAATAAATTGTATTAATGGTTACAGATTAACATATCAATTAGTCTTTGAATAAGCAAGATTCTGATTGATTTAGCTTAAAAATTTAAACTAATACGTAACTTTATCATTTACTTCGATACTAAATGGAAATAAGCTATGCATTTTTTTTTAGTTTCGGAAAAATTGGATCATTGAGTATGTAAAGTTAGGATAAATCCATGTCTATATTAATCTTTCACTAAACTTGATGTTTGATGTGAGTCTTTTGTTTTTCTAATAATTTATTTATTTGTATTAAATAAATATTTTTTAAATATAATAATGAATAAAGCTAATCGGTTTATTTTTTAACGAGAAGAGAAGTACAATAAAACTGTAGAGCTACTCAATGACCAATACCGCTAAATGACCAAGCCTACTAATCAGACCTAATACCATGTAATGATAGAAATAAAAAAAATAAAGTTTTGAAGGACTATCATCTAAAGTACCGAATGTTATAAATTAAACGAGAACACATTTTATTTATTTGTTATTTCAATAAAATGTGCTCCTCTGTGCCTTTTATATCTTCAACTCCAAATCTCAGTTAATAATCGTTTGGTGGTTTTGTGATTGGGAACTAAAAGACAGCATTTAAACACCTACTCCTTTCTCAATCCGCTTGATTACGAAATATACATAAGAAAACTATCTAAGTACCCCCAGAAAATATTTCTGTTTTCTCTGTTTGTATTATGTACCCTTTATGTACGATTATTATGTGTGTATATTTACACTTTTTCTCTCTTTCCGTCTGTATTTTGACTTTTAAATAACCAATATTGTAAATATCTACTCTATTTATGACCGCTTACACATGAATTCAGCACTTATAATTTGTTCTAAAGGGACAACAGTCCCAGAATAATAAAATATATTTTCATTTCATTTCATTGAATGAACAGAACAAGCATATTTTCTAGATTGAAAAACTTCCAGTACATGCATTTAACTCTATCTATTTGAAACGCTGAATATCTTGTTCCAGTAGAATAAAACTCCCAGTTTTCGGCACCCTTAAAGAAACATTAAACGTGTTTGACCCGTTTCGAATAAAAAAAAAAAAAAAAAAAAAAATTCGAAAACCAAATTTATAACGAATTTTATTGAAGATGTGGATTAAAATATCTCAAAAATTAAAAATCAGACCTGCATACTGTTAGCTATTATTTATAATTTATATTTCATATTATTAATCTCGGTTTGTTGATGTTTTCACTTATATCGTGTGGTCTAAAGCATACACCAACATTTTTTATAATTATTATTGTTTTTTCCTCTTATTTTTATAGTTTTTGTTGTTATCTGTCTTTGTTGTTTTTTTGTTGATGTTTGATTATAACATCCCTCAATGGTGCTACTACATCTTTCTTGCACCACGCGATCTGGTCTTGGTTTTTTTTTCTAAAAAAAAATACACTTATACCCCTTCACTTCTAGGGTCCTCTCGCATACATACATTATTTTAGTCGTTGAAACAGCCGCTCGACATTGGGGTTCGTTGATCCGCGAACGATAACGAAGAATAATCCCGTTCACTAATGACGAACGCCTTCTTCAATTATTTACCGGAAGGTTCTCTCGTTATCGCCTGCCGCGTACTACCTTATTGAGCATTCCCCCACATTTCCGCTTCATATGAATACGCCTTTGATCATGATTCGCGGGATATAAGACGGGACGATATCTCCCGAAGGACCACGAACTAGAAGGATAAAGGAGAACTCGACCATTAATCAGAACCGGGAGGGAGGTAAAAACAAATGGAAGGACTCACAAAAAGGGTTGTGGGACAAAGCACGTCAAAAATCCCTCGAGCGCCCTCTTGTGTAGAGTTTTTGTTATAGGGAAATCTGAAGGACCAAGCTTCCCCCTTCTTCCTTAATTATCGTTCTCTTGGCATCATACATCATCCGTCTTTTTTTACCATTTTTTTCTTTTTTTAAGATTTTTTTTTACCTGTCTACATCTCGGGGAGCCCCTCCCAGACAACCGAAAACCACCTCAACAATATTCCCAGTCTTCCATCATCCATCCCACGTCTATATCATCGCTCAACTTCCAAAGCTCCTGGGAGAAGTACGAGGTAGCAGGTCTCCGGTCCACGCGTCCGTTAAATTATTTATAGCTACTCAATTAATAATAATAACTATGTATTATAAAATTATAAATAAACACTTATTATTACCATCATCAATATAAATTCTCTTCCGCTATAAAAATTATTATTTATTTTTTAATTATTAAATTAAATTTATTATTTATATAATCTCAGGTAATGGTAAGGTTGTTGAATAATTTTTAAAGTCGTGGTGGATTCACGGTAGTGGAAAAAAGGGAGTAGTCAATATTTTAATATTTCTCTTTTAATAATTTATTCGCAATTATTCATAAATATTGCGACTAGTAACTATATTTTAAATAGTCGCATTTGGTTTTTGGGAAGAAAATACTCTAGTCCGTGGTACATAGTCCTTTTTACCGAATTATTAACATCGGCCTGAAACTTCGTAAATAGATTCATCTCATCCTAACCTACAACTATTTTATTTAACGAAAATTTTCGGAATTGGGGCGTTTTCAGTCTAAAGGAGGACAAACTTTGTCTATTTAATTAGGTACTAAAAACTCGTAAATAATCATTTGCTTACTACACGGATTGTAAGATAATTTGATCAGAAAGTCGAAGAAAAAGGTGGTTATCAAAAATATTGATCCGTTTGGCGTGACCTACACCCCCAAATTTTAAAAATAACGAGTTTATATAGGACAAATGGTCCAATATTTTGTTATCGATTTTGTGATCAAATTATCTTAAGATCCAAATAAACAAATGTATATTTACCAGTATGTAGTACCCAATTAAATAGACAAAGTTTGCTCCTTTGATACAGGTCATAATTACAGGTTTTTTACTGACATTAGTTAAAACTGAAATGGTAAAACATTGTCAAAATTTTCTTGTAACGTTAATAAGTAAAGATAAATACAAACAGTTAATGGAATCAGTATTATCAACATAAGAATCAAAAGAAATATGTGATGCAATTTCCACGATATGTTTAATTTATTTATTTCTGTTATAAAAAAACTATTTTAGTGACCATGTAATATTTTATTTTACACATAGCGAGACGTACTCTTAAGACACCACACTTCTTATTCCCGGACTTATTTCGCCTTTATTATGGTTAAAAATTGGTTATAAGAATAATTATAATTATAATAATAGAAATATAAATTGGCAGTAAGGTGCAATGTTTCATTCCGTTTATTTTATATTTATCAAAAATAAGAAAAAGGATACAATCTGAACTATAGAATACATGTAAACTACAGTTATATAATTTGAGCAAGGAGTAGTTCAATTAAATGAACAGTTGAGTAATTTGTAAAATGGGGGTTGGTACGTCGTTACACGGATAGTGGGTACCCACCAAGTTAATAATTATTATTAAATTTTATCCTTGTATAAGGAAATATATACATTGATAAGTTATTTATAAGGACATTAATTTATGTTGTCCCATAACCTAAATATATTTTACAGTTTATATACGTAAAAATATAGCCTTAAATCAATGACCTATAATGCGTAGACGAATTTCTCAATTCACTATAAGGAAAAAAAAATAACGTCGTCAATTTAGTTATAATTAAACGTTGTAAAAGTTAATCGCCGGGCTGGCGACTTGGACTAATTCGATTATTCCGTCAGTCGATATTTAAAATGTCTAATAAATTTTCGATAAAATAGTCGATCATCACAGAAAAAAAAGAAGTGTAGTTATGAATAACAAAAACTTTTCACTTATTCCACTTGCTCCATAATCACGCCATAGCATTATATATTCATTAGTAGGGGCATTAGACTTTATTTAATTGCATTATAATTGTACATATTCCTTTAACGAGGTACCTAAGCTCCTATTTGCATTTGAATGCTAAGATCTTTTGATGAACGAGGTTTTTTTCCAGAGTTTTTGAAGAGCTTCTCCTAACCTTTTTTTTTCTTTTCTATTTTTTTTTTCTTCCACTTCGTGGCTTTTCCTCCGAGAGGAATCTGCCGTAGGCGTAAGTGCCGCAGTCATCTATCACAGCCCTTCTGACAACCTTTCTTAAATTAGGTTTCGACCGGCATCAGGTCTTTTCTCGTTATCCTATTGTTCCCGGCTAATCTACCTTCGTCTAAACCTGGATTTCATTTTCGGGTCTTTGGAAATGGACAGTCCGAAAAATGAAATTGGTTTTCTGACATTAACTATAACAATTCGATTTCGTGATATACAATGTCTTATTAATTGTGTTATGATGAAAGCTTTATTAATTGAAGATGAAAAAAATTAAAAAAAAAATGTTGTAGTGATGGTGCAATGGTTAGCTATAGGTACTGGTGGGAAAACGAGTCCAGAAAGGTCTTTTTCTACTTTAAGTAATTTTAGTAGAATTTGGTTATAGTAAGAGAACCTAGTAAATTTCCAAGGATTACAATATTAATTGTTTGATATTTTGAATATTTAATAGTTGACCGTTGCATTATAAGGCAAGGAGATGGTCCGCGCTGGCGGTCATAAATAGGCTAAATAGTGGCAAAACTATTTTATTAAAATCCAACGTTTCGACCCGACTTTGCAGGTCTTCTTCAGGGAGGTTTGTTCAGCTAGGTGTTTCACTTAGAACTTAGACTTATTTTAATTAAATAGTTTTGCTACTATTCAGCCTATTTATGAACGCCAGCTCTGAACATTTCCTTCCTTTATTAATTGTTTGAATTTAAATAGTTTAAAAAAAAAATAATAGATAAGGGGAAAAAATGGCTTCTGAATTTTTCATGGTATTTTTGTCAAAATGTTCAAAACAGTCATCATTATTTGATTTTTAGTGTTCTATTGATCAAGAATTTCGGATAATAACTCATTACAAAAAGGAAAAAAAAATCAGAATGTTTCTTTTGCTTTCAGAATACAGTTCCGATTTTTCACTTTTTGAGATCTTAATCCAAATGCAAAATTTAATAGGCTGACTTTACTCGAATGAGCGTTACAGTCTGTAGTAAATTCTAGGTGACAAACATAACATCTACAACATCTGTTCTAATTTTGAATGAATTTTCAGCGATTTTGCCGGTTGATATCGATATGATCTCAAATAAATCATAAATGTATTTAACACATCCATACTTCAAAAATTGCTCGTTAGCTTTGATAAAAAAAAAAAAAAAAAAGATGGTTTCATCTATTACTTTACTTGATTACGCGTACCCAAAAATATTTTCTTTGATAAATCCTTCATTTCAAATACAGTTTGTTTTATAATTTTTTCCATAAAATTAAATATCATAGACCTTGAATTATTGTTAATTGTGTACATAATAGAAATAATGAGAAAATCATTTCGGATATGCAAGATTTTTTAAAAACTGTTTGATTAACTGTCGTTAATCCTATTGTGATGAAGTTTTCACGCTTTGTGTGAGTTGATACTACTTCTTTCGCTTACGCATGCGCTTTTTCCTTGACAAGCCAATATCTCAGAAAATTGGTCAAAAGTGTAGCTTTTTTTTTTTTCTCTGTTCAATTGATTTATTTTAATGATGAAACAATATTGTTCCTTGGAAAACTATACTTGGTTGAGCAGTTAGCCTAAGGTATCGTTGTAATACTCGATCCTCCGGCACTTACGGACTCCCGGACAACCGCCCCGTCGTGACCCCGAAGGCGGAGTGGACAAAGCCGAGGGACACTCCATTAAGAAGCGGATAGACAGTCGTGCCTTCCAACACAGCCTTCATTAATTAGGAGACTCGTGGAGTTCCTGAATCACGCCAGCTAACAATCCACGAGTCAAAGCGCTCGCTCTCGTTTATTGATTTAATTTTATCGGGAGGGGGGCCCTCCAATTGGAGGAGATTTCCTTACTTCGAGGAGGGGGGTATTGTGTCGTCGTTATATCTCCATTTTTACCTTTCAACACCTGGCTAAGGCCCTTTCAAGGATTTCTTTTTTCATCTTTTTTAATTTATTAATCCTTACAATATACAAATTCTGATTATTTTTCAATATTATTATATAGGCTAATAATTACAACTATAATAAAAAAGAAAGAAAAAATATATATTAGTTTTATTGCCCTGTTATCAGAACTTGCTCATCTGATTTGAATTTTTTTTTTTTGCGTTAGGTAGATAGTTTATAATGTTGTCCAAGACCAAAACTGGTAAAAAAAAAAATAGTTTTTGTAAATACACATTAAGACAAATAGTTACTAATATATCACAATTTTAGTAACTATATGTAAAGAATTGGTATAACCAATATACATTTACATTTAAATCTTCCAATTTAACATTCGGGCTTAGTTTGGTTTCCTCTATTTGAAAAATTACAAGATACAATAATATCTCTATAATATTAGGCTAAAAAGTAACTGCAAAACTGTTAGATCATGCACAATACTATTTATTTGGATAACTCTATCGTAGTTGACTTAAGAGAAGTATTTGTCACTCACTGCCTTATCTAGATCAATTTGCAGAGAAATATCGTGTATATATTCTTACAGAGAAAGAATTTTAGAGAGAAAGAATTTTTTTTATTTTCTTCAAGTAGTTTGAAATACTATTTGTTGTTGTTGTTTTTTTGTGCGATTTTTACAATTTTCCACACAAATTTATGATGTTATTCATTTAATCAGATGCAGGGAGATTATATGCATTTTTTAATACTAAATGGTCAATCAATGAAGGCAAGGAGGTTAAGATGGGCGCACAGAAATCCAGCAGGAAGCCTTTATAAAACAATGAATACTTCAATATTAGACAAGAGACTACTAGAAGTTTGAAAACCATATGAATAGATGAAATCAACAAAGATAATGTGAGGTAGAAAAGATTGGTTAAGAAATGAATATTACAACAATTAAGTGTAGAAACTTCACTAAAATCTAAGAATATTTGAGTATGTATACTATCGAAGTGTGTTCTATAGTTCATTGTGTGGTTTTTAGCTTATTCACGAAATAAGACTTAATTAAATAATGTACGATTTCCTCGCTTACATTATGCAGGTCTGATTTTTAGTTTAAACCATATTAAAAAACATTTCAATTACTCATCAAAAACATTTTATCCCACAAAAAAATAGGTGAAACGCGCCTAAAGAAATTTTCACTTTAAAAATAATACATAAAACAGCGATGGAGAAGGCTGATCACAGTTTCAAAAATACTACATAATCTTTAATTAAATTCCTGACAGTGGTAAAATGATTACCCTTGCTTTACCCACACTGGTTTTAATTCAAATTATTTTTAAGGTAATTATACGGTTTTGCTATTGTATATAAACAATATAACATGGCTACGATCATTTATCTAATTAGGTGGTTGAAAACTTCGTTCGAAATTAGGATAAAAAAAAAATGGAAAATAAAAAGTGGAATCCATCGTAAATTTCTGCCTCAAGGAATATTACGACGTTAATGTTAAATGGAATGAATTTTATGGGCGAGCTCATGCCTTAAACATGGGCCACTAACGACTAAGAACCCATGATCTATGGGCTCCCTTTAATAAAATAACAGAAAAAGATTTCACCCCTTTGTTTAATGAGATCAGCGCCCAATTCATAGTGGCACGCCCAGGCATTGTATGCCAAAAACTTTCTCTCCGACACCTCGCCGACTTCTGTACTGGTTAGTGATTTGCACTGTGTCTTGTCGATGTCTAATCATATCCTGTATTTAAAATTCTAATGGAATGTTTATAAGTATGGTCATTTATTATTATATCATATATTTTATATAAATTGTACGTAAATGAATTAAATCAATAATTAAATATCATTTCCAAAATATGACTACATCCCTCAGAAAAGCCAAAAATAAATAGACAAAAGAAATAAAGATTAATAAATTAATTACAAAATGAAATAAAAATAAAAAAATCATCAAAATTGAACCATTATTAGTAAAGATATCTACTCAACTTTTTTAATATGTTGTAATTTATTATTCTCAATAATAAAAATTTGTAGACATACAAAAAATAAAAAATCCGATCCCTTTAACACTTTTTGAATAACAATTTTTGACATTATTATTTGTTATTATAAATGAGTTTTTACTATTTTAATTAAGATTTTTTTATTTTGGATTTATTTCACAATACTGTTAGAAAACACTATTTATTCTCCACAATTAGCAATTTTTAATGTTTCTATTAATATATGATATACCTCTATAAAAGATTTCACGATAACTTTACATGAACATACTAATACATTCATGAAAGATATGGCTATAATTAACATGTCTGAAAACACAGGCTCAAAAGAAGCTAGAAGAGAGATCTCTTCGCTTAAAAAGTATACTAAAATCAAGATAGGAGGTGATTCTGCTGGATAAAAAAAAAAATTATTATTTATTATAACTATTATTTAATTAATTTTAGTCAAATTCAAATAAAATAATTTTATCGTCTATTTAAAATCATAATGTATATACCGTAAATATAAAATCCCACAGACTGCTATTATATATCTTTTGTGCCGTTGTTATTATTAAAAAAATATAACATATTAACTTAATAATATAAAAATGTTATTATTAAGAGCGATTTCTCAATATTCCCTTCATATATTTTCAAAGATTTATAAATAAAAATATATTTTGTTTTTTAAATAAAATTTTCTAAAATGTTTTGAATAATTAATATGATTATGTTTTATTAAAATTCTGGTTGGATTTTAGGAAAATATCTATACATATAGATATATATTCACTTTTTTTTTTTTAATGGGTGACTAAAATAAATTAGCCTCCAGTTATTATATAATTTTCAAAAATTCTAATACCCAACTTTTCGAAAATGACTTCAAACCTTGTTTCCTCGTTGAAGCTTACGCCGTTGATTGAAATGCAAATATCCTTTCCCCGCCGTAACACCGTTGTGAGGCATTTTTTTTTTCCATCTCTCTCTTCGTGAAAGAAAGAAAAGAAAACAAGAATGCTTCGCCATTCTTCTTATTATGATTAAAATTCCAAAATCTGTCAAGTGGAGGATAGACTTAAATTATACAAAGTAAATTACAGACAGGAGAAAAACCGGACTGGACGGGGTTTGAATGAGCAAGTCATCCGCCCAGTATTAATGACCGGAGAGATCCAGCCACGGTATGGCACTTCTTCGGCTTGAGCATCTATAATATTCAGGAGTCTGTCAATAACCTTAATGTAATTTCATTAATAATTATATATATATATATATATATATATATATATATATATATATATATATATATGTATATATATATATATTCAAAACTAATTAGTTCTCGCCTCCTGTCCCAAAACGTAAAAATTATAATTTACAAAACCATTATCCTTCCTACAGTTCTTTATGGATGTAAAACGTGCCCGCTTACATTAAGGGATGAGCAACGTCTTAAGGTTTTTGTTGAAAATACAGTATTGCGCAGAATATTCAGACCGAGAAAGGACGAGTCAACCGAAGAATTTAGGCGGTTACACAACCCTGAATTGCATGAACTATATCCAATTAATATAATTGAAATGATTAAGTTGTGGTGAATAAAATGTGCGTTTAAATACATTGGGCTTAGTAACGAAAGAATTTTAAAAAAAAGTTAATATGCGCTGTGCCGACTGGCAAGCGTCCGAGGGGTAGACCAAAGTGAAGATGGGATTTGGCAGTTGGGTTTAGACGGAAGAATCTTAGTGGATGGAATATGAACATAGATTGGTGGTATCGGTATCGAACCCGAAGGTTCGATAACCCTTATTATTATTATTACTATATATATATATATATATTTAAAGAGCTATAATCATAATGTTTAAAAAAAATATATATACTTTCCTTCCTGAGATTTCGGGCTGATGACCCGCCAAAATAGGAAAAATATATTTTTTTTATTAATATATTTCTGTTCTGTTTTCAACCAATCACGCCGAAGCCACAGTTAGGGTAATGTTTTTAGCTGCTTGTAGGTATGTTACGAATTTATTTATTTAACAGCTATACTAATGTGTTTTATCTGACCGTTAAAAGATATGTAGCTATATTTGAAACGAATAACTTGACCAATTATTAAGTTTGATGGTTCAAATTATTCGGTGAAATGCCGTGAGTTTTTTGGATCTAATTGAGCTCAAAATAAATAATGACACGTTACTGTAAAACAGTGTTTTATGTGAGCGTTAAAAAAGGTAGATCTACCATTTCTTAAGCGAATAGTTTGATTGATTTTTAAGTAGTATATTTCAAATCATACAGTGGTATTCCGTGAGGGTTCTGATAAATTGTTAAAGGATAACACATGTGTGCTTCAAGTACGAAATGTAAGCACAAGTAAAAAAAACAACATAAAAATGTATCCTTAAAAACATTATTGTTCCTAAAGTTATGTATCATTATAAACAAATAAATGAATACAAATACTAGCCTTCTTAAAATTAAATACTATATACGCTACTGCCTTCCACTAATAGGCATGTAAAAATCGGTCAAATTTAAGATGTAAAGTTTTCTTGCCTTTCTCATTAAACAAAAAAATAAAAATAATAATCTTCACATATACACAGATACAGGGTCTCAAAGTCTCTTATATCTCATACATGGAGAAAAACTTCAAAAAAAAAAAAAAAAAAAAAAGGAAAAAAGATATGAAGGAAACCAAAATGTACATGTATATTAATTGACTGAACCTCAAGATATTTTAAAATATATTTGTGTTTAAATTGTGAAGTCCAAGCTAGTCATAAGACTTATTATATAGCTTTTTTTTGCAGAGATGCCCATTCCCCTAATATCGAAAGCGCATGACGCGCCATTTTAAGAAATTTTATTGCTCTCTCTTCTTAAAATAGAGGAATTTACCCTAGTTCTCTGGTTTGAATGTTCTTGTTTATTGAAAGTTTATAACATAGTTTAAATAAGCCCTTCTCTCTTCCTCAAGAAAAATTAAAAAAACGGGGATATAAACGTACCTCCTCCCATTCCCTCCCCCCCCCAAAAAAATATATGTGTGTATTATTTTATAAAGGAAGTCTTAATAAGACTGACCTGATGAAAAGTTGGAGATAGGCACGTTGTTGGTGATCGACTCAGCAACTTCTGGAGAATTGAGCCCGTAGATCTCCAGCAACTCCTTCACCGTCTTCTGGGCGTAGTCCCTGAGGTCAGAGGCGTCCGTGGACTGGTGGAGGAACGCCTGGAGATACGGCGGTCTCGACTCTCCGTCGCTCGAGTCGGACTCCTCCGGACTCTCTTTACCTCTTCCTTTAGATAAGTCCATCGGGGCGGAGTCCTCGTCGGATCTTCTGGGTCTCTTTGCCTCGCTGGCGTCCGAACTGCTCAGGTCCAGTGCGCAATACTCTTCTTCTTCCTTCTGGTACACGATGTTCATCGGGTCGAAGTTCTTTCGCTTGTTCCTCTTGGGTTGTGTGAACAGGATCGGGGCCTCGCCTTCCGAATCTTCGGAGGCGGTCTCCGCTCCGTTCATCTGGAGCCTACCGCCCACCAGGAACATCGGCTCCGTTTCTGCCATGTTCACCATGGAAACGCCTGCAAAATAAAAATAAATAAATAAAAAATAATCGAATTATCAATTTAAAATATTTAAATCGATTTGTTGTAAAAAGTTACTAAATATATTTTTAATAAAGCTAAAAGAATATAGTTAAAAATATTTTTTATGAATATTGACCACATTTATCTATACATATACAGATTAAGCATATGAAAATCAGAGGTTGAAACATTTAGGAAGCTTTTTGAAAAATTCCATTCTAACAGTTTTTGTTTTAAAACAAAAGTTCTAAGGAACTCCATCCAGGAAGTTCCAGATGTATGTTAAAAGTTAAAACTTTTATTTATTCATGTTCTTAAAAAAAGTTCCGTTAATAATAAATGGCTGAGATTACAGTTATGTTCAATATGAATTACACATAATTCTAATGTTTGAGTAACTATGAAATTAAGTCATTTTTTAGATCAACTTTTTAATGAAATTGACAGAAATAAAAAAAATTCTATAAAACTTTTACTTGAAAAGTTACAAAATAACAGATGAACTATCGACAACGAAAATTCTCTTGGTATCGAAACTTTTTAAAAATAAATGTTTTTTTTCCATTTCAAGGCTTTATTATCAAAATAATACAAACTCTTATATTGGTCAAATGTAGAGTTGTCAAAACCTTAAGTTTTGTGCTATAATAGTGTATGACACAAAAATTATGCTTTGAGTTTTTCTAATAATAGTAAATTACTTTTTTTTAAAAAACCTATGATTTTTGATGAAGCTACAAATATGAAAATCATTATTAAAGGAACTGTATAAAATAATATTTTAAACCCATCAAGCCAAAACGAATAGAATGAACATTATTACGTCTTGAACCATACCATAGATATATTATTTAAAATGTAAAATATTATGTTTCATATGGTGAAAATAATTTTAAATAGATGTTTTTGTAATTAAACAATTTATATATTCATTAAATTGGTTTAATATTCAATTAATAAATACTTTGATGGATTTTTCCCATTGCGAAATCAAAAGAATATACATACATCAAGTACATAATGTTTCTGATTTCACGAAACTAGAATTCTTCAAAGTATTTAGCAACTTTATTTTATTAAATGTTACTGAATTTATCGATACAAATGCACAACAAAATTATTCAAACCCTTTTTATTGATCTAATGTAATTCCATCAAGTTTAAATTTACGAAATGCTATCATAAATTGTCCTCCAATTTTACATCTTAGGGGAATTTAGTATAATGTCGATTTTTAAATTAAAATGCTAAAAGTGTTGAAAGCTTGTTCTTTCTCCCCTCTAAAGCAGTTAGATCACGGATCCATTTTATACCTTTCAAGACCGCCAGAGAAATTATAATTTTAGAATCAATTATCATCAAAATCAACCTTGTTCCAAAGTCATCCTAGATATAATATTGTGACTCCATTTTATGATAATTATTAAGTTTTTGCAATTAATTAATTTAATATTCATATAAATGATTGGATCACAAAAATATAGATTTTGTTATTTTCACTGATGAAATCTTACAATTTAATTTTTTAGAAGCTATTATATCAAGCTAGGGCTTGGTTCTAAGTATTCTGCTTAAAGTGTTAAAAAGTTATTTTATGCTATTACTTTTACTCCTAATGATTATTTTCATATTTGTACCTTTTTAATTAGCAGCTTTTTATAAACATTTTTTAAAATTTATATAACATTATTATCAGGAGAACTATTCAATATATAGTATGATAAAACAAATGCACAGTTAATTGCAACACAAGATAATTCGCGTATCAATTATCTAAATCTACAATTAAAAAAGATTTTTTATTGCTTATAAATATTTATATTATGAGGTAATAAGACTTGATAATTATTATTTATCGATGTAAGAGATATTTCATTTGGTTTTCTTAGAATGAGTATTTTCTTTTCTTTTAAAGAATAATATTCACTTAATTAATAAAATAATGTATAGTTTCTGGTACTTTCTGTGTATGATAAAACACTGTAGACGCACATTTTTTTATACTTATTTTTTGTCTATTAGAACAATCAATGATAAATATATATTTTAGATTAATTTAGTTGTATTCCATTGATTTAAGGACCTCTATAGTCGAATGGTTAATAGTTCAATGCTTTTAGACACTAAATTATAATAAAGTTTATAATTAATAATGAAAAAGCTTCAAATAAATCTTCATTTTACATTATATTGCGAAAATACCATAAATTAAAATTATTACTGAATAGAAAATCAATCAGAGATTCATCTATAAAATACAGTGATAATTAAGTATGAGTATAAAACGAAATTAAATTGTGAAAAATTATTAAAAAATAATATATATATATATTTTTAAAATATATAATTCTGATGAGTTTTAATTGCATTAGATCGACTATATAGTTATTAGAAGCATACAAAACTGTTTACGAATGCCAATTTATGGAGCCATATAATTTTCATGATAATATCGTGTATATATTAATTTTGATATAAATATTTAGTTTATTAGATATTGAAACAGTTTCAATATTTTTTAAATTTTAATTTCTTTTCCATAAGAAATTATACTTATTTTGTAAAATGTTGTTTTATATTTCTTATCTATACGATAGTCTTACTAAAGTAAAAATACAACAGAGGTTTTGATACAATGCCTACTAAAATTAATGATATAATTATTATTATTAAGTGAATATAGAAAAACATTCTATATTTACATTACAAGATATTTGTTTTAATATTTTTATTTAAAAAAACTGAATAAATACTGAATTTTCATCTCTTTTAAAGATTTTTATAAATTAAATGAAACTGGATCATGTTTAGCTTTTAATTTGAAGAGAATCTTATCTATATTTCCTGTTTTCATATATTTATTAAAAATGATAAAAAAATATATACATAAAAAAATTATCGATGAGATGAATTGGAACACTTTTATCTAGAAATCGGTTGCTAATTTAGAATCGCTGAGATAAAAGAGTTTATTATAGCTATTAAATCAGTAACTGCAGAATTTTATGATAATGTCACAGATCTGTTTATAATATTTGAAAAAAGAATTGTAATAATTATTTGTACAATAAATTTAAAAAAAAAAATTATTACCTTAATATAATCTGTTTAAAGAATTTGTATTGATATATCTGTCGAATAAAAAAAAATAATATATTTTAACACGATATTATTAGAAAATAAGACGTTTTTATAAGTTCAATAGTTTTGTATTATTTTTCGATAAATTATTGACGGTAATTCATCGATGTTTTTAACCAAACTTTTGAATTATCAATGCAAGTGAGTTTTTTTATATTAATGTTATGAAGCGCGTATTATATTATGTATATATGTTTATGACTCAATTTCTAACGAACTAATATATTTTCTTATATCCATATATATTCTTCAATATATATTTATACGTTTTAAATATATAAATGTTCTTACTCTAACGGAATGAGAGCAGTATATAATATTTCTTGACCCTGTTTCTGTTATTATATTGATATATAACTTGTTGAGATTACAGTATATAAATTCACTACCCACATAACAATCGTAAATTATAGGAATTGTCGACTTTTTATAGTGATCTATATTTTTATGGGTGATTTATATATTTTTTTCTTATATTGCTAGTCATGAATCGATAGAAATTTTTAGATCCGGTGATAAATTATACAATATAAAATTAGAAATACATATTTTCTGAAATACAAGATTTTTTTTTCATATTATTTGCTATTATTAAAGGACATGTGCAGTTTTGTATTCTGTGTCCCCATATTTTATGTTCGGGCTGTGGAATGTGGAAAAATACGGAGCCCAACCCACAGAGCTATGTCTTGAATTACAATCGGTCTATGATTTACACTGTGCATTCCCGCTTCCTTAATGCCGATAGACTATGGATTTAAAGTTTCACTCGGTTTCTTTCGACTGAAAAATGGGTTTAAAATGCATAGATGCATTCATGAAAAAATAATATTCATATTTATCTCAATTTATTACACGGATAATAATACCGTTAATGATGTTAGAATAAGATTAAAGATTATTTATACTTGTTAAAAACATTATTTAGTGAAACTATCCAAGTTAAAAAATATTTTAATTTATCTATTTAGAAAAAACAGTATTACTTATTGAATTCTATTAATTGAAAAATTATTGCTGAATCCTTACGAAATCTTTTTAAATATAAAGAAAAAATGTAAAATTTTAGGAATACAGAACTTCGGAATCTCGCCCAAAGAAAAATTATTTTTGCTTATCTATTTTGAAATTAAAAAAATAGTATTGATTATTTTTGTTATAAAGCAAATTCCATTTATGAAAAAAAATTGTTAAACATTTTTTACTAGATCCTTTTAAATCTAAAAAAAAAATATAGAAAAAAGTAAGATTTTTGGAATACAGAACTTTGGAATTTTGCCTAAATAAAATTATTTTTACCTATCTATTTTGAAAAAAAAAAAAAAAAAAATAGTATTTCTATGTTTTATAGCTAACCGAATGCTATCAATGAAAAGAAAATATTTCTGAATTTTTTTCTGTAAATCCTTTTAAATATATAAAAAAAGGGGGAAAAAAAATTGTAAGATTCTTGGAATACAGTAAGTAAAAACTGTTGCCAAAATAAAAATATTTTGAATAAAATGATATTGCTTTTTATTTATGCTCAGGTTTTACTAAATCCTTTTAAAAACAAAAATTAATAAGTTATGACCGAAAATATTTTTATTGAAATATATTTTATCAGTTCTTGGATGTTTCAATCGCGGTTAATTTTTTTTTTTTTTCATAGCTATAATAATATTCATGATATAAAAGGTTCAATATTACTTATGTAAAAAAAAATAAATATTTATTTCCTACAGTGTTTTTAACGCTGATTTTTTTTAATGTCTAAAATTCATAATGTGTCTATTTCTTGTGATATTTTATCAATTATTATAAAAAATATTGTATTAACATCTATATACTTTGTCGTATTACCTTTTTTTTTTTTTATTTAGAATAAATATTTGCCGAAACATTTAATTGATACCTTCATTAAGTCCGGTTGGGAAAATATATTTTTAAATTGGCTAAACATTTTATATTCTTATTTATATTATATTAATAAAAAAGAAAAACCTCTTATATCCAGATGTTTGGTACCCATACAGATCCCATTTACCGTTAATAATGACAAGAGTATAACGCGGGACAAGGTGGTGCTGCTCTCTGGCGACCCGACAGTTAAACAGTTCGGACGTATTCGGCTAGTCTAACGAACTATACCGAACCTATTAATTTCGGCATTTCTATTTTTCGGGATTTAATATTTTATTTATTTCTATAAAATATTTTTTTTATTTTATTGTTTATGATAATGAAGTTTATTAATACAAGATAATTAATAAAAAAATTATAATAATAAAACCGTACAAAAAATTATATGAAACATTTTTAAAATATTTAAAAAAGACAAAAAAGAACCATACTGTTCACGTTTTTATATTAATTATTATTTCATTCTCTATACTGTTTTTTATTGTAAATTATATGTTTCTGATTACGTGTATTATTTGTTTTTTTTTAATAAAAAGATTATCTTTTACATTACATATATATTTTTTTAAACTAAAAGAAAATTACTTAAATTCGTGATATATCATTTTGACCTTTGATAACATTTACTTTTGAGAGTTTTCAAGATATTTTTGAATGATCTGCCAATAATTTTATATCGAGTACATTATTATAAATAATTCCGTAACCATGAAAACACATAGCTATAGATATATTATAAAATTATTACACTTACGAGTTTTTATATGAAAACTATTAATAAATAAATTATATTTCGAAAAAAAAAATGTTTCTTGTATCCCTAAGATTATTCTCAATATTTAAACAAAATAAGATTTTAATAGTACGTTGATATGCATTATATGAGTCATTTATTTTAAATTTATTTTTTTAATATAAAATTGAGATTATAATATTGAACTATTTGTGAGTGACATTTATACTTTTAAAAATCGGATATTATTCTAAATAAATTTCAAACGTTTTAATTTATTTTGTCTTTATTTTTAGAATATTTTTTACTACGCTAAATATTTTTAATTGATTTCGTTAATTGATAGCTATGATAATATTCATTTTTCAACTTTTTTGATGTAATAATTTTTGACATATACACCGTAATATATTAATATTTCATTAATTTAATTGAGAAATTGATATAATATTATAAAACTTTTAGAATAAAACCATTGATAAACAGATTTGCGATTCAGATAAAAGACTGCATTATCTTTTCCGTACACAGTGACTGGGTGTCGCGTTCAACCCTCAGTCCGTTGGACTAGGTCAGTTCGTAAGGGCATTCCTTTCAGATTTATTTAAATTCATTTCCTAAATAGTATATTTATGTGTAATTCATTATATTATTTAAAATTATATTTAAAAATAAATTTAGAAAATCTCATTGAACGAGCTTTTCCGAGCAGCCGTTATAAATGTATGTATTGCTTTTACGTATTTTGAGTAAGAATTTTGATCTGAAAAAAATATATGAATTCTATATAATATATTTAATTATACTATCAGGAACGTTATTTTTCATAACTAACACGGATTATTATACTTATTCAATTTCAAATATGGAAAAAGGATTTTATTAAAAAATTCACATTTACTGATATTCAAAATAAAATATAATTGAATTATTTACGGAGTTAGCCGACTATATAATAATAATAATAATAATAATATTTCAAGGAATTATATATAATATTATTTTATACATATACACAAATATATGTGTGCATAAAACAAATTATTGTAAAGCTTGAGATGATCCGGTTTCGCTACATGTAATATTGACAACTGTTGAACTTAAATAGGGCAATCTTTCTCGATATATTAATATTAAATTAAAATTAAAAAAAAAATTATCTACTAGCTTATCGGAAAAAGTTATTAAAAAATATCAAACGATTTTTTATATTAATATGTCATTATTTTAATCTTAGACTTCGACACAGCGTATATATTTTTTATAAATAATAAAAAACCTTTATTTAAAATTAGCGTTTTAGATAACAAATCGTATCATTTGTCACATAATTTGCTATCGGGCATTTGACACTATGCAGAGCATATTTAAATTAGAGCATGAATTTTAATATTTCAGTATTTTGTCTTTACAAAAATAAATTTTTTTTTCTACTTAAACAATTATAATATAATGAATCAATCAACTATATATTTTATTTAAATCCATCGTATTACTATTAAACAATTATATATATTTTATAAAAAATTAAATTTGTATATAAATGTTTTTATTATTATTTTCATATGTATTTATAAATGTATATATATTGGATAAAGATTCAGAAAAAATATTTATTTATCTGAAAAGAAATTGGTATTGAATAGAATTTTATTTATTTCACTGATTTATTGGTTGCATTTGGGGTATGTATATCACTTTAATGTTTTGTTTGATGGATTAATAATTATCTTATAATATTTTGAGTGTTGAAATATGAAGTCAAAATATTCACTAATTTCGAAGATATATATATTTATATTACGGAATAGGATTAACACTTGAATTATTTACTTACGGACAGACTGTCAGACTCCAGCAAATCACTCACTAGCTGTCCATATATCACAACACACAAGAACAACACTAGCATGGGCACTAGACACTGACTCAAATTCTTCGTTGTCAGATTTTAGAGTTAATTCATGAGAAGGAAGAAGACAGCTCGACGCGCTGCAAGAGACTGGATGGCTCAAAGGAGGTGGTGGGAGAGCTCGGAGCTAGACGGCTTCCTATTGGTCGAAAGGAGCTGGAGAGGGGGGAGATCCTTCCCCACGAAAGCTGGGGGTTGGTGCAACCCTTGGAGGTTTTCCAGTAGTACTGGAGCGGTTCTGCTGGAAGTAGGGTACGCGGGTATCTCGTGAGTGTAACTTAAGTGAGGTTAAAGTCGTAAGTACTTGAGGTTCGTTTAAGGGACTCCTTTTCCACTTGTTAGACCACGATAGGAATTTAATTATATGATTATAATTAAAACTTTTTTTTTTATTGAGGAGGGTTAAAATATTCCTCAGATAATATTTTAACAGTGAAAATTAAAATAAACTTTTTAACATACCTTGATTTTTTTTTTTTTATTGACCTCTTCCATAAACATCATTTATCAATTAACTAACATCCATATTAACTCTTTATTGAATTCTTGGTTCCCATTACTGTACTCTTAGACATAAAAAAAAATATCAAATTACTTTCCAATATCACTTGTTAATCCACAACTCGATTTTATTTGTATAGTTGAAATAATGGCTGTAATTATTTTTAAAAAATATTTTTTTTAGAAAAGGTTAAAATTATTTTATAAACATCATTACAGTAAAAAAACAAAAAGATTTTTGTATATTTAGTTACTTTCATGTAATTCATATAAAGTGTTTTCAAGGAAAAGGGTTCAAAATAATTTAATACATTTTTTTGAAGGGGGTTAAAATATTTTAACAGTGAAAATTAAAATAAACTTTTTATCATACCTTGATTTTTTTTTTAATTACCTCTTCCATAAACATTATTTATCAATTAACAAACATCCATATTAACTCTTTAATGAATTCTTGGTTCCCGTTTTAGTACTCTTAGACATAAAAAAAACAATATCAAATTTTTTTCTGTGTACTTTATGTGACAGTTAAAGACACAAATATTTGTTAAAGAATAGTTCACAGGGCCATTCCTTTCTAATTCCATATGTTAAACCACAACATGATTTTATTTGTATAATTGAAATAATGATTAATTATTAAAAAAGAAATATTTTTTTAAGAAAAGGTTAAAATTATTTTATGAACATCTTCCGTCTGTTTTAATTGGACAGTAAAAAAAAAAAAAAATATTTTTGTATATTTAGTTACTTTGATGTAATTCATCTAAGTTGTTTTCAATGAATAGAGTTCAAAATACCTGTAATAATAACTTAATACATTTTTTTTTGACGGAGGTTAAAATTATTCCTCAGATAATATTTTTACAGTGAAAATTAAAAAGTTTTTTTATACCTTAATTTTTTTTAAATAACCCTTCACTAAACATTATCTATCAATTAACAAACATCCATATTAACTCTTTATTTGAATTCTTAGTTCCCGTTACAGGACTCTTAGACATAAAAAAATATTTTCTTTTTCTGTGTACCTTAAGTGACAATAAGAGCCACTAGTATTTTTTTAGACCAAGACATGATTTTATTTGTATAACTGTAAAAATGACTGTGATTATTTTTAAAAACTGCTTTTTTTATGGGGAGGTTATAAAATTATTAGATAAACAACATCCGTCCATTATATTTTGGCACTTAGAAAAAGAAGTACTATATCTTTCAATGGCACTTTAATACAATTATATAAAATGTTTTTAAGGAATACAGTTCAAAATAATTATAATAATAACTCAAAAAATTTTTTTTTGTTTTTAAAGGATGTTAAAATTATTCCTCATATAACATTTTTACATTGATAATTAAAATAAAGTTTTTTTTTATACTCTATGTATAAACCTCTTCCTCTATATTTTATCAACACACTGATGTCTACATTAAATTATTATTTGAAGTATTTTTCCTCTTTTACTGTACTCTTAAATACTGATGAACCCACGGTAGAAGGGGAGAGGGGATGGGGGCTTAGGGCTGAACCCCCAACATTTTTTTTTTTTCATTGATAGCTATTCGTTTGTGTGAGTAATCTAAATAATTAAACAATCAAATGAAAAAATATATAAAAAAATTATCTTTACTGTAAATTGTTAGTATTATAGTTTCTCTAATTACCTTAATTTTTTTTATTTGCTTTACCTTCAGAGAATACAGTATTTGATATAAGTAGGTAGTTTTTTACTCTTTCTTCCTGAGTAATTAAGGTTATTTAAAAAAAAATAAAGTCCGCCTTCCAGAAAAAAAATTAAATCCTGTATTGGCTAATGATATTAACCCTTTATTTCAAATTTTGGTTCTCTTTTGTGGTACTCTTAAAATTGAGAATTTTCTTTTTGGTATACCTTAGCTGTTGTTAGAGTACTAAGTACCTTCAATTTGGATTCATTCAAGGAGCCATTCCTCACCACTTGTTGGCATAGGCGCAGACATTCCATTCTGATTGGATGAGGGGAGGGTAATGGACCCCCCCCCCAAAAAAGAAAAAAAAAATTGGAGTGGGTTTTAAATCATGTATACAAATTATTAGTAATAATTAAAATAATTTTTGTAAAAGGAACAATATAATACTAGAGAGAAATACTTTATTTGAAACAGTGCTGCCCCAGGGTTGCTCGATACACAGCATACTCTTCAATGTTTTTTTTGGACATATCACTTAATTATACTTGAATCACATATAATATATACAAATTCTTTTCCTTATTACTCATCATATATAATATTAATACTATATTATACCAACATAATTACAATTATACAATATATATATATTTCGGTAATATATAAAATATTACAATCAATTTATACATATTACTTTTATTTTTACGTACGGATATATTTGGAAATATGCTAACAAAGCAATGATGTATTGCATATTTTTATTTTTAATTGAAGGTGTTTAAATGGCAGTGGGAATGATTCGATTCGCTCTGAATGCTTCGATGCTTCGAATTTGCCGTAGATAATGTTAGCACATTTTCAAATGAAAATGAATGAGTAGACATGAATGAATCATAAATTTCTAGGATATGTTGCTACACATCTTTGAATATAAACTAAAGTTTTAATAATAGGCACATAAGGCTTGATAACATACTTGAGTACCCACTTCTAGGCCTTATTTTCTCGATTGATTTTAGTTTACATATTTTATTTATTCATGTAGATCGATTATTAGTAATTTTTATTTTATTTTGTTTCTCAAAATATTGGGGAGGTGAAACTTTATTCTCTCTCCTTTTCTATTTTCATTGAGAAGATGATCGCCCTCCTCGAAATTTTCACCCACGACTTATTGTATTATTTTCTCCCAACTCTTTGCAAATATATAATAGTTCTAATTTAACGAAATAAACTCTCATAATTTATGTATTTATCACATTTATTTGAATGTTGCGAGAATACTTTGAATCCCCCGAAATTTGATCCTTGGGACATTTCTCTCCTCTTGTTGGGCTACAATAGGATTATCTTTGTATAATTGTATAAATAACTTTATAATTTTTTTTGAGGAGAGGAGTTAAAAGTATATATCAGATGCAATCAGCTGTTTAAAAATCTTTTTTTTTTTTTTTTTATGATCATTGAAATTTACAACTGTATTAAATGATAAATACAACAAGTGAATATGAAACAAGTTACATGGCTTATACTACATGAAGATAAACCATCCATAGGTAGCACTCCAATTATATTTCTATATTAGAAGGTCCCGAGGTCATCTTTTCAAACGCCTCGGAGGATTATCATAAATAGAAGAGGAAGTAAGAGGGAACAAGAGGGTTCGGATGGTTCAGAAGTTTATTATGGAAGGATAGGTATCTGGATTGAGCTAAATCGGAAACATATGGTACCTTAAGGTCGTTATTGATGATTTTATTTGTGACAAAGTAGGGCGCATTGAGGATCTTACGAAGGATTGGATACGCGAGGAATTTTTTGGTTAAGAAGAGTCCCAAAGCTCGATCTCGTATAAAAATCAATTTGTATAATCATGACTAATCAATTTTCAATATAAAATGAATTTTTGCTGCACTATATTTTAAGTTGTCACCTTAAACAAGAGAGATGTACGAGAGCTGGTTGAAATCTAATTGGTTTTAGCCTTAAAACACAGGATTAAAAAAATATATTTTTTTTTACTTTTCGGAAATTTTTTATAATTATCAGAATAGCTATGTTGTTAAGATTGGTCCAATTATCTTTAAGATATCCTATATATTATTTATAAAAGGTGTTTTTTGTCAGGACGCCATAATTCTTCATCAAATCCAATAATTGACCACTTATTTTGAAGATATTCTTTTCCTTCACATGCGAAAAATAGTCCTATCTCGCCGAAATTTCTTCAAAAAAGTTATGAAGGAAAAGAAACTTTATTTGCGAATAATTCAAAAAGTATGCATGTTTTTCTTGATTGCACCCATGATAATTAGAAAGATTACTAAATTACCTAAAAAAAAAAGAATTCGTAAAAATCGGACAAATAATAACAAAGATACAGTCCATTAGTTTTTGAATACTTAATAACGTCTTCCTGTTTAAAGATATTGCATTAAGGAGTAGAATAGTCCACTACAATTTTTTTCCTCCTGATATATTAACTTTATTATTTCTTAAATAAATTTGGTTGTTATTTATTACAGTTTATTTTTTTAATAATTCAGAAAATCCTATGGTCGGGGGATTTTGTGTTTATTACTTTTATTATCTTTCCAGTCAGCGTTTAAAAATAGGTTTTAGCAAAACAATTTGTACAAATATTTTTGTCTATTATGTTTAATGGAATATTGTAATCGACCAAGGAAAAAATGCCAATTCCTTCCTTACATAATAAATAGGAAATATTTCCATATCGTTTTGCTATTTTTTTACTAAACAAAAATATATAATTCATTTTGCATATAATTCTTGTTACAGTTAAAATAATATTTATAGTGGATACAATAATTGAATTAATTGATTGGTTTAACGATCAAACCAACAGAGTGCGAATTTATTTGGATGTTTTATAAACAGAAAGGTATCTCTCCTTAAAATACGAAACATATTTGTAATTAAAATATTTTAATAAAAACAAATATATACATTAGGATTCCTCAAATTTTGATGTTAAATAAGTAATTTTATTTTTACGATTTTTGTTTTGAAGTATGTTTTTAACTTGTCGGTCTTCCCTCCTTTAGGCAGTACGGGTATTAGTCTGACTTATAGGGGGACTGTATTGTTGGGAGGGGTTCCTTCAAGTTAAGATTAATTATTATTTGTACAAATGTTTACAATAAGTAATAACATATTATATGTTTTATACATACATACACAGGTATCTATATATGTGTAATTATCTTGACTTGAAGGCCAATTTACACAGTCAAATCCTTATAAATGCACTGATATAGTCTTATTTCAAATTTATTATAAATATTATCTGTTTAAAAAATCACAAAATTAATAGAATTATTGTTACACTTGGAGATTTGTGAATTTTTAATAAACAAATATCCCTCACCACCTGAGACAGAAAGGACAATCCAAATGATTTCTGTTTTAGAGTGTTTTTTTGTTGATCGCCCTCATATCAATATTACCAAAAATAGATAAACTTTGAATTAAAATAACTATAGAATTAATTTTAAATTTATAATAAGAATATGGTGATTTAAAAATTAATGATATGTCATCATATTTATAATTAAATCGATTATGATTAATTTGGTCTCTTTTAATAAAATAATTATTGAAGTGAAAAAAAAAATCATTTATGATAAATTGTTGTTATTATAAAAGCTAATAAAACATTCAACATAAAATAATTGGCAACAAGGAAATGTCAAATTCCGTTTTAAATAAAATACTTTAGCTCAGTAAACAAAAGAAATATTTTTTTTTAACAAAATCTTGAACCTTTTATTTATTATACTATTTAAATATAAACATAGCAAAGATAAAAATAAATAAAATAATATATTCATGAAGCATTATATTTATACCACTATTATTTTTTTATTATAACTCTGTTCGTTTATGAATTTGAATATTTATCACTTTTAAATCTGAAATATATTTTTTTTATCTCTATGATATATTTTGAGTCTGGAGTAGTTTTATACATACATCTGAAATTTTGGCTTCCAATATATATATATATATTGCAGGTATCGCGTGCACTATTAAAGCGATTTTAGAAATATAATATTAAAAATGTATACATTAATAACGTATACATACATATTAATATTTAATTCAATTTGAACATAAAAGGTGATTTTTATTTTCTGATCAACATTTTTTTGTCACAATTTAATCATTATTATTCATGTAAAACCGTATCATTCAGTGAATGATCATTATTTTTAATCGAATCAATAAACATCAAGCATCTATTTAAATTTTTATTTATAAATCAGGTGTGATTTTTAAATTAAAAATCAAATATAATAATGATAACATGATTTTTTGGAAAAAATAATTATCGCTTTGAAACTTTTTATTTTTTTTCCTTTCATCGGCTCAAGATTCCCACTGAAGTCCTATACTGCCCGAAACCATAATATTTATATATGTATAACCGATATTTATTGTTATATATATTATTTACTTATTTTTTAAGTGTTTAGTAATTCCTCTACGAGCGATGTGCCCTAGTACATCCAGGGGATAACTAGAAGCCGTCCAAGATTTAATTTTGTGGGCGACTCCAGCCCGAAAATTTTATATATACATATAAAGATAATTACTTTGGAAGAAAAAGATAGAAACTAACTACCCAAATAAAACGGTTTAAGAGTCATTTGAACGATTCTTGAAGTTTTATTAAACAAATAAAATAAATGTAATTACTTTGGTTATATTTAATGGTATTAAATGTATTATAATTTTTAAAAAATATAAAATATCTAAATACCATTTTAAAGTATTTAGCTCAGGCCAGTCACAGTAACAAATATCGACCGATTAAAAAAAAAAATTTCCATTTTCTTCAGCGCGAAACCCCTGCCTCCTCACCCATGGTGAATAGAATTTCTTGTTTTATTTTAAATTTTAAAATACAAATACATGTAATTTTTTATGTTTTAAATATATGCGATTTATATTTAATATGCTTAAGTATATTTATAGTATTATTAGCAATGAATTCTGCACTCGTCCTGACAATACTAACATACGCATTGCTTCATCCAAAAGATCGGAATTTTGTGGTCACAGGTGTGGCGGTTGCAAAAACGCCTTCCCATTATGGATTGAGGGGAAGCCGATGTAGAAACTTGAAAACAAAAAAAGAAAAAGATAAGTGGATCTCTGGAGAAAAAATTTTCGAAAACAAGTCTGCCATTTAAATTTTCTAAATAGCAATACCCATTTATTTGGAAACGTATCCAACGGTTTAAGGTGACCATTGTCTTTTAAAGTAAATTTTATAATACTGAAGAACAACACTGGTGAATTCAATTGGAATTTGTTTAGGCTGAAGTGTTCTCCCCAACAAAAAAAAAAAAAATATATTTGTCCATATTTGTTATATGAATGAATGATTTGAGCCAAATACTTCAGCATATTCCACGAAAAAATATAAAAATTTTATCTATAAAAGCACTATTCCTCCAGTAATTACCATTAACAAAAAAAAAAAAATAAATAAATAAAAATAGTTCCCCAAATATTCAAACGTAAATGTGCTACTGAAATCCAGTACCACATTATGTAAGAATAACTGCTAATATTAAAATTATTTCAAAGTCTAGGCTATAATGGTTTTTAAACATCTTAAAATTATTTCACTGTTATTAATCTTACAAGGAGAGGATAAAGTCTGTGGGTCACTAATTTCAACTAAACATTTTTTTTTAAAAACTAAACATTGGTGATACTACATAGAAAAAATGTCCCGGTATTCTTTCCAATGAGCCATAGGGGCCGAGAAAAAAAAATAGTTTGTATAATAATGAAACAAAATTTATTTTTCTTTTGTTTTTCCCTGATTTTTAGGTCACTGGTAACACTTCAAAAATTAAATTCTACATTATATTAAAAACTGCTTAATTTTACACTGATGTAATTAGTGTTGCCGAAAATCAGTCTTGGTCTTGCACTTTGCACGGCAAGGCCGCCTAACTGTTGCAAAACCAAGACTAGTATTGGTAAAAAAAAATAGATTTTTTAAAATAAAAATTGAGGCAAAATAGTTACTAATACTTGACAATCTTAACTACTACATGTTAATAATTATTATAAACAATATACTTTTGCATTTAATTCCTCTAATTTTTCATTCGGGCTTAGTTAGGTTTCTCTAAAAGATTACAGTAATATCTCTATAGTAATAAGCTAATAAGTAACTGAAAGACTTTAGCCAGACTCTTGCGTAGGACCAAGACCATGAACAAGACTGAGTTTGCAAAAACAAGTCTCTTCTCGGTCTCGTATTTGGGCAACACTACATGTAATGAATTTAATCAAAATCGTTTTAAATGATTTTAGAAAATCGTAAAAATGTGTTAAATCGATTATATTATGTGCTACTTCCGGTAAGTCAATTTTGATGAAAAAGTTTCTGTAACATCTCAGGCATACAAAAACCTTAAATATGCAATTTCACTTTCTTACTACTTTTCGATTTTGAGCTAGAATGTTAACACACACATACATACAGACCATTTTGCAAGACTTGGTTATTTGGACACATGAGACCTTGAAATGTGTATTTCCGTTGATAACTGAGATTCGAAAATTTTCTCGATCGTAATACTTACCTTTAGTATATATTTCATACATAGGTAAGTGAAAGTAATAAATTGATTGGTATATAATAACCTAAAAATCTAGGCAAAGCAAAGAAAACTATAAATAAAATGCATTTTTTATAAATTATATATAATACATTTTCTCTGCCCCTCGGGACTATTGAAAGAAATGCCGGGACAATATTTTTCGATGTAGTATCATAGAAAAAAAAAATTGGTTAAAATCGGTGACGCGCTGACTGTAGACTCTATTTTTTTTATAACATTTTGTAATAAACCGGCGATATGTTTAATAGATTTTTTTTTATTAAATGACACGAGAAATATCTCTTTATATCTTGATATAAATCTAAAATATTTTTAGGGTTTGGAAGGGTGAAATCCAAAGAATTTTTTCTTATATCTATTTTAACAATAAATATACCTAGGACTCCACCTGGACAAACTTGTAACTTGGAATCTTCAACCACAAGAAACCGCTGGACGTTTCAGACTACTTCAGCACTTACTAGACAAACGCTCTAACCTTCCAATTAATTACAAAAGACTCATATATATTGCTATAATAAGGCCTATTTGGACTTACGGAGTTGAGCTATGGGGCTCCACTAAACCTTTAAATTCCTCTTGTATCCATATCCTTACAATCCAAAATCCTTCGTAAAATCCTCAATGCTCCTTACATTGTTACAAATAAAATGACCCAATGACCTTAATATTCCTTATGTATCAGATTTGGCCCAATCTAGATATCTATCCTTCCATAATAAACTTCATAACCATCCCAACTCTCTTGTTTCTAACCTTGCTTCGTACTCAATTCTTGATAACCCTCCGAGGCGTCTGAAAAGAAGATGGCCACGTGATCTCCTAATTTACACATATTATTAGAGTGCTACAATGGGTAGTTTCTCAACATGTGTTTCATGTCATTATATCCATGTGCGAATTTACTAGATGTATTTTTTTTTATACAGTTGTAAATATCATATAAATGAAAAAAAAAAACAATCGATATACAATTATTTTATATATTTTCATTATTAATAACTCAATTCATTAATTTTGAGTAAAAATTATGTTATCAACGGCTAAATTGTGAGTGTTAATATACTTGTTTTCCGATGTAGACGTTGTAGGGACCTTGAATGCCGTAGCAGATCTCCAGAGAGAAAGAAATTTTCAAGGAAAGCCGAGGATAATGGAGAGACAAAGAGAAAATAAAAGAAGAAATGAAAGGTAACAAGAGAACGGGGGCTGAGACAAAGGCGTTATTGTCCCGCGGTGACTGGGTAATCCTATCTAGGCCCCACTCATCAACATCATCATCAACCCCTCACACACACATACACACAAATACACACTCAAACTCTCTCCCTCATCAATCTGTCCGACTTACGATGTCAACAATAGGGGTAGTATATTGATTAAATTGATTTTATTTATTTCTCATTTTTTTCGTTGAATTCAAATTAATTATTTGATAGAATATTTGTGGTATTTATGTTTTCTTCTTCTACACCAAATTAAATTTTTTAAAAATAATAAATAGTCTATATTTTTGGGTGAAAAACAAGAAAAAATTAGAGTTTTTCTTAGTACTTATCAATGAATTAAACAAAATTTTGTTGTTATTAAACCTACCTAAAGTTTATTTTTATTTATTATTTTTCTCTTCAAATACGTCATGGTATTGACAATAAGCAGATGTGTTGTGATAAATAAGGATCGACATTATAGGTATGAGGAAGGATAACACCCAGCAGCACCTCTTCCTGGTCATTATTTACTTTCTTGATTTTGGAGAGGAGATCTCTCATCCAGCTCCTTTTTAGTCTCCTCCTGACGGGCACGTCAGTCATGGCTATTTCGTTTATAAGTCTATTTGTACGTCCGTGTAGTTTGAGATGAAAATAGAGTAGAGAGTACGTATGTGTTGGTCGATAGTTGGTTGTGGTAATTCGTTATGTAAAGTTTTGTTATTGACGTACCAGGGAGCTCCTGTTATAAGTTGTAAAATTTTGGATTGAAATTACTGTAGTTTTTGTAAGTGCGCTTTTTTTACCGAACCGTAAATCTGAGAGGCATATGTCCAAATGGGTTTGACTAGGCAAGTGTATGTATTTACTTTTTGTCGAACTTTCAATTTCGCTTTAGAAAAAAGTGAGTACAGTATTTTCTGTAGCTTGTTTAAAGTCTGTCCTAGTTTCATTTTGACGCGTGGACTTACGAGTTAAACTTAAAAAAAAAAACTCGTTAAATTAGTCAATTAAATGGACCAAAAGCAGTACTGGCATTACACTGAGTTAATTTCTAGTTATAAAAATATATATTTTTCATGTAAAGGTAGTCATGAATTTGAGTTTTTCTCACAGATTTCTGTCGTAGGAATTGATGCCTATTTATAAATTGAGACAAATTTAATTTTTCTAGCCCTAATATTAACATTTTTTATGAAAATAATTTAAGCAGTCAGTAGGTTTTTTTTATTTTAAACGTAAGTAAATTTTAGTAAGATACGTTAACATTAAGTTTGTCACTGGTAAATACGTATCAATTTCTATGAAGGAGATCTAAGAGAAAAAATCCGTTTGATTACCACTTTACGTGAAAAATATTTAAGAAATCGTTATTCTTAATTTGTTTATATCTTTAAATAAAATGTGTAAAAAATAAAATAAATATAAGCTTTGCAAAGTTAATTGTAGTCATTTTGCTGAAAATACTTTAAGGTGACTAAATTACATCATTTCTTTACATAACTTGAAATGAATCTCAAATTTTTTACTGATAAACTTCTATTTAATTAATATGGACTTAAATCTTATTAAACGAGGAAATTCTTCTAAAAGTGAGCTTAATGTAGTACAGTTAAAGTGTGATGAAAAAAATCACAAATAATTTATGACTTAGCTGTGTTTGCTCGTTCAATAGTCCTCTTTAAATAGATTTAGCAATGACAAATTCTACTTCTGTTTAAAGCAAATTTTGTTCAGTTTACTATGGAGCAATATTTAATTACTTAAATCAAATATTTTTTAAGTTATCGCTTCCTATTCAATATAAAACGTGACTCGCTTAAAAAAAATACAAATTTTAAATTTCTTACTTCTCTGCTGATAGTTGGGCAATTGTTTTTATGAACTTTTTTATAGATCTTGATCTTGATATTTTTAATATTTTCCTCTGCTTACGAGTGACTCTGTATATGTATAAATAAAATATAAAAAATTTATCTCTAAAAGCATTTTTTTTTTCTTTCTAGGACAGCTTAAAATATCACTCTATGAAGTTAGTATTTTCCCTTTTTCTTTCAGAGTAATTACTGTTATTGGAAAAAATTAAATCAACCCCCCACAAAAAATATATATATATATATATATATTCAAGATCCACTGCTGCTATTATTGTAAACAAAAAGTTAATTTGTAATGGCCCTATTCAAGTTTCAATGTTTTAAAATTAAAATTTGGTTAATTAGAGATTTTCGAAAATATTTGCTATTAATGAAAAATTAAAATATTGATTTGATTTGAATAGATTGAACGTTAGTACAATCCTTGGAAAGCTGCTATTCGAACTCACATCCATAACTTTTAAATTATATTCCTTTTTAGCCTAATAATTTTTTCCAAATTTAAGCTATCTATCAAATACTATATTTATTCAAAACCAGCTTGGTATCTAGTAAATATTTTTTTAGGAAGAAAAAAAAAATTGATATTTTTCACAAAAATTTTCTGTTCAAAATTGTTGCAGAGGTGGTACCCTTCAAAATTTTGTCGACAACCACAAAAATATTTATTAGAACGGCTCCACACTAATTTTGCAAATACTCATACATATTATTATATCAGAGATATAGTGGGTGATAATGTAGTTAAAATATCAAGTAGAATATATATATAGAAGATACAAACAAAAATAGAAAATAAGTATGAATAAAAATAGAAAACAAAGGAGAATAAGGCATATTTTAACTACATTGTCACTCACTATATCTCTGATATCATCGTATTATTTCTTTATCAGACAACTTTCTCTTATTTTATATCTACTTATAATTCATTTATTTTATTTTCACCATGTACCTTTTAAATTTTGTATCTTTTGTAGCCCTGATGAAGACCTGCGAGGTGGGTCGAAATGTCGGCATAATAATTAAATAATACTATTTCTATAAATTAAAACCAGCTTGGTATATAGTTAATCTTTTTTTAGGGAGAAAAAAGTTGATATTGGTTTTTCAGACTTCCAAAAATGCTTAAATACGACGTTTTCAAGAAATCTAAATATTTGAAATTTTTACCGAGGTTGGACTTCAAAATTTTGTCGGCAACCACTAAAATATTCATTAGAACGGCTCCACACTAATTTTGCGAATGCTCATACATATTTAGAGTAATTTAATATTATAATTTATATTCGTTAGTGATATCAGTTACATATAAAATTTACGACCTTGGGAACCGTTAATAGATTCATATAAAATAACAAAAAAAAAAAAATACTATATATATATAGTGGGAATATAAACCCTTTGGATACCTGGAGTCCCACAGTACAAGTTACGCCTTTGAATAGAAGTTTTGATAGTTTTTTACCTGACAATTGTAAAGCTTTGAGAGGGGTCCGATTAAATGCCCCGCAAGAGGTTTCCATCCCCCCAAAGTAACATCACAAAAGGTAAGCTTTCCAGTAATTAATCTCTGGAGGTTGTGTCACATGGTAAACCCTTCCAGGCAGAAAGCGATTCTACATATTCATAGAGGTTAGACAAGATAATAGAATAAGTATTGGGGGATCTTCAACCGCAGTACTCCTGCCAAAACTGGTTCAAGACCAAAACTGGATCGTCGGGCGACATAAAAGGGATTGAAGAAAGAATCGAGTTGTAAACGATTCGATACGAAAAAAACTTTTTTGGCAGAGGCCGATACATACGGACCGGTTTAGCCTCCGTAATTTGTCAACTTATCTCAAATGCTCTTTTTTATTTACTTTTATCTTTCTTGTTTTGTACCTTTCCTTTTTTTTTGTCTTTCTCGTAGGATACCGAACTTCGCCCAACCCTCTTCTATATTCGACGGTGGGGAAATGTCATACAGATTATCTCCAAGTCCAGTTCGACTGTAAGAATGTAGGTCAGGAAGAGAGAGAAAGAAAAAATACTTTTCTTTTTGTCACATCTTTCAGTTCTGCCACACCCTTGAAGCATAACTTGCCCAGAAATGGTTAGAGAATCCTAAACCTTAAATGGATGTTGAAATTCTTGACGAAGATAAATAAAGATAAGAAATATAAACTTTATATAATTCACGAAGGACAAATGTAAATAAGGAAATGTTCATTTATTGTCTTAAATATTTCATATTTTCTAAATATCTGAATATTTTGAAAAATCGAGCTTGACCGACAATCATATCCCAACAATCCTCCTCGTAGGTTAAAACGGCAGTGGTCACGGGACCTTTTTTAAATGTGGTATATCATGGAGTTCTGGCGGTGGCACGATTCTCTATTCAAGTCATAAGTGTCTGTGACTGTAGTCCCTTTACTGAAGCTACGCTGGATTTTAATATAAATGAAGTGGTTGAGAGAGAAGTGCTGGAATCTCCTGAAGCCTCACTTTTCCCTCCACAAGTGGGGGGACAAGATTGGTTTGTAGTTTCTCTGATAATAAATATAATTATGCCTGTGCCTTACTTTTAGATGTTTATTTTACTTTTTAAAGTACACTTTATTTTATTTATTTATATATATATATATATTTATTTTGTTTTCAGTATGCCGGCTAGACTAAATTAAAATTAATAACAAATAATATTCATGAATGAATAAAATATGTAAACTAAAATCGATTAAAAAATAAGAAAAGACGACTAGATAGCTAACCTAAGGCCAGTAAGTAGGTACGTGACTATTTTACCACGATGTAAATATCTCTATTATTTAAATTTCCATTTACATTCACTAATTGGAAATTTAAATAATAGTTCAAGAATGTTTTTCTTATAAATTTGCTACGATAAAGTCGGAGAAAACATTTGTTCTCATTTCTATGTGTCGTAATGTTATTTATTTATTATTTATGGTTCTGAAAATATTTTATGAATGTGTACTCTGAACTATATCATAAATGTCCTTAATTGAGACAGATTGTAATATTTTTAGTGTAATATACACTATCCAGAATGTCTTAAGTTTTTCATGAATAATTTACTATTGACTGTAAAAAAAGAATAAATTTGTTTACAATGAAATTTATTCAAGTTGTAGTTCTCATTAATGTTGAAAACATCTCTTAAATTTATTAAATGTATATTACCGGTACATTTAGCTTATACATTCAATTTAATTTTATTTATCCATGCATACATAAGGTATGTACTCATAAATATATATATAATAAGGGACTATGTAACCGTGTCATATAAAAGAACCACAGACGGATATCCGAGGGGGATGGGGAGAGGGGCTTTCGGGCTGAAGCCCCCCCAAAATAGTAAAATATAACCATGTTTTATAGAAAAAAATAATAAAAACTATCTCTTAAAGTATTATTGTTCTTGTGATTACATTTAATAAAACTTCAAGAATCACTTAAACACTATTTATAGTTTAGTGAATTTTTTTCTTTTTTTAAAAATTAATTACCGTTATATATATATATTTTTTTTTCTCATATATATATATGAGAAAAAAATCTTTCGGGCTGAAGCCCCCACAAAAATTAAATCCTTGATCCTCTAGTGACAAGCACCCTTAAAATTTAGACTCACGCACGGTAATATTTATCCTGAAATTAATTACTGTAATTAAGAATGTTACCCGACGAAAACTTCATAATATCCACTTAAAGCTGTAATTTATAGCTGTACTGTTATTTTTCATATTTACAGTCCCAACCTACATTTATCAAACATGAAAGTTTACATTCCAAGCGACTATTAACGGAGTGTTTTTCAAGTGAAATTTTAAATTATTGCTGGGTATTTCACACAGCGAATTTAATTTCCATCAAATATAAGTTAAAATTACTCCGAAAGAATGGCCCAATTCCAAAAGTGCAGAGGGCAAGACAAAAGAATTTATTTCAAGTGTTAGGCTCGATTACCTTAACGACTGCGGTATATTTTATTTGGACCTTTGAGAAAAACTGGCATCCCGTTGTATTTTTGACGACCTATTTTTTGAAAATTAAATACCTGTTCTAATGAGCTAAAATTGATTACTGAAACTAATTTTATGATATACTGTATGATTATAAATATAGAAAAAAAATACAATCACAGTAATTGATTATAATTTTTAAAAATTATTATTCAAAGTCTTTAACATTTCAAATACAAATTAATAACTAACCAATGAATTTTTCAAGAATCAAAGCATCACATAGAATTATTCATAGAGGAAAATGTAACATCAGAAAGATGCAGACATCTCACATCACTAAAAAAACGAAACAAAAGATTCACAATCTTTATCCCATTGTATTATTTAGATAATAATTATCTAAATTAATTATTAATTTATTATTAAGTAATGGGATTAATAACTAAAGCCGCCTAACGCCGGAACAAGCTACAACTGTTCATTTAATTGTATTATTCGGTGTTCAAATTTCTTAACTGTAATTTACATGTATTCTGTAGTTCAGATTGTATTGTTTTTTTTTTCAATATAAAGTAAGCAGGAAAAAAAAATATTGAAGTCTTTATCCCAGTATTATAATCTGTTGAGGTTGAAAAATAACAAAAATACACAGTCAATATTTTGTTTTATTTTTTCTGTTCCAGATAATTTTATTTATAGTGTGATTCGGTCGCTAAATATTTTTTTATATATTAATAGAGACAATACCAGCATTTTAAATTGTTGTGATTTGAAAATAAAAATATTGGAAAACACAGTAACTAAAATTTGTTTATTATTATTAATTTATTGATTTAATATAATTGGTTAATTTATTAGTATTTGTTTAGATATTTTTTGATAATTTAATATCTTAAATATTTTAATATTTAATATTTGTAATATTTCTATTAATATAACAAAATAAAAAAAAATAATCATAGACCACTACAACCCATGAAGGATTTTGGATTCAGTACTTTGTCAAGGCCAACGGTTGTGCAATAAGGAGATTGGGCCGGGAACACGTTCAGCCGTCAGGTTTTTCTACTTAATTTTTTTTTTTTTATAAATAAATTATTTATTGAAATATATTAAAATCTGTCTCAGGGACATTAATAATAGTGTTCACAGATCACATTCACACTCTATGTACAGTAAATAAAATAAATTATACAGAAAAATAATATATATACAATAAATAAGAATAAAATAACCTAAAAATAAATAAATAAAAAGAACACATGCACACCTATATATTAATTAATTAAAAGTACCCACTTTATAGTGGATGGGTGTGCCATGCCCCCAGAGAGGATCCATGACTGCTGAAAAATTACTTCGACATCAGCTGGATTCGAACCCGGAACCTTGACGTTTAGCAGCACAATGCCTAACTTACTGAGGCTACTCTGCTCCCTTCCTTATTTAATTATTACCGTGTCTCTAAAATTCAGGTATAGAACAAAACAACCCTTTTTTTATTTATATTTATACATTTAAGGTATTATTAATATCAGTATTAGTGTGAATATTAGTATTATTAAACTGTATTATTCCTGAAACTTATAGTCTGCAAATTATGTAATTTGATGTCGATTTGATTAAGGCATTTATTTGTGGAAATTTAATATGGTGAAGTATTTTTTCCAAAGTAAATGTAAGATATAAATTTTCAAGTTTATTTATTATCAACCAATTTTACACCAATTTTTAATTTTGTACTCAATTACGACGTTTCGGCTCGTCGAGCCATTTTCAAGTCTAAAAAAATTATTTAATTTACAATTATATCTAAACTTTACATATTTCAAAATATACAGATTTTTATTTATATATCTAAATGCCCATCATGTACTTGTCCTTCACTTATGCGAATTGCATGCGTCTACTTATAATAATTTTTTTTTATTCTTGGCATGTCCACCTTTAATTAATTTAAAATTGGCTGATAATAAATAAACTTGAAAATAAATAGTATGCACCGAAGAAGAAGTGAGAAATATTGTAAGATAGAAATTTAAAATATATTGATATTTACTGAAAGCATTGATTAGTACTTTAAAAAAAAAAAAAAAGAAAAAACATTTTTTTTTTTAACTGAACGACAACGTGAGATCCAGTTCATTAATGAAAGGAAACCAATTTTTTTTATCTCCTGACTTTTTTCTCTTCTCCTTTAGAACCATACATCTTCCCTGGCGAAAACAGATTTTGGAACCATCTTTAAAAAAAGAGAATAGTAATACTGTAATGTTGAAGAAAAAAAAAAAAAAAAATTAACGAACAAGGGAAGTGTGACTATGATTTCTTTCTATGCCTTGATAAATTTCGCAACATCTGTTTGAGCAAGAGGGGGCTTTTTGTCCTTTGAAATAGGACAAAGCGATCATTAGTCCAAATTGATACGTCGCACTCCGAGGCCCCACAACTTATCTGCCCCTATTCTTCTGCCAAGGATTTCGCTTATGGATGTTATCTTCGCTCGTACTTACCCTCCAATAGACAAAGGCTATACTCCAATTTACATACCTCAGCCACTTCTCGACCTTAGCCACTATCTTCTACTGTTCGGAATTTCCGACTCGAAGTTTCCTGACAATATTCCTCCTCTGAGCCGTAAACTACAACCCACCTTGTGAAACAGCTTGCTTGAGGCGCTGAATAAATACATATGCTATATCTATCGCTTGCGAACGGGCATGCTCTATGTAAATTCTCGGTGAAACATAGCTGTCACGGTAACTTTCTGGCTAGTTGACTTTGTAATAGATCTTGTCAATACTAGTAAACGCTCGGGAATGTCTTAACAGGTTTTTGCTATTTTGTAAAGTGTCATTTGCGAAAATACAGTTTTCAGTACATAGTAAAAAGTACCGTTCACCTTTCATTTGATCAGAATATCTCACATTGAGATAAAATAGTATATTTTCTACTGCATGAAAAAAAATCCGGTGTGTCCACTCACATGACTTTCCTACCTATTTCAGAAAAGTTTTTACACATTTACATATGTTCATGAAAAAAAAAAAATTAATTACATTTATTTTCCTGAAAATTGTTCAAAGAAAATATTTGAGTACGATTTATTTGATAAACTAAAGAAATGTATGTTAAGGTAGATCAGTGTAAATATTTCAATACTCTCTAATATTACTGATCAAAAACTTTTTTCCATAGCTTAGTATTGTTAAACAATAATTTCTGTTAGAATTAGATGAAATAGTGAAGCTTGTGTGACGCGGGCAACAGATTTTCTTACTTTCACTTAGACATTTTTATTCTCTCATTCATCCCTTTCTTACCAGGATATGAACCCGTAATCTTACATTGGAAATTGAATAGCTGTAACTTCGTTAATAGTTGTCCAAAATGAACAATTTTTATATAGTTTTGTAGGAAATTTCATTACATTTCAAAAAAACAGGCTATTATAGGTAGGGAAGTAAAAATTACGGTGTGTGTACTTAAGATCATACGATATAATAGAAAACATTAACATTGCGAGATTATTAATATGAAATACAATATCTGTTTTGCTCTATAATCACAAAGTATATATACTTTGTTATATATATATATATTTCCGTATTTTATTAAAACGTTTTAGTAACCGTGTCATCTTTTATTTTACATATAACAAACGGACCATAACGCAGACACCACACATCGTATTTCCAGAATTATTTTTCACTTATTAGAGTTTTAAGTATATTAACTAATAATTTCAATTTGGTCCGATCAGATGGAAATTATCGATCGGTTCAATTTTTTCATGGTTACATATTTTTTTTCTAACAATTTCAATATAATTCATTTCTAACATAGTATTATAATAAAATTTAGTTTAATGATATACTAAATTATAATATTATGATAATGTAATATAATATATGTTAAATACTAAATACGCCAATTATGGTTACAAATTGGCAAAAAAAAAAGGAAATTATCGTTGCTGCAGACATCTCACGAAGCTACCCAAATACATGCTGAAGGCAAGAGAAGGTTCTATGTCTCTTTTTTAATTTTTGCTTATTTTAGTAATATTACTTTTTGAATGGCCTTGTACCCACTGAGTGTTTTTGGAAATGGGTGTTAATGTGCCTTCGAGGTTTATCTTTTAAATTTATTAATTTGTTATTTATTTGATTTCCGCTCTAATCTATAGGGTCATAGGCGCTATGCTATTAGTTTCCTCATATATTCTTTGATACATACCGTTAATTTTCCAAAAAATCATAATTTTTTCAATTATTTTTTCATTATCTTCTAGTAGCACTTTAATATTTCCTGATAACTTCGTAGAGGTTCGTGTGTTTGAATTTATTGCAGTCTACTAGTATTTCACTGTCATTATAACCGAGAACTCTTTGCAAATGGGTGGGTGTAGATTTTTCAGAAGATATTCATGAGAGTATTTGAAAAAGTATAACATTTTGGTCGTTTGACTATAATGACCAAATGATTTTTAATATCTTCAATTAATGTTTTTTTTCACTGTTATTTTTAATTCCATTAGAACACTCATGAATCCATTATAATTGTCGATTGTACAATTGCCAATTTCTGTATTTCTTATTCTATTTAATCTAACATGATTATTATTAAATTTTAGTTATGTTTAATTTTTAATGGTTTTTCTTGTATTCCTAGCTAATCAGCTGTTCAATATAACCTTCCTTAGCTGTATTAATAGAACCTCCTCTTATCTTCAGTATGTATTGGATGGCTTCGTGAGATGTCTACATCAATAATAATTTTCTTTTTTTCTTATTCTTTTTTCTTTCTGCATATAAGTAATCTTGGTTTTCTGTCCTGATTGCCTGAATTGGTGAAAACGTTGGCATGATAATGAAGAGAAGAATAGTTGAGGTGATCAGTCAAATAAGAAGGCAAAAATAAATGATAATATTTATTTTTGAATTCTGATTGCTCAGATTTACTTCTCCGCAGTCAGCCCTGATGATGGTCTGAACTTCAGGTCGAAACGTCGGCAAATGTCAAAGTAAATATTATCATTTATTTTTGCTTCTTATTTGACTAATTACCCCAACTATTCTTCTCTTCATTATTCACGGCAGTCAATCATTTACCCACAATTATGTTGGCATGATAACTATTCCCTTCCATGTTGAGAGACTTATGGCTTGGTAGTTTGGATTTTTCAATTAATATCATAATTACCTTATGTCTCATTTCTAGCGTTTTGCTTATTTTAGTATGTTAATAACTTTATTAATAAAATTTATGTTACTGATTTTGGTTTTTTATATCTCGTATACACTTGGTTCCGGCAATTTAGTCATTTACTAGCAAGGGCTTAATATTATATATAATTGGAAGTCAGCTGGTGTTCGAAATATTTTTTTGTCGAACATTATTTTAATTTAAATATTTTTTTTTTGGTTATCAGGCCTCCCTTAACTTAACCTGGGAATAGTTAATAAGAACTACTTTAAGAATGGTCTTGATTAAAACCCCTAAGCCCCTGGTGCAGCGATTACAAGCAATTTGGCCCATTACAATTACACAGCCATCAGGATCTCGAGATATTTATGAACTGTCGGCCATTACTGAGCTCTGCCTCTGGGCTATTAAAGTGGAACCATTACCGAGGTGCGACCGGTGGCTGATGGGAATCGGTCCATCAGCTTATGGTTAACTTTTCCCAGCAATTATCGATCTAGCGAGTTTACAATCGATATCATTCAGGGAACTTTAGGAGAGTAGGTTCGATTATCATGTGAAGTAATCACATCGGAAATGAATATACAGGAATAGGTAGACGTTTCGGGCGCCACCTCCTAAGAAATGCCACATGAAAGAGGTCTGTTTAATATATTTTCATTTTATATTTGAGATTATTTTTTTTTAATCATATCAGAAATTTTTGTTCTCAGCGAATATCAAACATTAATGCGTAAGTGAATTATGTTACTGACTAGATCCGTTAAATAGATAAAGATATAATGATTGTTCTAAAACAATAAATGGAGTTGAATTATTCTGATAGTTCTTATTCGTTCAAAAATAAATATATTCATTCTCCCGAAGGAATTTATGAAAAGAAGAAGAAGTAGCTGAGGGAGTAAGACACTGATTTTATATAATTAATGTACCTGTATTAGTCCGACTGTGTCAAGTAATTAATTACTCTGTTTTATCAGGACACTTCTGGACACCCCCAGCTACTATAAAATGGGTACCTTAATTAAATAATTAATTAAGGGAGAAAATTTGATTGTTATCTGGGCCGAATCACCTCCCTGCACAAACCATCAGCCTTACAAAGTACTGTACTCAAGAACCTTTATAATAGTAATATAGGTTATTTTTTATTGTTTTATGTATAAAAGTCTTAAATACACCAGCGTATAACAAGCGCTAGTAGAGTTTTCTTCTCTCTTTTAAAGGTATTGGAATGCCGAAAAATCTCTATTAATCTCAATATAAGGGTACTGCTTAAGGGTACCCTGGGGGTTCTAAGGTACTACGTTTAAGCTAGTTCTAATATGCGACTTTGAGACTAGGACAGTAACCACTCTAAAAAGAAACATGACAGAGAAGGACCATCTAAGAGCTGCTTATAGAAATTGGTCACCACGATAGAAGAGCAAGGAGGTGAAGATGGGCGGGATAAGTATCTCAGAGAAATCCATTAGGAAGCCCCTACACAATAATGAATGCCTCTACGGCAGGAAAGAGACCAAGCGGAAGGCCAAAACGCAGATGAGTAGATCGAATCAACAAGGATGCAATAGAACTGTGTGCAGATAAAATATATATATATATATATATCTATTGAGCCGTACATAGTGTTGCCCAAATGCGAGACCGAGATATTGCAAACTCAGTCTTGGTCTAGGTCTTGGTCTTGTGCACGACTCTCGTAACAGTCTTGCAGTTACCAATCAGCTTATTATTAGAGAGATATTACTGTAATTTTTTATATATGAGAAACCTAACTAAGTCTGAATGAAAAATTAGAAGAGTTAAATGCAAGAATATATTGGTTACACCAATTCTTTACATATAGTAACTAAAATTGTCAAGCATCATTAACTAATTCACCTCAATTTTTATTCGAAAAATCGATTTTTTTTACCAGTCATGGTATTGGTCTTGCAACAGATAGGCGGTGTTGGTCTCGGTCTTGCAAAATGCAAGACCGAGACCGATTTTGGGCAACACTAGCCGTATACAATTGTATTTGTATTGTTAAAAATTGTGAAATCCAAATTTTATTTTAAATATTTCGACTCAGTAAATAAAAACTGTAAATGTATGTAATTTTTTAGATAAACCGTCAGTCATGGCTAAATACACTTAATCCCTATTGTACTGAGATACTCATCGCATTCTTAGGCATTAAAATTTCAAATATTGATATTTATGTTAGTATTTGACAATCTAAAAATCTAACAAAAAGGTGAATGAAAGAGAACAACGGTGATCTCGTGGAAACTTCGGAAAATATAGAAAGAAACGTTTTGGTATTTTTAGTAAAGATAGAGTTTTCGCAGAGTGGATAATACTTATACACGATATAATCGAACATATAACCTGATAATCGAAGTTATAGATAATAAAATAATTACGAGTTCGCGTCCCCATGCCGAGGGAAAGGGGAGAGGGCTTTCAACTCTGGCATGAATCCCCCGCCCTCACCCTTTGTCCTGGGAAAAACGCGTATAGCCTAAAAGGCAAGGAAGGGGCAACAAAAAATAAAAATAAATAAATAAATTTAACCTTCCCCGAAGCAATTCCTAGTAACTGATATAGGGGATTTAAATTTGCTTAACCAAATGATTGGGGATCCAGTTAAGAAGACCTCCATGACAGGGGACAAATGGAACGGCCACCAACCGCGAGCTATTCGGCCTGTCATCCATCGCCTGATTGATGTCCCTGCCTCGGGTTTAGTTTTAATTATTGCAATTGACCAATCCGCGGAAGGGCCCTGCCTGCTCTAATGAATGGCGGACGATCATTGGCTAACTTCATTATTAGTTAATAGCCCCGGCTTGCGGGCCTTCGTCGCATTCCTTAACGTTCGTTCGAGTTTTCATATTCTAAGATTTGAAACGAAGTGAGAAATAACTTTATTTCACTTCATTCTTTACCGCAATTGTTACAGTAACTTACTTCTTAAGTGATTAGCTGGATCTAGTGTTGCCCAAGATTGGTCTTAGTCACACGTTTTGAAGGACCAAGACTGTTAAAAAAAATCCTTTTTATGATTAATAATTAAGGCAAAATAGTCACTAAAACTTGATATTGATATTTACAACTGTTTTAGAATATAAATACATCAAGTAATTGTGTGCACAGGAATATAATAATATGAAAACACTTGTAGAGAAACCACCCACTGGCAGCACTCTAATAATATGTCTAAGAAGGAGATCACGAGACCATCTTCTTTTCAGACGCCTTAGAGGTTTTTTTGAAGAGGAAGCAAGATTAGAAACGAGATGGTTCGGATGGTTTCGAAGTTTATAATGGAAGGATATGTATCTGGATTGGACCAGATCTGAAACGTAAGGTCATTATGGATGGTTTTATTTGTGACAAAGTAGGAAGCATTGAAGATTTTTAGTTACCATATGTAAAGAATTGGTATAACCAATAACCAATATCCTTTGGAATTTAACTCACCAAAATATCAATCAAAAATCAATCACCAAAATAATATTATATCTGTGGAATCTGTGCGTTTGTGGTTGAGGAAAAAGCGCTGGGATCTCCTAAGCTTCGCTTTTCCCTCTACATGTGGGGGAATAACATTGGTTTGGGGTTCCCCTAGCCGATTTTAAATAGTGTATACAAGTATGCCTGCATCTAAGATGTTTATTTTTATTTTTTAAGAACATTTTATTCTATTTTATTTTAATTTTATCGTTATTATTTTCTGCCTTCGTTATGATATTTTATTATGTTCTTATTTCTATGTATTCTTTTTTTATTACTTTATTTATTTATGTTTCTGTATATATGGTGTAAATGTATTCTCTGAACCCTATTATAAGTGTCCTTAACTGAGAGAGATTGTAATATTTCTCAAAAAAAAAAGTATTATAACATACTGTTGTCATATGTTTACGATATATTGGATTTTGTTTCTTTTCCTAATACCTTTGAACTGCTTTTCATTTAGATTTTATTCTCTATCACCTCTCTCCCCCCACAAAAAAAAAAAAATCTTAAATAGTAGGTGAATGAAACACGTGAGGAAACTTTACCAACCGTACTTAGCAAACTTTTTTTTTTGCTCTCTTTAAGATTTTTTTGTTTAAATTTTATTTATTTTGCTATACAATTTATAATATTTTCGACATACTTATTAAAGAAAAATCATGTGACAGCCATAGATATGTCAATGCTAACATGACAACGGTTGTGTGCTAAGGACGATAATGTGGCAATGGTATCTGGAACAGGCAAGCTCAATACCTGCTTGGATGGGGCAAGCCCATTGTATTCCTGACACAGATGTCGAACTCATGGGCATATTCAATTGTGTCAATTCGTAACATATTTAGTAAGTATCTCGCAGTTGTTATAGTATTTAAATACAATTTTTCATTAGGAAATAATAATATCTAATAATCTAATATATAATTGATTCCAAAAAAAAGAAAGTTCTAAGCAGATAATACTCATACAACACGGACTAAATAAAAATTACTAAAACAAAGAAACGATTGTAATATTAAAAAAAACCTAATCGACGATGCTACATGTGAAATTTCCGGACTTAAATAATTTTGAATGAAAACAGACATTAAACAAGCAAATCAAAATAAAATACTGATTTTTTCCAATTCATGAATGAAAATCATCGCTAGACGTTTTCGACTGCTTCAACACTTACTAGACAAACGCTCTAAGCTTCCAGTTAATTACAAAAGACTCATATACATGATTACAATAAGACCTATTTGGACTTACTGAGTTGAGCTTTGGGGCTCCACTAAGCCATCGAAATATTCTCGTATCCAATCCTTACAATCCAAAATCCTTCGGAAAATCCCCAATGATCCTTACCTTGTCACTAATAAAATAATCCATAACGACCTTAATGTTTCTCATGTATCAGATTTGGCCCAATCCAGATACCTATCCTTCCATAATAAACTTCATAACCATCCCAACCCTCTCGTCTCTAACCTCGCTTCTTCTTCTTTCCCCGATTACCCTCTGAGGTGTCTGAAAAGAAGAAAATACTCACTTTTTTCCAATTCATAATTGAAAATCATCGTTAGACGTTTCCGACTACTTCAGAACTTACAAGACAAACGCTCTAACCTTCCAATTAATTACAAAAGACTCATATACATGATTACAATAAGACCTATTTGGACTTACAGAGTTGAGCTATAGGGCTCCACCAAACGTTCAAATTCCTTTCGTATTCAATCCTTACAATCCAAAATCCTACGTAAAATCCTAAATGCTCCTTACTTTGTTACAAATAAAACCATCCATAATTACCTTAATGTTTCAGATCTGGCCCAATCCACTTACCTATCCATCCAAAATAAACTTCAGAATCATCCCAACCCTCTTGTTTCTAACCTTGCTTCCTATTCGATTCCTGATAACCCTCCGAGGCCCCATGGTCTCCTAATGTAGACGTATTATTAGAGTGCTACAATGGGATAGATTCTCAACATGTGTTTCATGTCATTCCTTCATCCTTAATGTTAAGAGAATAAAAAGAACCGTCTCTGTAATCAAATTTACTAAAATGAGTTATTTTTTTAAGTTCCATAAAAGTATTCCGTTTTGACGGAACGTTCAGCGTGGAATAACGATACGAATACTATTCAGTTTCTGTATTACTATACTATTCAGTGCTACACCAGCAAATTAACTGGTTGTCAGAATCTCAGACTGGTTAAAAATTAAAAAAAATATCAAAAATAGGTTAGTAAGTGAAAGCTGTGTGATGCACGTACCGCATCATGCTTTTTTTGTTTTTTAAGAACATACTAGCTTATGTATGCCTAATTATGTTAAATAATTCCCTTTGTAACAGTCTAGATCGGCGATAAGATATTTCGGTTGCTGTGCAAATTACTCTTAATGTTGGCGGCGATTAACGAGAAGGCAAATGGAATTCGTAATAGATTTACTACGAACCTTACGGTGTAGCAAAGGCCATTTTCCTGAGAATATCCTGAGAACGGATTAATATTGGGTCTTATGCGATAAAACAAACAGATGAAGTTATCGACGAGCGAAGTTCGAGTTGGCGTGAACAGGAGTTAGTTATCTATCGCTATTGCCCGGGTTCACGCACTTCTCCGTCGGCATCAATCATTGCTTTCTATTTCTTTTTCCAGCCTTGGAGCAAAATGTTTCCAGAACATTTCCTCTGAAGAAACTAGAGAGCGAGGTTGTTCAGTGAGTAAAATCCAGAACTCCTTTGCTCAAGGATCCGAGCCCAGTTCTGACTGGTAATTATTTATCTTGTTATGTCAGTCGTGGATCCGACCTGTGGTGTAAAGCACTTACTACTAAACCTTAAAATATTTTATGAAGGATCAATTGTGTCAATTCGTAACATATTTAGTAATTATCTCGTAGTTGTTATAGTATTTAAATACAATTTTTCATGAGAAAATTATAATATCTTATAATTGTTGCCAGTAATAATATTTCCAAGCATAGAATATTCGTGCAAAATAGACTAAATAAAAATTATTAAAACAAAAAAAAAAAAAATTTAGTATGTAAAGAATACTGCAGCACTTACTAGACAAACGATCTAAGCTTTCAATCAATTATAAACGACTCGTATATATGACAATAATAAGGCCGATTTGGACTTACGGAATTGAGCTTTGGGGCTCCACTAAACCATCGAATTCCTCTCGTATCCAATCCTTACAATCCAAAATCCTTCGTAAAATCCTCAACGCTCCTTACTTTATCACAAATAAAATAATACATAAAGACCTTAATGTTCCATATGTTTCCGATTTGGCCCAATCCAGATAGCTGTCCTTCCATAACAAACTGCAGAACCATCCGAATCCTCTCGTTTCAAACCTTGCTTCCTCCTCGATCCCTGATAACCCTCCGAGGCGTCTGAAAAGAAGATAGCCTCGGGATCTTCTAATATAGAACTTTAATTTGAGTTCTACCAATGGGTAGTTTCTCTTCATGTTCTATATGTCATGTTACCAATTTCACATTTACTTATTGTATTTTCTATGTAATACAGTTGTAAATTCCATTAAAATAAAAAAAAAAAAAAAAAAAAGAGTAGGTAAGGAATGTCGAATTTCCGGAAATAAATACTTTGAATGAAAACAGACCTTAAATAAGCAACTCAAAATAAAATACTCACTTGTTTCAAAATCGAAATTGAAAATCAGACAAAACCTAAATACATACACTTACATGCTTAAACTCATATGGGCATATGTCTCACAAATTTACGGTGAAAAAATACGCACTCAAAAAAACGTTTCAATCTCAAATTTTGAGATTAATAAATACAGCTGGAACGTAAACAAAAAAACTTTACATAATGACTTAAGACAACCAACACTCCTGTGTTGCTCTTAACTCCCGATTTCATATTAAAGTACATGGACACGGACTTATTAACTAATATGCCCATCAGAAGGCGACTGATGAGGAGCTGGATGGGAGATCTCCTTTCCTGATTTTTTTTCTATTCTTTATTGAGAAATATTACAATATGTCACATTTACAAATATGAAGGGGGCCAGTCCACTAATATTTTGCTGTAATTTATTGAAAAATAGCTTTGCAGTTCAATAAAAGTTCAATAAACCGAATATTTTATAATTATATAATATTATTTCCCTTTGTAAAATCTTCAGTGCACATTAGTTTTTCATTTAGTTTTTAAAATTATTCATAACCATAATAAACTTCAGAATCATTCGAATCTTCTTGTTTCTAATTTTAATTTATTCAACCTACGTGTTTGGATATATCAATTGTATTCGAATATTAATACCGTCCTGTATTTTTATACAGTTTAACATGTATGGATGATATTAAAAAATCTAGTACGCTCATCACACAACTTTCACTTACCTCTCTACTTTGAATAGAAATTATTTTCTGGCAATTTTGGACTATCATTAATTTTTTAAAGTTCATTTTTAACGGAGTTAAAACTTAAAGCTCTCAGCTAACAACTCATTAAGATTATTAAAATAACAAAATCTCTATTTATTATAACGACGGTAGACAAAAAAAAACCTTCTTTTTACTCAATTACCTAATAATCAAATTATTAGGGAGGTAAGAGCCAAACGATATTCTCTTACCTCAACATTTTTGTTGGGGGGAGGGAGAGAGTGATCGCCCCCTCCCAATCACGAAATTCGCGCCTCTGTACTTAATTATGAAATCATAATATCGAATCTAGAGTTATTAAACTACAGTATATATATTGAAGGTTATATATATACAGAAAATATTTGTATATTTCACACAATTGTAATGAAATTGTTTTTAAAGCGATTGCTTTTATTAAGTGGATTTTATTTACTAATTTTATATTAATTAAGTTTCTATATATTACATATGTATATAAGTAAATGAAAGTAAAAATGTTTTCTTTGAAAATTCTAGATAAACACCTACAGCGATATATAAATATATACAAGAGACGATGTCAGTCTGTTCCATTACCCGTGAAGTCTGTTATTGGACCTGGAGGGACCAGGGAGTGGGATAAACGTGTAGCTTTGGTCGGGTAAATGGCGAGCATCGGCGGGGCTAAAGTGTTTTCGTTGTGGCGACGACGGGGGGGTCGTGGAGGATGGGGGGCCTAATGGGGCCACTTGTTGCTCTGCCCCCGATATCCACCGCCTCCCAACATCGTCTTCTTATCCGGCTCAGCTTCTTTATTGTAGAGGCATTTTCCGGTTCCTGGGGCGATTATTCACTTGTTTGCAGTCGAGGCATCTTGCCGCAGCATGGAAACAGGTGTATTAAAAATTAATAGACAATTTTTTATTTCGCGAGTTGCATTAGAAGGATTAGGACAAATTCTTGTAGTTAAGTTAGCTAATAAAACCAACTTGCCCACTAGCATCCAAAGGATGCTTAAAAGAAGGACGCCGCTGGGCGCTCAAATATCTTGGAAGGAGGGGGTTGTAGGTTCTTGCTCCATCCACCTTGGGGTACCCCTGCAAATGTATGCAAAAATAGAAAGATATTGGCAATTAGTTGCCTTTAATAATTTTCAATAATCAAAATTAAAGGAACCTGATATTTTAAACATTAAAATTATTATTAAAAAAGTTTACGAAAAAATCATGTTTCGAAAATGTAAATTCGTATCGTTAATTAATGCAAAGCCAAAATCTGCATAGAGATAAAATGAATAAAATAAAAAAAATTATTTTAAAAAAAGTATTCTAAACATTACACTTTCCTGTAGTTAAAAAAATATATCCTTTGATGATGACTTGATAAAAAACTATTGAATTTCTCTAAACTACTCGGGCATTCTAAACACATTTCATATTGACAATGCACGATAATGATATCGAGTGCTCTAATTATCGATTTGACCCGCATCGAATCGAAAACAAAGCTCTAACTGGGGCGTTATAAATGCATCCATTTGCAAGGTGTAATTACAATTATGATAAACACTGGCAAGGAGAGCGCTAAAGCTAAACTCAATGAATCGAGATCAATATTCATTCGATATTGAATGCTAACAACTTTATGCAAAATTCCTAATTAATGGAAAGGTGAGTGCTGCAATTAGCGCTAATTCGATTTGAATAGAGAAACCAGGTAAGGATTGTTTTCGATGTCTGAGGTTAGTTCGGATCAGTGGTCGTTGGGTAACTTTTTTATATATATATATATATATATATATATATATATATATATATATATATATATAAAACGTGCTTAAGATTTGTCTTCGGTACATCGAGGCGGTCTCATGTGTTCCACCTTTACGAAGAGTTAAAGTGGCTCTTCCCTTCTTTCCGCAGACAATATTTCCTTGGATCTTTCCTATTCCAAACGATCAACACCCGACACCCTTCCTACATCTACAGTCTCCTACAATTTAAACCCGTGGTCCACTCCCAAAAAATAAGATCCCGTGTTTCCGACCTTTATATCCCTTCCCATAGAACTAAGACGTTTGAATATTCCTTTATTGCCCGATCCACTGCCTTCTGGAATTCCTTGCCTTCTGAAATCCACCATGCCTCTTCCTTGTCTAGATTTAAATATGATCTTTACCAATTTCTTCTCACATCCCAAAATGACGTTATACAATAAAATAAATATTGCGAAACAGATTTTGACTGAGGTGAATGGTTGTAAAAATTGATAGAGTTTTTAATTTTAAAAAGCAACCCATGTTTATTTTATTTTGTTCTCATTTCATTTAAATAATGTTTTTTTTTATTATGTTTTATTTTCAAAATGGTGTTATTTTTACTTGTTTTGATTTAATTTTACTGAAGATACTATATATTATTTAACAGTGATTAATGTAATTTTTGGCCAGATGTGGTTTTTATTTTTTGTTCATAACTGTTATTCATAAGGGACCTTGTCCCAGAATAAAGTTTACTTTCTATCTATCTATCTATATATATATTTTTTTTTATTATCATTTTTTTTTTCTGTTGGCGCTACAGATCTTGTGTTTCTTCGACCGCGAGATGTGCTTTTCTAGATCCACTTACCGATCCCTGATTTGAGTACTGGGGGAGGGAGGGGGGGGGGTTAGGTTCATCAGTCCTACGCCCGGTCGGTGTGAGTTGCCTCCTTAGTTGCACTTAGTAGTATTGTTAATAGTAGCCTGACGGGCCTCACAAACCCGGATGGGGGCTCTCGAGCAGCTTGGTTTTCTCTGGTGCACGGTCAACCGAATCGGGCTACTCATAGTAGTACCCATCATGTCGGAAACTTTACCCGATCGCAATACTTTCCTTAACTAGTTTAGGTAGAAAAGTAAAAAACAGTTTTATTATCACCTTAGATGACTAATATTCGAAAAATCATTATTTTTAACATTTTTGAAGTGGAAACTTCTTTAGGCACGTTCTGCACTTTTTTGTGGGGAGTGAATTAGATTGATCTGCCAGATTTTAACGCTCGGGTAAAGTCGACTAATTAAAATATTTTTACTTATAGATTAAAATATCTCAGAAATTATAAATCTGGCCTGCATACTGTAAGAGAGGAAATCGTTCAGTATTTCATCCTCTCTGTAATAGGCTATAGTTCAAAATTGTATCTTAACGTGATGCCGTTATTGTATCTTAACACTATATTTGAAGTGAAAACTTCTTGCAATTTTTTGTAGTGGGTGAATTTGATTGAGTAGTCAGATTTCCGATGTGTAACGCTCGAGTAATGTAGGCTGGAATCAAATATTCATCATTTTATCCTCTTTGTAATGGGCTATTATTCAAAATTGTTTCTTAACGCGACGCCGTCTTAGAGAGGTGAAAGGAAAAAAATAGTGTCAAAAAACCAAATGATAACGAGCTTTATGAAAGATATGGATTAAAATATCTCAGAAACCAAAAATCGGACCTGCATTTTATAAGCGAGGGAAATGTTGAGCATTTCATCCTCTTTATAATGAGACACAGGCGGATCTAGGGGGGAGAGAGCTTTCGGGCTGAGCCCCTCCCCCCTAACATGGTAAAATTTAACCACGTTTTATGAAAAATATTAAATCGAAAATTATTATCGTTCATGTAATAGGACTTCAAGAATCTCTTAAACACCATATAGATAGTTAGTTTATTTTTTTCTTCCGAAGTAATTATCCTAATGTATATATACAACAAAAAAATCTTTCGAACTGAACCCTCCCCCCTCCCAAAAAAACAAAAAAAAATAATGAGATATTATTTATAATTTATATTTCATATTATAAATCTCGCTTTGTTTTCACTTCTATCGTGTGGTCTAAATCATATATCTTAGTTTTGTTATTTTTGATATTTTCAATTCCTCTTGAAGAATCGGCGTTTTAACTAATCATTCGCGAAATTCCATTTTGAAATGATTGTAGTCGATTATCTGTCGACTTCGTAATAATTAGGGAAGCGGGATAGCTCAGTGGGTAAGCACTGAGATCCTAAGCTCGAGGTCCCAGGTTCGAATCAAGTTGATGACAATTAACATTTTCTTGTGGATCAACCCTGGAGACTCTCCTTGGAGACACCCAGAATTTTAGGGATTAAAATATTATATAAAAAGATAGACGCATTGAAAGGTTTGCGTAACATATTGAATGGCTAGTCGGTAAGTTTTCTGTTTGATGTTTTTAATTTTTTAACAAATGTGTGACGAAAATCTGATATGTCAATCAAATGTAACTAAATCAGTTTTAGCATCGTTATTTAATTTATTTAATTGATACATGAATAAAATTTACTTTCTCTCTTTATTACTTCCTCACTACCGAAGGTAGGGACAGTATTGTGTTTGTGCGAAAGGTTAAAAAAAATTTTGTGCTCAGAATCGAAAATTTCCACTCGCGTTTTACGTTTCAGACATCAAGGAACAAATTTGGTTCGGTGTCTATCTGTCTGTCTCTCTGTAGTCAAATCGATGTGACGGCATATCACCTAGTACCGTTCATCCGATTTTCATGAAATTTTCTGGAATTATGCGGATTGGTGCCTAGATGGTCCCATATCAATTTTATCAAATTCCATCGAGGAATGAAACTTCGCTAAAGTCTTCTTCTCGATGCTTTTTAAACTTAGATTTCGAATAACTCATTGAATGTGTTACTGAACTAATACTAATTTTTTTAGCATATTACTAATGATTAAAAAGTTTAGTCCAATAATTGGAATCAATTTTTATTTAAAACTAGGAAGATAATGTAACTTTAGATGTATAATTGTTTGGAAATAATAAACCGTTGTGAAATAATTTGCATTTTTTTAAAAATTAATTATCGTTATATGTATATGAAAAAAAAAATCTTTCGGGCTAACTCCTCCTCTCCAAAATGAAATCTGGATCCGGTAGTGTATATCACTGTTATTAGAACAAAAGTTCGTATGTAAAAATTTTCAACTTTAATTCTATGTGTATTAAAGGTGACATTTTGTAGTCTGCAACTGATATAAATAGTCTGCTACTATGGAAAATAGCAGATGACAATAAAATATGAAAATATACTATAAATTGTATGAACTTTTATAAAACAATAAATTTTTAAATAAGAGATTTTGCACTGACAGTATTGAAATTCATGTTCAGTATGTATTTTTTTTTTAATAAGGATAATCAAATATGAAATCTTCAAATACGGCTCTCTTTTGTTGAATGTTGAAGGGTAACTGTATTTTCGAATCGGCTTCTCCCAGATTTTATTCTCATACGAAAAATTGTATACCTTGTAATATACAATGAAAACGGTGAGGAAGCTATACTGACCTTACTTGGCAGACATTTTTATTTGAGTTCTCAAGATTTTCGGGAATGTGTATAGTGCGATCTGATTGCGGCTGTTACCTGTACCGGTACCTGACCACAATGCAGAGCAGTTGAATCCTTAAACACCCGACCCCGGGACGCTAACTGTTCAACCCCTCCTCGGTACCACTAATTCTCCTTGGTACCTCCCTTCCCGACGGTACCCCGGGATGTGCACCTCGTGATTTGCCCCTATCTGAATATATGAATGTATTAAATTTAAAGAGATAGCGCTGATCGCAATACATCTCATAAAGAGAACAATCGAACATGTGACTAAGCTAGGGGAATAGGGTTCACGAATACTCTATGCTAATAGATTTCGTGGCTCCAGGGACGGTTAATTATTCCAGTCCCTTATCTAGGCCTTAACTTAACTAACTTACCGCTATCGTTTATATTCCACATTACTGATAAGTCTTCACTGTAAATTATCTTAACAATTTGACCTATTTGAGGTTTTTTTAGTAATCGAAAAACCACTAGGAGGTTTATGTGTTTGTAACGATTTTTTGAGCCAACGGCTCGACCGATTTTAACCAGTGATGAACAGGTTGTACTTTAAATGTAAATAATAAGCTCTCTTGTTGATTTAAAAGTTCCAGTTTTTCTCTAGATTGAAGAACAATACCCTCTATTGACAACTGTATGAACAAAGTTCCCAAAAATTATTTTAAAATTCCTATCATTGTTGTTTCTATAGTGCTCTTGAAATCAGTGTGTTTTATTCCATCCTGCTAACAGTTTTGCTAAGAGTAAGTTGAACATTTATATTATCTTATCTTTATCGTTATCTTTATCCTGATCTTGGTCTACTTCATAATTTAGGAAAGAAGATCTCTCATCCAGCTCCTCTTTAGTCGTCTCCTATGGGCATGTCGTTGATAAGTCCGTTGTGATGTCCGTGTATTTTAAGATGAAATCGGAAGTAGAGAGTACGTATGTGTTGGTCGATAGTTGGTTGTTGTAAGCTAGTATGTAAAGTTTTGTTGTTTACGTACCAGGGAGCTGCTGTTATTAGTCTTAAAATTTTGGATTGAAATGATTGTAGTTTTTGTTAGTGCGCCTTTTTTGCAGAACCATAAATTTGTGAGGCCTATGCCCATATGGGTTTGTGTTGGTAAGTGTACGTATTTAGTTTTTGTCTGATTTTCAATTTTGATTTGGAATAAAAAGATCATAGTATTTTCAGTAATTCAAAGTCTTTCGTTTTATTTTGACAAGTGGGCCCCAGGTCATCCTGTCGAATATTAGTCCAAGATAACGTACTGTGTCAGTCTGAGGGATCTGGTTGTCGCCGATATAAACTGGTGGGCATATGTCTCGTCGAAGTGCAAATGTTATATGTTGTAATCTGTCATGATTTAATCTAATTTTCCCAAGTGAATACCAATTTTGTAAATTTAGTAAGTGATTTTGTAAATTCAGTGAGGCTTGTCTGAGTTTTGTTGTATAGTCAGCGTAAAAATAAAAATTTACAATTTTTCTGAGGTATGTCCATTAATGATACCGACCTCCTGTCTATTACTAGAACAATTGAAGTTCATGGTATCTATCACTAGTGCGAAAAGGATTTTTTTTTTAATTGAAATTACAGCTGCATAACTAAATATTTTTTTAATTTTAAATTGTTGGATAGAAAAAGGAAACCATAGATATTCTAAATGTCCAACCTGGAAGTTTATAACTATAATAATTATGGTGGCATAAGTCAAGAAAGACAAAAATTTCCTAAGCTATGTCAAGTTGTGCGCTTACCCTAATTTCCAAACTAATATGTGGTTTTATGAATGTTTGAAGATTTTATATTCACTCTTTAAAAATATTTAAAATTATTATCGTTAGAGTGGTTTGAGGTCATATGTGTTGAATATGAACTGTAAATATATTTTTTATTAATTCAACGCCTATAACGTTAAAAATAGGCCATTTGCTTTACAGCAATATTATCAATACTTTAAAAACTAAAAACCTTACAATAAAGAAAATATTTTAATTTGAAAAAAAAATACCTTAATATCCCATTTTTTGTTGTCTTAATCACAAATAATTTTTCCAAATTTCACCAGAACCTCACCCATCATCCAAATACTTTACTTTTCCAGCCATTCCTGCAATCCTCCCCGGAGGTTATAACGACAATGGTCCCGCTACCATTGTAAATATGTATATATTGGAGCTACTGCAATGGCCAGATTTTTCACTGATATCCTGAGCGCCTGTTGCTCTATTGCCAGAGTATTGTTGCTCTACCAGCCTCCACTGGCTTTCAATAATAGTGACGCAGCATGGAGAGAAGCACTGTGATCTCCAGAAGTCTTATTATCCAATCACATCCATATATTTTCACACTTTCTAATTTCTATATTATGTTATTGATTCGTAACTGACTAATATAATCTGCAATTTATTCGCACGAATCATCGTGTAATAATAACTTAAGATTTTTTTTTGGTTATAATTTTATTTCATTAATTTTATGTAGTAATAAAAATATCTTTTGCGCGTGAAATATTGTGGCAGATGTAATTTCTATGCAAATGTTGCTGTCGATAAGAAAACCAAACGGTTTCGTTTGTATACAGGTGCCTTTCTCTAAATTCAAATGAAGACGGAATTGTATCTGAGCCGATGAAAAAGCTAATATACAATCATAATGTAGTTGGAACTATATTTTTTCCACGTCGAAGACTGCTATATATCCGAGTCCAGCCCTGTATAGTCATATATTGCTTGCATTTACTGGAGATTTACCGCCCGGTATCTGCAGCGAGCATCGCTCCTACTCAATTGGCACTTACCCCGCTTTCTAATTCCCAATCCAGTTACTGAGTAAGACTCTATTCCATTTCCGTGTAGCCTATGTGGAAAGAAGAATCAGGCTTACAAGCTTTTTTTAATTTTATAAAATTGTTTAATTTAATATTTTGAAATAGTTTTATATTGCCACAAGTTTATTTATTTATATTCTATGCAATTCGCACCTGCGCGGCTGCGCATCTAGAAAATTTGTTGTATTTATACTGCCTTCGTGTATTTTCTTGATTTTGTTTTTTATCGGTATAGTAGGTCTCTAAGCCATTTTCTTCTTATTCTGCTTTGTTCACGTAACAGGGAGCAGGAGATAGAAAGAACCAGAGGATTGGAGTGATTTTGGGTTGAAGAATGAGTAGTGTATTTGTCGTGGATGTAGGATTTTACTGTTGGGGTGTTCAAGTCGTTACGTATAGTATTATTTGAAATGTTCCAAGGTGCTGTTTGTATTTTGTTTTTGTGTGTTTGTTTTGCTGAACCCCAGAGTTCTGCTCCATATGTCCATATTGGTCTCAGTAAGGTGTTGTAGATCAGTCGCTTGTGTCGTAAGTTAAGTGAGGATCTGTAGTCCACAAGATGTGAGAGTTGGTTATATCGTCTATAAGTTCTTGTCCTTTTAATTTCGTATGTATGTTCGAAGTAAGTCTTTTGTCTAAGTAGAGTCCAAGGTAATGTACATAGTTCTTTGAAGGCACTGGGTTTTTGGCAATCGTTATGGGTGGACAAGAGGCATAAGAGAGAAACTAACGTGGGTAATTGCCACAAGTAAAATAAAAAAAATAAACTTTGATATCTTGTTTCTATGGAATAATTTAGTTGTAAAATTTTAAATAGACGGCATTTAGCTTTAATATTTTCAACAGTAAAGAATATTTCTTGGTTTAGGTATCTTAAATAGAAAAACGAAGACAAAAAAATAGTATATCTAAATATATACATTATTTTTGTTTATCAATCTGTTCATATAATAGAAATAAGTTTTGAGGATAAAATATAAAATAAAACTAGTTTTTTGACATATACTTAAGATAAGTTTCGAAACAGATCTCTCCTTATCGCTTTCATCGGAAATCTATCAGACCGTTCCTTAATTCATCAATGGAATTCAAAGCGTTTCTTTATACATCAACGTATTCGCCGATGGCTTAGCTGTTCTATAGGATTAGGGGGTCGTTGGATCCACTCGATCTATCTTCATTATAACCTTAGTGTTGTTATTTTTCAAGTTACTTTTCATGTTTATTTTTTTCTTTACTTTCTATGAAACCTGGGACAAAAGTACTTTAATTATTATTATAAAATACAATATTTATAACACCATTTACAAAATACAGTAGATATTAACTGCAAGTTTTCAGTAAAGGTATTTCAAATACAACATACTAAATATTTTTCATTTAAATTACAAAATACAAAATAATATTTTATTAAATGTTATTAACATTTTATGTAATTAAAAATTTAATTATTTGTTTCTTAGTATCTCGGAAATAAAATAAGAACGATTTGTATGTATTTTGTATTTTAAAAAGAAAATAGAGATACAAACAATCTATTTTGTATTTTACTTCTTAAAATGTAAAATAAAAACAGTATACTCTATTTTGTATTTTTAAATAATTTATTTGAAATACTTCCGGGTGTGCTTTCTATTAATATTTCTTTCTTTTGAAATTCAACTATTCAGTAGATTATTTCTATTTATATAAAAATAAAATTGTCTTTTCCAAATTTGTTATCTGTTTTATTGATTTTATGGTTTACATTCTACAAAGATACAAATAAATGAAATAAATGATTATAAAATAATATAGTTAAAAAATTTAAAACAAAGGAAAAACAAAAAAGAACAAAATTAAAATAGCAAAGATATGCTATACACAGCCTATATATAAATATTATTATTCTTAGCGATATATCGATATTAAAATTTACTATCAGAACAAAATAAAAATAATCTATAAGGAATGTCGGCTCACTAGTGAATGGTTCATTCATTTTTTCTAGTTCTTAGTAAAAAGTATTTCTAGTAATAATTGTTAATATTATTATAGGTTTTTAGTAATTTAAATATTGAAATTTTTCAAACTTTTAAATTATATATATATTTATAGACATATATAATTTAAAATATATAATTATATATTTATTTAAAAGTTTGAAAAAAGTCAATATTTAAATTACTTAAAAAGGAAAGTAAAAATTGAAAATATTAAAGCTAAATTCCGTAATATATATAATATAATAATATATATAATATATTATTTTCGAGAGATCTGTTTCGAAACTTGTTTTAAGTATATGTCAAAAAACTAGTTTTATTTTACATTTTGTCCTCAATACTTTATTTATATTATATGAACAGATTGATAAAAAAAATAAATGTATATATATATATATACTAGGATCCCCTCGATGTAACCTCATCACAAACTTAGTGTTGTTATTTTTCAGTATTCTTAAAATATATGTGATTAAAAATTTAAAAACAGAATAAAAAGTGGTTAATCAGAACAAATATACTAAATACTCACGGAAAAAAATATATATGAAACTAGTTTTATTTTACATTTTATCCTCAAAACCTATTTCTATTATATCAGCAGATTGATAAAAAAAAATAGTGTATAATTAATAGACACGTTGCAATATATTTCACACACACACACACACACACACACATATATATATATATATATATATATATATATATATATATATATATATATATCAATCTGCTGATATAATAGAAATAGGTTTTGAGGATAAAATTAAAATAAAACTAGTTTTATATATGTATATATATTTTTTTTTCCCGTGAATATTTAGTATATTTGTTCTGATTAATCACTTTTAATTCTATTTTGTAATTTCTAATCATATATATTTTAATAATAAGGAAGATACTGAAGCAATTAATATTTTAATCCAATAGGACAAACATTGTTTTTCATTTAGTGCAGTTCTTCAAGGAAGTGTATCAGAATTATCTCAAAATTAATTAAATCGTAAAAATGTAGATATAATATTTAAAAAAAAAAGAAAATTGACAGACCGTGTTATAAGATAACTGTTTACAAAAATACGGCTATCAGATAAATGGATTCTTTAAGAAAAAAAAATTATTAAAAAAAATTGTAACTGGGTCGAGTTGAAAAGGCTACAGATAATGTTTATTGTCGAAGGACAAATAATTATTTCGCAAAATCCAATTTTAGAATTTTATAAAAATTGTATATGTGAGCTAATATTTAATCTTAATTACTTTATCTGGTTTTATTACATAAATATCTAGTAAAATTGATTTATTTAACTTTAAAACGTAAGAATTTTTTCTTATTTCCCCACAAGATTAAAATTGAGACTATTCAGAGATTAAGTGATTTTATTTATGAACATTAAATACCTCCCCCTTACACAGTATATTTTATATATAGGTAACTGACAGTAAATAATATATAAATAGTAATATATAACGTATTTATTTTTTATTTAGTTTTGACTCTGTCGAACCTACGAACGACTTCTTAAATTTCCACACAGTACAAATTCTCTTAATATTAATATTTTCAAAGACACATTTTATTTTATGTAACACTATTTGTTTTTCATTTAGCCAGCACACAAATAAAATTTAATAAATATAAATAGAAAACTAATTTTGAAAAATTCATTCCTGTTGTTTTTCATTGTTGACGTAATTTTTTTTTCCATGAATAATCTATTCTTACTATGGCTGAAAAATGTCTAAGCATTAATTATATTTTAGAAAACAAATTCAAAATAACTTTTTTTAAATATTTCCCAAATTACATAACGCCTGCTGTGCCTGAAATAGAGGAAAATGTCGGGGTCACTATTAGCATTTCTCATCTTATAAACAATAACAGAAGCTTATTCGAATGTAAAATAGTTAATAAAATAAATAAATATTTTGTAATTAAATTAATAATACTTTAGTAGCTTATTTCCGAAATGAGTTCTATATCCTAGGAAATCGATAAAATAATTGTTTTCCTGAAAAAACATCTAATGAATCCAATGGTGCAATTATGTTGGTTAAAAAAAAAAAAAGAAATATTCAAATAAAGTCGTGTGAAAATAAGTTTTTTTCCGTAATTAGACTTTTTGTTTTTTAAGATATGTTATGAAAAATTTCTTAAGTATTAAAAATGTTAATAAAAAACTTGTAAACAATTTTATTCAAATATAATTTAAAATAAATTTGAATACTCAATAGTTGACCTAAGTATATAGGGGAAAGTAAGTCTAATTCTATTAATTAATCTAATTCCATTTTTTTTTTTGTTTACTATGGATATATGATGTATAAAGATGATGGATAAAGATGTATGGTTGTCTAAAATCAGTAGAAAAGTCGTGTGAGTAGACTAACCATATATTTTTTAACGGATTCCGTCATCCAATTATTACAACATCTGTATGTTATATGCTTCCATCAGATATTGTAAATATACATTTGATGAGCTTGGATGCAATCAAGATGATCAAATGTGACGATAATGATAATGATAATAATAAACCGTAAATATCTTAATAATAAAGCATTTAAAATAATTTGATTAAAATAACAGAAAGTATGTTGTCCAATACGTTGCTTAACATATTTAATATTCCTCATACAAGTGCCTTTGAACGTTTGCTAACTACCGAGAGAAGTTTAGTATTGATATAGAAAGATAAGAAAATGTCATCACCGAAAATTCCAGTAGCGCCTTAGTTTTTATATTATTAACAAACTACTTATTATATGAAGAGATTATCTTTATAAATTCATAAAACAAAGAAAATATTTTTTCATTTATACAAACATATGCTTATAGTTATACATATTGTATTAAATTACCTATTTTTTTATGGAAAAGTAAGTTTAAGTTTTATTTTTATTAATACAGTTCTAAATATCATGAATAAAAAAAAAAAGTTTTATTTGGATTTAACCATATACCGTATTTATGTATATAATAAAAATATTATGTAGTAAACTCTCAAGAAAAAAAGTTCATAAAGAAAAGAAAAATGCTTTATGATCTAACTTATAATAATGATATATTTATATATATATCTATATCTATATATATATATATATATATATATATATATATATATATATATATATATATATATATATATATATATATCCATAAGATAATCCCATAACCCCTAAACGAAAGGGTAAGTCATCAACGGCTTATTGTGAAGCCCTCCTGACATTGATGGAATGTTGATAGATCGTTTTGTCTACCCTCGCCCTAATAGCTCTGCGAAACTAGGGGATTATGTAGGCCGTTATAGAGTATGGATTGAAAACATTATTTTGCTACTTTACTATTATTATATATATATATATGTTACACTTCGATCTACAAATTCTATGGATTGCAAAATTTTAAAATGATAACAATTAAAAGTAATGGAACTATTTTTTAAAATTCTAACACCTATAAAAACATTTTTATTATTCTTCCACGCAGCAGATTCAATGATTGCCATTACTTTTGACAGGTGTGGGTGAAAAATACTGATATCAGAAAATATATATGTAATCTATATAAACCTTAGATATTTAGTTAAAAAGCTACAAAACAAGAAATATCTGAAAATTTGAGATAAAAGATTATTCTACAGTAGTTAAATGTGTATTGTTTTATGAAATGCAGACAATGGGATTTACCAATACTGAAAGGTTAGTGAAAACAGAGATGAAGTATCCATGGATTAAGAAAGGTAGGAGATGACCACTGACTTAAAAATAATCGAACATTGTATGAATATGTCGAAGATCTAAAAATATCAATGAGGAATACGAGATTGAAATTTTAGTTCATATTAAGAGAATAAGTAAGCATAGGATAAACAAACAATTTTTGTACCCTTGACGAAGTAAAGGGATGGAAGAACATTTATTAAGTAAGTAAGACGTGTGATAAAGTTAGATGAATGAGATAGGGATAAATCAAAGGAATATTAGTTGGCAATCTATGTGGAACGAAAGCCCACCTAGCAAATTAAAAGTTGTTAAAAAATCAGTGAAGCCCTGACCACATCAAACCGTCTTAATCGTACAGAAGAGGTCGCTGTGACTAGGTTAAGAATAGGACACACAAATGTAACTCATTTATATCTCATTATAAAACAGACATCACCAAATTGTCGACACTGCAATAGCCCTCTCATTACCAATCATATTTTCCAGGAATGCTGTTATTATACTTCAAGCTTGAATAGATTATCTCTAAAACCGGGTATAGCAGTAGTATTGAACAACAACGAATTAAACATAAAAACAGTAATAAATTTTCTTAAAATCCATATGATATAAAAATAGAAATAAATATAATTATTATTGTTTAAAAAAAAAATCATATTTATATAAATATAACATTATTGTGCTTTGCTTTTTAATTTATTATTCTATCTATCTTTTATTAATTTTTAATTATCCATCCTTTTTTTCTAAAAACTTTACAAAACAAACCACCTCTAGAGATTTATGCCTTAAAGCCTAAACACACAACCAAACAGAAGAATATTGAATTTCTTGGAGTAGAAAAGAGGGAAAATGAAGGAAGGGAATGAGCGAGGAAATTACGAAAATTTGGGCTAAAAGAAAAACCAAGAAGTAGTTCTTAGCCGGCATTTATTGAGAAAAAAAATGTTTTTTCTTCCATATATTTTTTTGTTATTTACATCTATACTTTGGCTTTCTTTACAGTCTTATATTTATAAAATGAGTTATTATTTCAAAATACAATAGCAAAAAAAAAACAAAATATTAATAGTAGTTGCTACTGGTTGCCGAACAACTGCAGTACATTCTGCCAGCTGACGACGGCGTCCTCCCAGAAGGAGCGGACAGATCTCCACCTCTCCTCGAAGATAAATATCGGCATAGGATGCACAGACCGGGCCGACAAAGAGGACGCAGATAGGGGAGGTATTCGGCTCTGGCTCTGGAGGAGGAATGCGCGGACGAGGGACCTGGAAATGGGAAAATATCCAGGCCTTATCTCCAGCAACCGGAGGACAATAGTTGTGGGGGAGCGCTGGAACAGGTTTAGTGCATTTGTGAGAGCTGGAGAGCTTGCTCTTATTGCAGATCTCATTAACCTAGCCTCTAGAGGCCGTCGTAATTAGACTAAAGGCTATGCCTCTTATGGGATATCTGTTGCGGCGGTGCGCCTTTACTGTGTGCGCAGCAACAGCATCTCGATGCGCGCTGCCTATGGTTAGGCCCATGTTCATATCGCTCGTTAGGAACTCGAGCGATGTTCGGAAATTGAGAATTTTAATTTAGTGCATTATTGGAATAGACGGCTTGAAGTAATCTGGTATAAAACATATTTTAGTTTTTCTTTTATAGTGAGCTATGGGGCTCCAGCAAACCTTCAAATTCCTCTCGTATCCCAATCCTTACAATCCAAAATCCTCAATGCTCCTTACTTTGTTACAAATAAAATCATCCACAATGACTTTAATGTTCCTTATGTATCAGATTTGGCCCAATCCAGATATCTGTCCTTTCACTTTAGAATCATCCCAACCCTCTTGTTTCTAACCTTGCTTCCTATTCAATTCCTATAACCCTCCGAGGCGTCCTAAAAGAAGGTGGCCACGCGATCTCCTAATATAGACATATTATTAGAGTGCTACCAATGGGTAATTTCTCAACATGTGTTTCATGTCATTATATCCATGTGCGAATTTACTAGATGAATTTTTTTTTATACAGTTGTAAATATCCTATAAATAAATTTAAAAAAAATCTTTTATAGAAGCGAACCAAGATAAGAAAAATAAAATTAATACTTGTATGTTTCTCTTCGATATTGACCAGAATCAAGAAAAATACAAAAAGAGTTATTCTATTAGTGAGAATGACAATGATCTTTAGATCTGAAATTTTTTTTTTATGATCTATTTTTTTTTTTAAATTAAGATCTTTTCAGATCTGGGTCCTAGTTCTAGCTTAGCACAACTTCCTTCATTTTGGTTAACCAAATTGACATTAATCAATTTGATCAACCATGATTAATTTTTTTGGCGATTTGTTCATTATCTAGTCAAAAACTTTGACTTGTATGTGTTCTGAAATTTTGAATTATATATAGCCTCCAAAATAAAGTTCGACTTTAGTAAAATGTCCTGTGCACTAGAGGGACAAAACTTATTTTTAGAATGTTTTACTTGATATCAACAGTTTTATGCACACAGATTTGCTTTTTATAGAAAAATAAAATAAATACTTTGCAGATAGGAAATTTTTTGTTTAGAATTAAATTCTAAAATTTCTTTAGTTAATTCTAGATTAAAATTTGATATAACCTCAACACGGAATGAATCAGTTGTAATGACATCCAGAGAATCGAGAAGGAGAAAGATCAAACCTAAACCTAAAACTTAGAACACATAGGACAATTTGTCGTAAATAAAATAAGATACATACATATTTTTGGATTTTTACTAACCCTTCAAGGGTTGTATTAGTACAGATTTTTTTTTTTTTTTTTATATTTGTGGGTACCAATTTTAATATTTTCTTTTTTTTTAGTAACTTATTTCTTTTCCAGAATAATAGAATTTTTACAATTTTCCTGTATATTTAACTGTTCAAGAACAATGATATTCTTATGCAAGTAAAGAAAAATTGTCTAAGGAACTAATTATAAACTGTTAAAAAACATTGCTCTGACAGTTTTTCTTGAAAAGAAATATGAATATTTGTTTATAAATGAAAATTTATTCACCATTGCACTTTGAATTGTTTGTGAAAACTTGATTTGTGGAGACTTGATATCGTTGTTGTATGTACGTTTTTCTGCCATAAATGTGGCCGAAAGTCAGATGTATTGGGTGAATGTGAGAATAACATGCTCCTTGTCACTAACTGTTCAATCGTGGTCTCGCGCAATGCGTCCTAAATTACATAGTGAACGTAATTTAAAATATAACATATTTTTCTTAAGCAGTAAAAATTAAGTTCATAAAATTAGAAATTTATTTTAAGAGTAATTTTAGTTTTTGCAGTTACAGAATTTTGCAATATGGCTAACAATATAAATATTAAACTATATGAATAATATGCAGTTTTATAGTAAAACAAATTAATGCAATCTGGGTCCTAGATATATTACCTTCAAAATAAAAGAGTTGTAATTTAGCTGTACTCCACAGACCTGAAAAAGAAAAGAAAAAAAATTAGATACTTGAAAATTTAAAATAAATACATATACACAGTACAATTAGCAAAGCTAATGGCAAATCACGGGTGCGAAAAAATTTCTGAACGCAAATATTTTAAAACAGATCAGAATTTATAAGAGTGAAAATGAAAACATGTTTTACTGCATATTTTTTTCCTTTAATATGAAATAATCTATTTAAATGTTATGATTTTTTTTGTTGAAAAAATTTAGAATGATGAAATAAATAACAAATATTGTATGTCTATATGTGAATAATATATTTAAAAAAATTAATATTTTCGATATCATTTCTGAAATATAGCAAAAACATGGAAAACTTGTTTTTTTTAACATATTTAAAATATGGAAAAACGAAATCGTAAAAGTTCCTGACCCAAGTGTCTCTCTGAGAGTAGAAAGTTTTCAACATTTTAATTTATCTCGACTCTTTTACATTTAGCGACTCCGTGTATTAGCGAATCCCGTAAACGATCTTACTCTCTTTTGACCCCTTTTCGTAAAAAGAAAAGGTGGAAAAGAAAAGACTTAAAAACCCCGAGAGAGGGTTTATCGTTGGCGGCCCCCCCTTTTTTTATTTTATTTTCTCTTATTCCGTCTGGGAGCGAGGTATTCCGCGGATCCAAAAACTCTCCAGTCGCTCGGAAGGTCATCGGAAAAAATTCGGCGGTCGAATCCTGAGGAATTTGCCCGGTGGTCGATGCTCCTTTTTGGCAACATCTGCTTTTTATAAAAGTCCTTCCTTCGTCCTGGATCCTTCCCCCCCCCTCCCACTTCTCCGGGTCTCCTGAGGGAGCTGTTAACAACGTTGCAGTAATTCAGCGAATACTCCGAGATAAGAACACGACTTGGTTCACAGTCAGCACTCTCTCCTTATCAGCCGGCTCCCATCTGCGTCTCTCCTACTGCAATATAATTTCTTACTTTGTAACCTTATATTGTTGCATAATTTACTCCTTTCTGCTATTTATCTTATTGCACTTTATGGGGAACCAATAACTCCTAGCTCCGAGGATATGTGAACAAAACCTGTTTATTACCTTGGGGTATGAACGCTTATAACTCAATGAGAGATTTTTTTTCAAAATTTTAATCCTGAATTTAATTTAAATTTAAAACTTTTTTTCATCTTTAGTAAAACTGATTAGGCTTATAATAAATCATCGAAGGTCAAGTTTTTTTTTAATATATTACTAAAAAAAACTTGACCTTCGATGATTTATTATAAGCCTAATCAGTTTTACTAAAGTTGAAAAAAAATATATATATATTTTAATATATTACTGTCCTACAGTATTCTTTAACAATTCCCCACTTATCCCAGTTGAACAAATTCGTTACCTAGGACTCCACCTGGATAAACGACTCACATGGAATCCTCATACAAGACTGAAACGACAAGAAACCGCTCGACGTTTCCGACTACTCCAACACTTACTAGACAAACGCTCTAAGCTTTCACTCAATTACAAACGACTCATATATATGACAATAATAAGACCTTTTTGGACCTAAGAAATTGAGCTCTGGGGCTCCACTAAGCCATCGAATTCCTCTCGTATCCAATCCTTACAATCCAAAATTCTTCGTAAAATCCTCAACGCTCCTTACTTTGTCACAAACAAAATCATCCATAAAGACCTTAATGTTCCATATGTTTCCGATTTGGCCCAATCCAGATACCTATCCTTCCATAACAAACTGCAGAACCATCCGAATCCTCTCGTTTCAAACCTTGCTTCCTCCTCGATCTCTGATAACCCTCCGAGGCGTCTGAAAAGAAGATGGCCTCGGGATCTTCTAATATAGAACTTTAATTTGAGTTCTACCAACGGGTAGTTTCTCTTCATATTTTACATGTCATGTTACCAATGTCACATTTACCTGTTGTATTTTTAATGTAATACAGTTGTAAATTAAAAAAAATATATATATATATTACTTGTTTATTGATATCTGTTACAATCTGTCTCAATTAAGGATACTTATAATAGAGTTCATAGAGCACATCCACTAGTGTTGCCCAAAATATGTCTTGGTCTTGCACTTTGCAAGAACAAGACTGGTAAAAATGAATCGATTTTTGGAATAAAAATTGAGGCAAAATAGTTACTAGTACTAGACAATTTTAGTTACTTTATGTAAACAATTGGTGTAACCAATATACTTTTGCATTTAACTCTTATAATTTTTCATTCAGATTAAGTTAGGTTTCTCATATCTAAAAAAATACAGTAGTATCTCTCTAGTAATAAGCTAATAGGTAACTGCAAGACTGTTACGAGAGTCTTGCGCAAGATCAAGACTCGTCTCGGTCTCTCATTTTGGCAACATTGATATTCAACCCATATTTACAAAATCAAAAAATAAATAAGTTGATTTCAAAATAATATACAGCAAAATAAGAACAAAACAAAATATCATAATAAGATATAAAATAATAATAATACTAATTATAAATTAAAATAAATAAATAAAATAGAATTAAAATGTTCTTAAAAAATATCAAAATATAGATTTTAGACGCAGGCCTACCTTAGGACAAGTAAATTTCTAAATATAATTCTAGCTATACTGCGTTAACTTATGATAATAATTACTTAATCACCAGTACTTGAACATCCTCAATGCTCAAACCACGCCCTGAAGATGACCCACATGTTTGGGTTGAAACGTTGGCATAAATAAATTTTTTTTTTTTTTTTAAGAAAGACTGCGTCCTGAATATTTATCACCCATGATATGTGGAACAGTCGACTAACTTCCTTCAAAATCTTCTGCAGTACTTGAACATCCTCAGTGCTCACACCACGCTCTGAAGATGACCCACATGTTTGGGTTGAAACGTTGGTATAAATAAAAAAATTAAACTTTTTTTTAAAAAGACTGCGTCCTGAATATTTATAACCCATGAAATGATAATAATTAATTGGCTTAACTAGATTAAAAATGATAATTGTCATTAATAAAAATGTAATTCGGGCCTTAATAGCTGATCTATTTTCGACCGTTGTTCATTCCTTGATATTATCGTTTGTCGAGGTATTTGAAATTTCCTACTCTCGAGAACGATTTCCCTTCGATGCTTATCCTGTTATTGAGGTGAACTTTTCGACTTATAATGAAATATTTTATTTTGTATTCATTCACTTGTAGACTGATTTACTCTGACAAAATTTTACTAAATATAGCACATGATATGCCCGTCATAAGAATTTGACTGCAGTCACAGAAATAGTCTAACACTTAAAATGTGAAAGAAAATTTCCTATTTCGGGCACGAATATATTTTTTTTAATCTCCGGCACGAATAAAATATGTGTTCAGTCACTTGACGTCAAGAGTACTGCGGAATAAAATTAGGCAAAACGAGTGGTTTGATAAACAGTTGTTTTTATTAATAAGTGAGTTCTTGATAATAAAGTGACTAAAAATGTTGGAACATTCTTATCTTTTATTTTTTTAATCAGTCGTTCACACTTATTAAATAATTTTACAATAACCTAGAAAGGTTTCCTTTCCTCAATTATACAAATTCCAAACTATCCGACGAAAATTTTAATGGATTCTAAACGAGCCTTTACAAACGTCAAGGGAACTCGCGTGCGTCAGGACAAACCGGTCCCTTGCAATGATTCCTGTTAGCTTCAATTGTTTTGTTTTTCGTTCCATCGGGTCTGAATACGTTCAAGGATCGCTAATTTCGAATAAAGATGGCGTAATTGATCCGATACAGGAATAATTTTGACGTCAATTATCTGTTTATCATATAAATGTGCCGAGTATTTCCATTGATGTCTTTCTTGAAACTTTTTACGGCTGAGCAACAGGAATATATTATGATAGAGGGATATTTATGCTTATTTTGTTAGATACTGATATATGTCGAACGATAGAGTCGAACGTTTAGTTGTTATATTCATTGAAATTGTCTTAATCGTCTGTTGCTCTAGTGCTCTCCATTACTGACTTCCAATACCAGTGACGTGGCTGGGAGAGAAGCACTGGGATCTCCTGGAGTCCTGCTTTGGCTTCCACATTTGGGGGACAAAGCTTGATTCGGAGTCCTCTGGGCCAATGTAAATACTATACATAGGTGTGAATGTGTTATATTTAACTTGTATATTACTTTATATTTTTATTAAACTCTATATATATATATATTTTTTTTTTACTTTAGTTATTTATATTTATTTTCCTTTCTTATGCACATATTGTGTGAATGAATACTATATTCCTAATACCAACTTTCAAATATATTTTAATCCGTATTTTCAATAAAACTCGTTAAGATTTAGTTTTCGATACTATTTTTTCCTGTTCGTCGATCTAACACGGTGTCACGTTAAGATACAGTTTTAAATAATAGCACATTGCAGAGAGGGTGAAATGATGAACATTTCATTGTTTATAGTCAGCAATATCATTCAAGTGGTTTTGAAGAGTAGTGGATCCTCGAACAGGATTTATATTTGAGCTGAGGATTGCGTTATCGTCAGTAAAAGTAGCCAATAGAGTGTCATTGTGTTTGCGGAAGGTTAGACTATAATATATATATATATATATATATATATATATATATATATATATATATATATATATATATATATATATTAAACAATATTGGTCCAAGGACACTACCCTGAGGTACTCCTGCAATAATAGATTTAATGTCTGAAAGTTCTGTCCCTACTTTTACTACAAAATGTCTGTCTATTAGAAATGAGAGTAATATTAAATAATAGGTCGGAAAATTTTAATTTTCAGAAAGCATGTACAGTTCAACAATGCTATTGATTAGTAGATTCTTTAGAATTGTTTAGAATCTAAAAAAATATTGTCCTGGAGTTTTTCTTGACATCAGTCAAGCTTTCGATAATGTTTGGTATGAAGAAATAATTGCCAAATTTTTTTTTTGTTTTTTAATGATATCTACAACTGTATTAAAGAAATACATTTAGTAAATTTGAACAATGGATATAATGACACTTGAAAAACTACGTGAAAACACTTGTTGAGTAACTACCCAATGGTAGCACTCTAATGATATGTCTACATTAGATCACGGGACAATCTACTTTTCAGATGCCTAGGAGGGTCATCATGAATTGAAGTGGAAGCGAGGTTAGAAACGAGAGGGTTGGGATGATTCTGAAGTTTATTATGGAAGGATAGGTATCTGGACTGGGCCAGATCTGAAACATAAGGAATATTAAGGTAGAGAACATTGAGAATTTTACGAAGGATTTTGGATTGTGAGGATTGGATACGATAGGAATTCGATGGTTTAGTAGAGCCCTATAGCTCAACTCCGTAAGTCCAAAATAGGCTTTATTATAGTCATGTATATGAGTCTTTTGTAATTAATTGGAAGTTTAGAGCGTTTGTCTTACTTGTCATTTCAGTCTGATATGAGGACTTTCCAAATTTAAAAAAAAAATTCACTTGGTGATATTTAAAAAAAAAATCTACATTGACCTCATCTATAAGCGTTAGATTATTCGTAGTGTTTCAACACATGTAGAGATAGCCAAGACGACAACAATAATTGTAAACTACGAAGCAGCGACAGAGACAGCTGTATCAGAGTTCTCATCCGCCATGTCGCGGCATGATGTAGTAAACGCCGCGTGTAGTTTATGTTGCATTAGCGAAGCGAGACAAACAGCGACAGATCCGAGGGACATGTTGCACTGCCGAGGCACACAGATGTACTCTCGAACCCGATCAATAAAGACACGACGAAGCTCCGATCGCGCGATAGAGGATGGAATGCGATCCCAACACTAACTAACGCCGCAGAGATATTTACTGCGCCGCGCGGGAGAGGTGTTGGCACTAAATCATAGCCGCAGCTCGGTTAATGCTCGTAACTTGCTTCCAGTGTTCGATAAACAGTTCATTATCCTCAGTATATCATCAGCTGCCAACACTGCGCTCAATTGGGTCTTAATCCTCCAGCGGCTAAGTCTGGATCTGGCTCCAGCTCTGGAGAATTATCGGCTTTGTAGTTGTGGCGCTGATGGCGCTCAATGACTGCGAGGAATATATATTTTTTAAAACGAATACATCCAAAGATTCGGAACTTATCGAGGGTGGATCTAGAAGAAGATAAGGTGGAGTATCTGCTTAATCTCAAAATAGAATATATATATATATATATATATATATATATATATATATATAAGCAGGTTAAGCAGATGCTCCATCTTATCTTCTTCTATGTATATACATACATACACTAGCGGATCCAGGATTTAATTTTAGGGGGGCTTCAGCCCGGAAGCTTTTTTTTAAATATATAACGATAATTAGTGTAGAACAACAGAAAGATGCTAACTACCTATAAGAAATGGTGTTTAAGTGATTCTTCAAGTCCTATTAAATTCAATTAAACGAGCAATAGTTTTTTTTTTTTTTTCCGTCCTCCCCTTCCTCGCCGTAAAGGCTATACGGGGTTTTCCCGGGCCAGAGGGTGTGAGCGGGGATTTAAAAGACCCCTCGGCACCGGGACGCGAACTCGTGACTATTTTTGTATCATAGAGTAATATAGCAGGTTGCCGGCGGTGCAGTGCACACGCGTCCGTTCCGTCACCCCGCCCACTAAAAACGAGCAATAGTACTTTAAGACATATTTTGTACCATAAAACATGTTTACATTTTACCATTTTGGGAGGGGCTTCAGCCCGAAAGCCCCCCTTCTTCCCCGCCGTAAATCCGCCTGTCTATATATATATATATATATATATATATATATATATATATATATATATATATATATATATATATATATATATATATATATATATACATACTGGATGTATATTATTTATTTTTATATAGTTGTAAATTTCACGAATAAAAAACAATATATATATATATATATATATATATATATATATATATATATATATATTTTAGTCGTGAAATTTACAACTATATAAAAATAAATATACATCCAGTAAATGTAATAAAGATAAGTACAATAGCATGAAAAGACTTTTAGAAAATCTACCCATTGGTAGCACTCTCATAAAGTGTCTAAATTAAGGTATCATAGCAGCCAAAACAAAATAACATGTGGAAAATGAAAATGAAAATAAATAAATAAATACATTCAATAGAGAACATTTAATATCACTAAGCCATCCAAATACATAAGAAAAAAAAACAAGGTTATATTAAACAGCTGATCAAAGAGGATTAAAGAAAATTACTCATAAGAAAAAACAGATAGTAATTTAAAAAATTTGTTAATTAAATAAAATAAAAATGTAAGAAAAATAATTTATTACATGATAATAATTGGATAATAAATAATTAAATTTATTTTATTTATTTATAAGAATGGCAGGGCTCCTCAACCTCTTACGGGTCATTTTAGCCCTTACAAATATTTATTTTACATCAGATGAAATTAAACTTAACAATAAATTGAAAGCATAACATATTTAAAACAAAAAAAAGAGCCACTAAATTTTAAATTTTGTTGTATAAGTGCGTTATTTGAAGAAATGTAAACACCTTTTTTGCCAATTCGGTGGTATTTTTCAAAATTTCAGTTATATCGTTCTCCAATAAAATAATTAAATAAAAGATTAATTACAAAATGTTCCGAAATATATAAAACACCCGTACTCAACAAAAGAAAATGGATACATTGCTACCCCATATGTAATATTACTATAATTTTTTTTCTTATTTCATGATTTTTACAACTGTTAAAAAATAAAAGTATATCTAGTAAATTTGTAAAAATTAATCTGATGACGTGAAAATACTTGATTAGAAACTACTCATTCATAAAGTATCTAAATTGATTGATAAAACCAGCATGAAAGTTGGTAGATTCGTCAGGGACGATAGATAAGATCTTATAAAATAATTTATTAATATTTTTAGCCCGAATCGTTTCAAAACATCCACAAACTTTTAACGAGTAATTTAAGCCATCGAGCATAAAATAAAATCGACCCAGCCGTTTTCTCAAATTTTTGTTAAACACATATCCCTTATTGTGGCTTTCCTTGAGTAAATTTTTAAGCGTCGTTTTATTTTGGTGACAATTAAAAAAAAATATACAGTGGAATGGTAACTTTGAGTTTAAGAAAATTTTATTACGATTTGCAACTTCAAATTTCCAAAATGAGGTTGAGCCAAATTTTTAATAAATTTATAAATAACAGCACTGAAGTTATAATAAGCTTAAATCCATCAATCCCAAAATCCGATAGAACGACTATAGAAGTTGAGTCAATCGATGAAAAAAATGAACGTGCTGAATTACGTCGGTGAGTTTAGGAATAGCTTTATGAGTTTCTGATTTCATCAATTAGTTCAGTGCTGAGTTTAGGAACTTTACGATAGTTAATACAAATTTAAATCTTTCCGTTTGAATACCAGTGAGATGCTAAAGTTATTCCATTGGTATTTGCACAAATATTTTTAGAATGGTTTGGCGCAAATGCTGTAAATAGTTTTGAGAATAGGCTTCTTATTTGAATTTCGAGTAAACAAAACATCGTTGTTGCTTGCGTCGGTTTCCTTCTGAGGCAGCTAGGGACCAATTTTTGAACGTTTTCTAGAATTCATTAAACGATTTTGAAATATACTTCTTCCCAGTTTAGCGTGACCGAGCAAATAATTCTGTGAATTATTTTTAAACAAGAAATAATGCATTTAAAAAATTTCTCCCAACTCCTAGAGCCACGTTTGACGCATATATTAGAAAAAAAAATCTATATAATATGCACAGTTATATAAACTGGTTAGATGAATTATGAATCATATTATAGAGTGAGTATCTAACTTAGAAAATTAAAATTATATTTAGATAGATAGGAAGTTTTTTTTTTTTAGATAGGAAGTAAACTTTATTCTGGTACAAGGTCCCTTATGAATAACAGATATGAACAAAAAAATAAAAACTACATCTGGCCAAAAATTACATTAATCAATTAAAGAATATATACAGTATCTTCAGTGAAATTAAATTAAAACAAGTAAAAATAAAATAAAATTTTGAGAAAAAACGAAATAATAAAAAAAAAACATTATTTAAATGAAAAGAAAACAAAATACAATAAGCATGGGTTGATTTTTAAAATTAAAACTCAATCAATTTTATCGACCATTCACCTCAGTCAAAATCTGTTTCGCAATATTTATTTTATTGTATAACGTCATTTTGGGATGTGAGAAGGAATTGGTAAAGATGATATTTAAATGTGGACAAGGAAGAGGCATGGCGGATTTCAGATGGCAAGGAATTCCAGAAGACTGTGGATCGGGCAATAAAGGAATATTCAAACGTCTTAGTTCTATGGGAAGGGATATAAAGGTCGGAAACACGGGATCTTGTTTTCTGGGAGTCGACCACGGGTTTAAACTGTAGGAGACTGTAGATGTAAGAAGGGTGTCTGGTGTTGATTGTTTGGAATAGGAAAGATCCGAGGAAATATTGTCTGCGGGAAGAAGGTAAGAGCCAGTTTAACTCGTCGTAAAGGTGGGACACATGAGATTGCCTCGATGTACCGAAGACAAATCTTAAGCACTTATTCATTAGTCGCTTCAATCTATCCTCGAGTACAATCGGGATGCCTCCGTACACCACACAGCCCTAGTCAAAGGGGGGGGGGAAATGAGAGAGGATACAAGGAGCTTGCGGATGGGTTGTGGGAGTAGGTGGCGGGAGCGATGAAATAGCTTAAGGGTACCTATTGACTTACGGGAGATGAAGGCGATATGGGGTTTCCAGGAGAGGTTTTCGTCAACGGTGATTCCTAGGTTTTTAACGGAGGAGCTGAATGTGATAGGATGATCGTTGATGACTAAAGGAGGAAGGAAGGAGATGGATTTAAGAATAGGACTGGAACCAATAATAATGGCCAATAATAATGGAGTTTTCATCGTGTTTAGATTTAAATTATTCAGACTTGCCCAGGCACTGATCCTATCTAGGTCTGCTATTTACATTAAAAAAAGTGAAAATTAATTTTTGAAGTGAAAACTTCTTTAGAACCGTTATGCACTTTTTTTTTTAAAGTGAATTATATTCAAACGTCAGATCTGCGATACGTAATCGAAGTGTTTTTGCATATGGATTAAATTATCTCAAAACTAAAAATCGGAACCGGCATACTGTAAGCAAGAGAAATGTTCATCATTTCATCCTCTTTATAATGGTCTATTATTCAAAATAGTATCTTAACACGATGCCGTGTTAGAGGGGAGAAATGGAAAACATAGTGTTGAAAACCAAATGATAACGAGTTTTATTGAAGATATGGATTGACATATCTTAAAAATAAAAATCAGAGTTCCATATTGTAAGCGAGAAAAATGTTTAGCATTTCATCCTCTCTGTAATGGGTTATTATTAAAAAATGTATCTTATTTCGACGCCGTGTTAGAGAGGCGAAAAAGGAAAACATACTGTCGGAAACCAAACAATAACTACTTTTATTGAATATATGGATTAAAATATCTCAGAAACTAAAAATAGGACCTGCATACTGTACACTAGGAAAATGTTCAACATTTCATTATCTTTATAATGAGCTATTATTTGTAATTGATATTTCATATTATTATTATTTCACTTCTATCGTGTGGTCTAGTGTACACACCTTAGGTTTTTTTTATATTTGATGCTGAGTGAGAGGCGCTGAGATCTCCGAGAGTCCTGCCTTTCCTTCCACGTGTAAAGGGAAAGGCTAGGCTCGGAGTTTCCCTGATTGAATGAATTTTATACATATTTTAAAGTATGTTTAAATTTAAGTTGTTATTTGGATTAGTTTATTTTTCTGCTGTTTCATTTATTTTTATTCATTGTACATAGAGTGTGAATGTGCTCTCTGAACAGATTGTAATATTTTTCAATGAACAAGTTCTAAAAAAAAAAAGAAATCTTTTATACCATTTTTTAACTTATTAACGAAATATAAATTCGTGCTCCTATTTAAAATTGTTTATAGAGTCAGTTACTCAAACTTATTGGAATTCATATTTCCAGTTTTATAAAAAACTTATATTTGTATAAATATTATTCGTTTGCGTTATGTTGTTATATTTATACGAAAAGTGCAGCGCATCCTAATTTTTTCAAGTCAATAAAGAAAGGTACTGATTCACTTTATTATTTCTCTGTGTGTTATCGATAATTATTCACATGTTTATAATTCTGTAATTCAAAGAGAAAAAAAAATACTTTGCGTTCACTATATCAAATTAAAAAAAAAAATCTGCTTTGAACATTTTATAAAAATATGAATTCTTTAGATAAATATTTATATTAAGAATATTTTATTTTCGTTAAAATCAACAAAAATGCTTTGACTTTAGAAAAAATTCTTATAAAAAAAAATACAAGAAATTCCCCTTTTTTTAAATTATATAAATATCATTACTGTGAACCTAGGATATTTCGTTCTGTATTGTATTTTTGTAATTTTCTACCTATCACTGGTGAAAAAAACTGCTATGACGAATTCTTCTTAAGCATACCGGCAAATGACTAACTTTATTTAAATCTTAAATAACACAATGCTGATTATTGTTTCCGATAGTTGTAAAATTTCCTGGGTAATCGTTATATACTTTCATTTATAACAAAAAGGGCAATCTATGCTGACTATGATAGGGCTTATGGATCTAGAAGGGATGGCTAATCCAGATTCAAGAAATTTTATTGCTTTCCACTTCTTAAAAGCGGTGCTAAGATAAAAAAATGTTTTAATTTATTTATGATATTTACAACTGTATTATAATATAAATACATCAAGTAATTGTGTACACAGGAATATAGTGATAAAAAAACACTTATTGAGAAACTATCCATTGATAGCACTCTGATAATATGTCAACATTAGAAAATCACGAGACCATCTTCTTTTCAAAAGCCTTGGAGGGTTATCAGGGATCGAAGAGGAGGCAAGATTAGAAACGAGAGAGTTCGGATGGTTCTGAAGTTTATTATGGAAGGATAGATATCTGGATTGGACCAGATCTGAAACGTAAGAAACATTAAGGTCATTATGGCTAGTTTTATTTGTAACAAAGAAGAGAGCATTGAGGATTTTACGAAGGATTTTGGATTGTAAGGGTTGGATACGAGAGGAATTCGATGGTCTAGTGGAGCGTAGTGTTGCCCTAAATTGGTCTCGGTCTTGCACTTTGCACTTTGCAAGACCGAGTCCAATACTAGTAAAAAAAAAAAATCATTTTTGTGAGTAAAAATTAAGGCAAAATAGTTACTATTACTTGAAAATTTTAGTTACTATATGTAAAGAATTGGTATAACAATATACTTTTACATTTAACTCTTTAAATTTTTCATTCGGGATTAGTTAGGTTTCTCCTATCCGAAAAATTACAATAATATCTCTATAGTAATAAGCTAATAGGTAACTGCAAGACTGTTACGAGATTCTTGAACAAGACCAAGACCAAGACTGAGTGCGCAAGACCAAGACTTATCACTAGTGGAGCCCCATAGCTCAACTCCGTAATTCCAAATAGGCCTTATTATAGTCATGTATATAAATCTTTTGTAATTATGTGAAAGCTTAAAGTGTTTGTCTAGTAAGTGGAGGAGTAGGAAACTTTCTTTCTTGCCGTTTTAGTCTTATATGAGGATTTCATGTGAGAGGTCCAGGTGGAGTCCTAGATATAGGATTTGTTCTACAGGGCTAAATGGGGTGTTATTAAAGGATACTGTAGGAAAGTAAGTCGTGGGTCTAAGAAAAGTTAAATTTCATTTTATAGTTTATAGTTTTTCAAGTATTGACAATTTATATTAATAACTTACACATAATATGATATAAAACAAGCCCGAATTGTGAAAAAAATATTAAGGCACTTTTTCAATATATTTTTTTTTTCTATTTTAAGGCTTCAACCACTTGGGTCATTATTGCCTTATTTTCACTGAGAATTAGATTTTATTTTCAAGCTTAGAACGTTTCATATAAGAGAATAGTTTATCAACCTCATTCGTATTGTCCTGTAAAATGGAGTGTAAATCGTTTGTCAAGTCACAAGATAGTCTAAATTTTTCGTAAGCTCTGCATTCCGTTATAATGTGTTTCACAGTCAGAGGAGTCCCACAATTTGGCATGTTGGCGAAGAATCACGGGCCATCAGGTATCCATGGGTAAAGCGCTATCTGAGCCTTAAAAAATATGAAACCATAAAGCATTTCCCTAAAACTCTGTTTCACAGTTCCTCAGATATCGGACCACCTCCCTTCATATTCTTCCGACGCTGAAGAACTGACACTCTTCAAGAAGTTGCAGTGGCAGCCTAAGCTCAGAGCTAATGGAGCCTTCCCGGATGAAGCACAACTTCAACACCGTAGTAAATCCTCGGCAGATATTTATGGGTCTATTGCCGCGTGGTCTATGGTTCTATGGCGACTCTATTAATCCATCTTGTACCGCCTACGGTCTTATCTCGCAAGGATAACTCACGGCTATCTCTTACTTAGCGTTGAATAATTCACTCCGGGCCTGGTAACTATCCCTTAGCGATGGATAATCTACTGCTCTTCGCTCTTAACAGAATTCGAACCCAAAGATAATTAACATTATTTTTTCGTTTTTGAATATTTTATATAATTTTCTTGGACACTCTAAAGGCCTCATATGCAGTAAAAGCTACAACGGGCTACAATCAGCTACATCGTTATAATGAACTGAAAGCAATCAGAATTTTATTCGTTATAGATAGAGACCACATTTTCATGTTAATGCACAGTATATTCGCTTGTTACGGTCTCTAATTTAGAAAAATCGGTTCCGCAACAAACTTGCCAGATGCTCAGTGGAGACATTTAGCATTTTTTCCTAACTCTTAGTAATGAGAGATAGGTAATTATTTAAAATAAATCATATTAAAGGTAGTTTAAAGGAAGACGTATATGAACATTGGGAATTTAAGCTATGTAAAGTGACATCAATGAGGATAAACCTAATTGACATTAAATACCACTTAGTTATACAATTATACACCGAGTTCAATCAAAATCCGAGTTAGGGACTTTTTTTTGAGAAAATTGTAAAAATGTGTTTCAAGGTTAATATAAAGTGGCACTTTCGGTTAGCCAATTTTAAAGAAAAAGTTGTAACATCTGAGGCATATACATATCTTAAATATGCAATTTCTCTTTCTTACGACTTTTCATTTTTGAGCTAGACTGTTCACATTCATACACACACACATACCATTTTGCTGGACTTGGTTATTTGGACTCAGGAGACGTCAAAACATGTATTTCCGTTGAAAATTCAGATTCGCTAATTTTCACGATCGTAATTCTTATCCTTACTATATATTTCATATATAGGTAAGTGAAAGTAAAAATCGGACAATTATTAACAAAGATACAGTCCATGAGTTTAAATTTGATAACAGAAAATAAAAACATGAAATGACTTGTTGAGAAACTACCCACTGGTAGCACTCTAAAAACAAAATGTATTTACAATAAGAGATCTCGAGGCCATCTTCTTTTCTGACGCCTCGAAGGGTTATCAGGAATAGAAGAGGAAGCAAGGTTGGAAACAAGAGGGTTCGGATGGTTTGGAAGTTTATTATGGAAGGATAGGTATCTGGATTGAGCTAAATCGGAAATATATGGTACATTGAGGTCGTTATGGATGATTTAATTTGTGACAAAGTAGGGAATTTGATGTGGTCCAAAGTCCATTTTGATAAGTCCAAATAGGCCTTATTAGATAGATAGATAGAAAGTAAACTTTATTCTGGGACAAGGTCCCTTATGAATAACAGATATGAACAAAAAATAAAAACTACATCTGGCCAAAAATTACATTAGTCAATGTTAAAGAATATATACAGTATCTTCAGTGAAATTAAATTAAAACAAGTAAAAATAACACCATTTTGAAAAGAAAACATAATTAAAAAAAAAAACATTATTATAGTAATATATATGAGTCTTTTGAAAATAGTTGGAAGTTTAGAGCGTTTGTCTAGTAAGTGCTGAAGTAATCGGAAACGTCGGGGGGTTTCTTGTCGTTTCAATCAGGTATGAGCGTACAAATAAATAAATAAAAACTTCTAAACCTGGTTCTAAACTTCTGGGTTGTAATGGTACAGTTTCTTTTAGTTTTGTTTGGTGTAAAAGACCCTTGAAATGTTCTAATAAATTGAATGTTACCTAACTTGACAGCTTGAGCCAATAATTTGAACTAAAAAAAAATCCATGTTGAAACAATTACCTGCTGAACGCGGCCGGGATCGAAACGACTGCCAGATAATTCTGTCATTCTTAACATACGGTTTGCCCACTTCGAACCGGTCTGAAGGTTGGATGGGTGTTGTGTGACAGGCCCAGCCCATTTTAGTATTTTAATGGCGCTTGTACCTTTATTAATTCATAATTATGTTATAACCGGGTCATTTTGTATTTAATTACGGCCTCTGGTGTTCATCAGCTTGTCTGAAACAATTCGCTAACTCTTATCGGACATACTGACAACAGAAACGATTAACTTGTATTAATCTTGTTCAATTTGTATTAGCCACCAGACTTATACCTCATTGATTAAGGCACTGTGTTCTTATACTAGTCCCGAGTTCGTGTCTGGCTGTGGTAGGTAATTATTCATTCTGTTAATTGTAGAGATGTTGTAATTAATAAAGTAATTTCGGTTCTGAAAATTACAGGGTCATTCCATGTCAATTCAGCACAAAATCTGAATTTCACCAACTCTGAATTTTGTTTATAATCAACACAGTTGTGCTATTTGTAAAGACTTAAAAAAATACGAATTATTACTGTGATAAGTCAACTCGTTTTCTGATTAGACAACTGTAAAGAACTCATAAATAGACTCAAAAACTGAAAAAAACGTGATTAAAATTGCTGTAGAATCTTTTCTAATACAACAAATTAGTTTTTCAAATATTTTAATTGTATGAGGAGTTGATCCGGGGGGTGCGGTCAAATAAATAATAAATTAAACAAGTAGAATTATTTAATTTTTGCCGATGTTTCGACCCACATTGCAGGTCTTCATCAGGGCTACAAAACATGGTGAAAATAAAATAAATGAATATAAGTAGATATAAAATAAGAAGAAGTTGTCTGATACAGAAATAAAAAGATGATATCAAAGATATAGTGGGTGACAATGTAGTTAAAATATCAAGTATTATATATGTAGAAGATACAAACAAAAATAGCGAATAAGTATGAATAAAAATAGAAAATAAATATTCTGTTTACCTACAATCAAATGTAACCTCCACTAGTTTGTTACCCACTGTTATATTATTATTATGTAATCTTATTCTTATTTTAGCTTTACTATATCAATACTTATTCAATTTTCAATCTATTTATTCGTTAACATTCATTTTCTTCATCTGTTAACCTACAGTTATCAAATATAATCTTTATTAGTTTGTTATACACTCATCCCTTATCTTATCGCAATCTGTTTACTTATTACTTACATGCTATCTTCTCCTTTATTTTCTTTTTTTATTCATACTTATTCTCCATTTTTGTTTATATCTTCTACATATATAATTGATATTTTAACTACATTGTCTCTCACTATATCTCTGATATCATCTTCTTATTTCTGGATCAGACAACTTCTTCTTATTTTATATCTACTTATCTTCATTTATTTTATTTTCACCATGTTTTGTATCTTTTGTAGCCCTGATGAAAACCTGCAAAGTGGGTCGAAACGTCGGCAAAAATTAAATAATTCTATTTGTTTCATTTATTATTTATTTGACCGCACCTCCCGATCAACTCCTTCTCATATTATATCAACGGTCAACCATCTCTACATCATTATTTTAATCTAATTTTCTCTAGAAGTACATATTTTAGATTTTTTTTTTTCATTAGTAGATAGTGTAGTAGTAAATTATAAGGCTAAATATAAATATGGATTGACAATGGCTTCATTAATAAAAAAAATGTCGGACATATGTCCGACTTATATAAATTGAACTCTTTATTCATTCAATGATTAAAATTATGCAAATAATCACATTTTACTAAAACAAAGATGAAAACAGACTGGAATATTGCTTCAACTAGTATGTCCAAGTTCAAGTTCAATAATATAAGGTTTATTTTTTTCCCATGATCTGGGCTGTATTATTATAAAAAAAAATGCATAAGTACGCTTTTTTTTAATGTTAAAAATAACGATGTTTCGAATATTTATCATCTAAAGTGATAAATAAAACTGTGTTTTTTTTAAACCAAAATCTCTATGATGAATGAATGATCAACGACCACATAAAGATTCGTATATAATAAACGCAAGCAGAACTTTCTTCTTTCTCTATTTCAAAGGTTTTGAAATACCGAAGAAGTTAATTGTGGTATACAGCTGCAGATCCTATACACTAACCAACACCATAGAAAAAAGTATTGAACGATTTCAGAGTAAAATTCTCCTCGTGATAACCGGAGCGATCTGGGATCACAGTACAAATTAATGGAAGAGAAGGACCAATAAAGAACTGCCTATAAAAAATAGTCAACAATATATCATGATATGAAGGAACGGACATTAAGATTGGCGGGACATGTACTTCGGAATAATCCATCAGTAAACCTCTCCAGACCAATGAATGCCTCAATAGTAGGCAAGAAATCACGTTTTATATTTATTTAATATGACGTAAGTTAATACAATATATAGCAAGGCGCTCCTTCCGCTTCTTGTGGTACTTCCGCCAAGATTTAGAATTAATTGAAAAAAAATCTAGCTCAGTAGAGTTATTTAAATTGAAACTAATTATTAAATTATTCTTCCTCTACCCTTCTCCATCTATCTAACTATCTATCATTATTTTTGAGAAGGAGTTAGTCGAGGGTGCGGTCAAATAAATAAAAAATTAAAATATATTAATTATTTTAATTTTTGCCGACGTTTCGACCCACTTTGCAGGTCGTCTTCAGGGCTACAAAAGATACAAAGCATGTTGAAAATAAAAAATAAATATAAGTATATATAAAATAAGAAGAAGTTGTCAGATACAGAAATAAAAGATGGTATCAGAGATATAGTGGGTGGCAATGTAGTTAAATATTAAGAATTATATATGTAGAAGATACAAATAAATGGAAAATAAGTAGGAATAAAAATAAAAATAAAGGAGAATATAGCATGTAAGTTAAAAATAAACAGATTGCGATAAAAGATAAGGAATAAGTGTATAACAAACTAATAGAGATTACGTTAGATAACTGTGGGTTAACAGATAAAGGAAATAAATACATGAATGTTAACGAATACCTCGACTAACTCCTTCTCATATTATATCAACGGTCAACCATCTCTACATCATTATCATTATTTTTATTAGAGCATGAAAAATAGTCAGAATTTGTAGTATAGATATCGTTAATTAGGCTTTCTGACGTTTTGACCAAAGCAGTATCTTGGCAATATATACTGCCTCGTTTAGCTACGAAAACTGGAAGAAAAGATGAGAGACGAGTCTTGGTCTTGCGGCTTAGTCTTGGTCTCGGTCATGGTCTTGCGCAAGAGTCTTGCAGTTATCTATTAACTTATTATTAAAGAGATATTACTGTATTTTTTTAGATAGAAGAAACCTAACTAAGCCCGAATGAAAAATTAGAAGGAAGAAGAGAGAAATAGTTGGGGTGGTCAGTCAAAAAGGAAGGCATGCAAGTGTTGCAGGTAGAATGCATCCATTCTCCCTGCAACACTTATGGAGACAGCCCTGATGAAGGCCTGAACTTCAGTTCGAAACGTCGGCATATTTAAAAATAAATATTATCATTTATTTTTGCCTTACTTTTTGACTGACCACCCCAACTATTTCTCTCTTCATTATCCACAACAGTCAACCAATTACCAATTATGAAAAATTAGAAGAGTTAATGCAAAACTATATTGGTTATCCAATTCTTTACGTATTGTAACTAAAATTTTCAATTATTAGTAACTATTTTGCCTTGATTTTTATTTAAAAAATCGGGTTTTTGATCAGTGTTGGTCTTGGTCTTGCAACAGTTATGCGGTTTTGAAAAGTGCAAGACCAAGTCTTGGGCAACACTACTTTTATGGTTAGCTACTCTAACAAACTTCACATTATAATCAAGTAATTTATTTAATATAAATTATAACTCTTATCTAAGCCCTCCGATTATTTCTTATTTAACGTATTTTTTTTTTATTTTTTTTTTCTATTTTAAGAAAATAAATAAATAAAAGTTAAACTTATATCTAGAATTTTATTACGAAAAAAGTTCTTTAGAATTTATATTTAAAGAATTTCTTTCCTAAAAAGTTTTACTAAAACTTAAAATGAGAATTTAAAAAAAAAGATCCATAAAGGTTTCAATCCTTGACATAAAGTATTAGGTTACTCCATAATGTGGTGTAAAAGTGGAAGGCTGAATGATGAGATGACTGAAGGATTGACGGAGAGCCATAAAACATGAGCCTCAGATCGTATCTGTGGATCTCTAGGATTAGCCTTCCGAGTGTCCTGAATGTCCTGCTCCTGGGCTTCTTTTATTAGTCCTTTCTTTTTTGTTTCCTTTTCGTCTTCCTCTTCCAGGAGTCGGGTTACCATCCGGCGGTGTTCCTTACCCAAAGCAGTCTGCTCTCTGTCTGCCCTCCTTTATCTCACTTTCTTTCTGAATAATTAATTAAAATGATTTAAATCTTCGGTTCTGAAAATTATAGGATCATTCAATGTCATTTCAACACAATATATGAACATTACCAACTCAGATTTTCTTAATATTTGGCACAGTTGAACTATTTTTAGATACATAGAACACTATGAAATTTTTTTGAGATAAGTCAACTCATGCCATGTGAATTTTTCCACTAAACATTAAAGATTTCCTACACCAGAGGCCGTCATACACCTCCACATGAAGAAACAGAACATAAAACATAACATGAGAACAAGAAAAATAAAATAACGCTTTACTAGGATGTTTATTAATTACAATAATTTATTGATTTAATTTAATATAAATTGACCTATTTATTTGTTGAATGATTTCGATAAATATCCAAGTGTATCATTTTGACTGTGAGTCACTTGTACGTCCATATATATTTTGATTATTTATTTTTTCGATTTTTTTTTCTTTTTAGTTGTCAAATTTTCTTTGTTTATTCTTTGACATTTATGGAAATCGATTGCTATTTAAAAACATCTTCTAAATCCGATGTTACAAAGATTTTTTATTTCAAAAACGAACCTAATTATTTTAAAAAGTGGAGTGAAAAGTATGTTTCTGAAATCAGCCTTTTATTTTTTTCAAGGAATGCAATGAAACTTACATTTTATAAGTATTAAAAAAAATAATCCATCTAAGGCTTTCTTCGTTTATACATGTACGCATTATATCTTATTTTAACCTTTCAATTCTCTTCTATGTATTCAGTATGTTTTGATAGATTTTATTGTACCTTATTATTCTATTTACATGTATTAATTTTATTATACAATTTCATATTCCATTAATTGTCATCAATGGTTATTAGTGACCATTATGGCTATTAGTCTTATTAATGATTAAAATTTTAGGTTTCGTTACGGTAACGTTATCATTTAGTAAAATCTTAAATATTATATTTAATCGTGATAAAACAATATACATTTCCTATTTTATTTTAAAAATTAGTTGTTAAAGACAAAACTATTTTGCTTTTTTACATGACCAAAAATGCCAATTTAAGTATTTAGATAACATTGGTAATATTTTCAACTTTTCCTTTTTATCTTTGTATTGTAGGAGATAAAAATAAATTTGTAGACTATTGAACGCCTATACGTCAAATTTTCGTAATATTTAATTGAAAAATAATCTGTTACATAGTATATTGAATAAAATTTCTACTGAACAAAAAAAATTCATAGGAAAAAAATATCACATTCGTATAGAGAAGAAGAAGAAGAAAATGTCTATTCATTTATCAAAATTACATAATATCAATTACAAAATAATATTTTTGGATTTAAAAACGAAAATCAGACGTGCTACATGGTCTATTGACCGTCAGAGGAGTCTGTGTTTTTTAAAAAAAAATATATTCCGATCTATTTATATACAACTAATTAATAAGAAAATAAAAACAATTATATTTACAATTTAAAAGATATATTAATATTTTTATTTGCAAAAAGAGTGGTACCAAAATTTTCCAATTTATTAATTGATTAATTAAATTCTTATGTGATTATTCTATAGGAGAAAGCAGACTTGCAGTAATTTACCAATGCTATCCAATTGTTTCCATTTAATAAATCAATTACTTGATACCGAGATAAATTTCTATACTTTAACCATTTAATTCTAAATTCAGAGATTATCGGACAAGCAGCCAGGAAGTGATAGAGATCTTCTGTTTCGTTTGTATTACACATGCTACTAATATTTTGTTTGCTTGAAGTGTTTGTAATTTAAGTTTAACCCATCTGATCGCCTTCAATGAGCTTTTGTCATCAATATAATTTAAAATGAGAAGTTAAATGAATATAAAAAATGAAAGTGTTAAAATTCTGAACTATAATTACATACTGATGATATATGTCTTTCTGAATTTGAGTTCTTAGTAAATATAAATCAGCTCTCCATAGTTTAACATCATCACAGTTAGATCGATTTAAGTTGAAATTTAATCCATACAGTTCTATCAGATTAAGTAAGTCCCTAAACTATGTGATTTCTTTTTTAATTGTCTGTAGTGCTAATATTTTTAGATAACTATGTGGTGGAAGATTTAAAATTGTTATAATGTAATCAAAAAGGAGTTTAATTGTGAAGATAAATAACAGATCTATTTTAGTCTCAAAGTGAATTAAATATGTCGGAGTATACTTCGGTAATTGAAATATATTTTTAAGATAGAGTTTTATCACGTTCGTGTCATATATTTTATAGTGTTATATATATTCAAGGAAAATATTAACTAAATACTTGAATTAACATTTTATGATAAATATATATATTTTTTTCTCTAGCTAACAATTAATGTATAATCCATCAACCTTGATTTGAAATGTACGTTAATAAATCTGTGTTTCAATTCATTGTTTTCTCTAAAGCTCCCATCCCATTTTCTTGTATTGTTATGAAAAAAACTGTGAAATAACATGGTTAATTTTTTAATTTGATTAGTAATTCTTAATGTAAATTATATGTGTGTAATCCCTTTTATCCCTCACTCTTTGTTATTCGTTATGCTAAGAAAAACAAATTCACACATAATTCACATTTAATTTTTTTCCTCTCAGCATTTTTAAATAATAAATTATTATAAAAACGACTTTAGGCCTTGAATTTTCCAATCTGATACATCGATATTCCATACAATTGATATACTATTGAGGACATCGATATTGCTTTGGAAATCGATTAGGCCTGCAAGGTGTACGTTCTTATCTTGCCCTCATTGTTATTGCTAAAGTATTCAAGAGTTCAACCAATCCATTAATCAATTACAGCTGATTTAATCAATATTTACATTATATCTATCTATGTATGTAGTCACTTTCTTGTAAAAATGTATTTCACAGTTAATATAAGTGACCGATTTTGAGGAAAAAGTTGCTGTAGCATACAATGTATATACGAACCTTAAATATGAAATTTCACTTTCGCACGACTTTTCATTTTAGAGCAAGACAGTTCACATACATACGCAGACCATTTTGCGGGACTTGGTTATTTGGACTCGAAAGACTTCAAAACATGTATTTCCGTTGAAAACTCAGATTAGAAAATTTTCACGATCGCATATTCCTTACTATATATTTCATTTATAGATAAGTGAAGATCTACAAGACAATATTAAAACCCATGTGGACCTACGGACTAGAACTGTGGGGGACAACCAAATTTTCTAACATCAAACGCATTCAATCCTTCCAGTCCAAAGTCCTCCGTACAATAGTCGATGCTCCCTTCTATGTCTCTAAGAAAACCCTGCACAATGACCTTAATATTCCATTTATTCTTGATCTTATCCCAGACAAATTCTCCAAATTTCATCAGAACCTTACCCATCACCCTAATCCCGTAGCACAATCCCTATCTAGCACCACTCATCCCTACAATCCTCCTCGCAGGCTGAAACGGCAGTGGCCCCGTGATCTTTTGTAACATGTATATACTGGAGTTCTGGCAATGGCCAGATTCTCCACTCAAGTCATGAGTGTCCGTGGTTGTAGCGCCCTTACTCAATCTCCGCTGGCTTTCAATGACAGTGAAATGGTTGAGCAAGAAGCGCAGGGATCTCCTGAAGCCTTGCTTTCGCTCCACATGTGGGGGGATAAGTATGGTTCGGAGTTCCTATGGTCGACTGTAAATAGTGTAGTAGGTATGCCTGCGTCTAAGATGTTTATTTTCATTATTTTTTTTTTTTCTCACTATGATATTTTATTTTGTTCTTTTGTAGCTTTATATTATTTGAAGTTAGCTTATTTTTTTTTATTTATTTTTTTTTAAATTTGTAAATATGGTGTGAATGTGCTCTCAGAACTCTATTATAAATGTCCTTTATTGAGACAGCTTGTAATATTTATCAATTAAAAAAAAAAAAAAAAAAAAAAAAGATAAGTGAAAATAAAAAAAATTAAGTTATAAATATTATTATGTTGTAACTTATCAATATTATTTAATGGTATATTGAAAGGGCCAACTCCAATATGATTCATGTAACAAGCATTTACTGCTTTGTACAAAAATAAATTCAATTCTCTTCTATTTTACTTAGACTCATTCTTTTTTCTCATTCGCATACCTTATAGCTATGAAGTAAACATGTCATATGAATGAATGATTTTTTTATTGAGTATTTATACAATAACATACAACAAAAGTATCCAATCTCAATAAAAATATATACGGCCTGGTCCTCGAAACAGTCAGCCGGAGGTTGGTTTTGGCAAAATGAGTATTATCGATACAATAATATAAACTAAGATCTAATATATTAATGTTAATAAATACAGTGTTAGTGCTAACACATACAGAAATACAATGTATCAGCTCATACTATCCCAAATATAATTACACATATATAAATAAATAAATATATAAATACATACACATTTTTAATATAAATATTTTAATATAATTACATAAATAATTTTTCCGGCTTAAACATTATTCATCTAATAATTGCCATGCTCCTTTACAATAATTGGATATACTTAGCCAATTTTTCCCGTCTAAATATGCAATTATTTCCCCAAATGTCAGGCTTTGAATTATCTTTTCGAAAATAATTTTTCCTAAATTCTTTAACAACAGGACATACACCAAGAAAATGCATGATATTCTCTATTTCATTCCTAACCATGTCATATCATTCATAACAATTGGTATAATATTGATATAAACTTTGTATACTACGTGCTAAAATTATTCGCTAATAAAAAAAAGAAAACAGTTCAATTGCCTTGTTTAACATTCCAGATTATCGTAACCAAGGTCTCCGAAACATGTATCAATGACGGAATTCTTCATGGTTGCTCCCTTAACCACAATGTGACATTGCAATTGGTGGTGTCGGAGGAAACCAAACTGGCGGTTTTTTGTCGGATTATTGAAGTAATCAGTCAGTAAAAGTGATGGTGCACATATTTCGGTTATAATCTTAGAGGAATTCGTATTATGTAGAACCTTAAAAAATATTTAACTCATTTTTGATAATATTTATATAAAACAGTTCGTATCGAGAAGGTTCAATTCTGAGTGGTAAAATATAATAGTTGAGCACTGTTAGCCGAAGATAAAGACCTTACAGAATTATTAAAGACATAAAAGGAGTTAAGGAAATTTTGGGAATTATTTTCAATAATACATTTTCATAGAGAAAAGAACAATGAAACTGCACAGCTGCTCATCTATGTTGAGTTGCTACAACACTCAATATACTGATCAGTCCTAATCGGCATTGTTTTTTTTTTTTAAATTTTTTTATTGATGAATGTTACAATCTGTCTCAGTTGAGGATACTTGTAATAGAGTTTAGAGTATACATTCACACCGTATATACAGAAACATAGATAAATAAAATAATTACGAAAGAATAAAGAATAGACAAAATAAAGAACAAGAAATAATAATATATATATATGGATAAAGTAACAAAAGTAATAAAAATAAACATCTTGGATACAATCATACCTATATATACCAATTACAATCAGCCAGGGAAACTCCCAACCAATCTTGTCACCTCCATTGACCTCCATGCTCTCCAGACCTAATAACACTGGATGGCTAAACCCCCAGATTTTTTCATTTTAATTATTATATATAAATAAGAATGCCCATAGTTGGTGAGTGTGTCCCGGGAGGGTCTCCCGAGTCTAGAGGCAATCAACTTCGGATGAAGCACAATATTAAATTACCGTTATCAGCCGAATTAGAATCCGAGACCTTAGAGCTTCAGAAGCCTGTGTCTTATCCACTGAGTTACCCCGCTCATTTTTCTGCTTTCAAAGCTGGAATATTTATAAAATAATTAAAATTAGTGTAATTGTTAAGAATATGAAAAGAGGTCCGCAATCAGAGGTCATATTAGTTTTTAAACTTGGGTCTATTAGAGGTGTTTTTATTGGATTATTCTATTTACTTTTAAATACAATTATAATATTGGTATATGCATGCATGCTTTTTTTTTTGTTTTTTTATACCAAACATAAATGATGAGCATTTAGTTATCAAAGGTTTTTTTTTATATTCCGGAACTCGTTACTAATTTGTAATGGCATCTTATCAAACGTATCCAATCCTTCCAGTCCAAAGTAATCAGAACAATAGTCAGTGTTCCATACTATGTCACAAACAAGACCTTACAACATGACCTTAACATCCCATTTGTTCATGACATCATCCCATCCAGATTCTCAAACTTTCACTAGAACCTTATTCATCATCCAAATCCTCTAGCTAAACTCCTAATCAGCTCCAACCATCCCTAAAATCCTCCTCGAAGGTTAAAACGGCAGTGGCTCCGAGATCTCTCGTAAATAAGCTTCTGAAGTTCTGGCAAGGTCCAGCTTTTCCACTCAAGTCCTGAGCGTCTGTAGCTCTAGTGCCCTCCTACAGTCTCCACTGGCTAACAGTGACGCGGCTGGAAGAGAGAATGGAATCTCCTGGAGTTCTGTTTTGCCTTTCAATTTTGGAAAACAAAGCTTGGCTCACAGTTCTCTGGGCATAAATATTGTACATAGGAATTTTTACTTATTTATTTATTTATTATTTCACTTATGTATGTTATTCTTTTTTAAATATATTTTTGTATTATTTTTCTTCTTCTTATTTTTTTTAACAATTCTTATTTATTTCCCTATTATATGTATATATGTTATGAATGAACCAATTTAGTCTTAGGCACTCATTGCTGTTTATTTTGGCAGAATGTACTATTTACTATTCAATAAATAAATACAAAGATGTCTAATGGAGGAATTGGTTAGTAAAGAAACAAAGAATAAAAAAGAGGAGAAATCTTGAGGGAATTAAATTAAAAGAGAGAAAGTTTTATAAGTCAAATAGATATAGTGCGGTAGTAAATTTATTACGACCTTATATACAATGCAGTTATACTGAGAATATAACTTCCTTTTCTTACTAAAATTTTATGGTCTATATATTTCGTACAAAGAATATTGATGTTCCCAGGAGGCATTGAAAAATCTGTCATGTCAAGTTATAACCTTTAAAAGTGAACGAACAGTTGTCGAATGATCCGCTTGGGTAAGTTCTAATCGATAACGAATTACGACAAATGTTCAAACAAATTAACATACAACAAGATTCCAACTCACGACCTCTCTTTGTTCCTACAAACCGACTCTCTGGAAAAAAAGAAATCTGAGGTAGTTGTTTTATTGTTTGGCTAGAACAGGAATTCATAGTATGCTAATGAAGAGCTGTTCTGTCTAGAAAAATCACTAGAAACTAAACATTTCTTCTTTATGTTGTTTTAGATTATATCGGAAGAGATTTAAACTCATCGAACTCTTTTTTTTTTTGTTTTATTTCTTAAAAAAGAACAAAAAACTGATGCGTACATCACAGCACTTTAACTTACCACTCCCCCTTGAGTAGAAATGGCTATTCTCGTATGTTCGTAAGGATAAATTATAAATATATTCATTTAAAGTAATTAATCTACAAATATTCACCTCAAATGTCTAATCCGTTAAATTTGTACGGTCTTCGTAACTGATGGGAAGAACTTACTTATTTCTAGTATGCTCGAAAAGGAATACTGGAACCTTTCAAGTAGTAGTTTTGTTTTCATATCATAAATGTATCAATTTAAATAAATTTATTTATGTATTTTTTTTTTTTTTGGCCTCTACTCTGTTGGGCCATTGGCAACACTTGAAACTTTATAAATAGTCTCATCTCACCGTAACCTACAACTATTTAATTTACGAAAACCCTTGGAATTGTGACATTTTCAATCTGGAGGGAGGCAAACTTTGTCTATTTAATTACTACTAGGTACTAAAAACTCGTAAATACTCATTTGCTTTCTACTTGGATCGTAAAATAAATTGATCACAAAACCGATAAAAAAGGTGGTCAACAAAAATATTGGGCCGTTTGTCCTATATAACCTCGTTATTTTGAAAATTTGGAGGTGTAAGCCACGCCAAACGGCTCAATTCTTTTGAAGGCTACTTTTTTTCGACTTTGTCGACTTTCGACTTTGTGATCAAATTATCTTACGATCCAAGTAGAAAGCAAGTGTGTATTTATGAGGTTTTAATACCTAATTAAATAGACAAAGTTTGCCCCCTCCAGATTGAAAACGCCCCAATTCCAAGAGTTTTTGTAAATTGAATAGTCGTAGGTTACGATGAAATGAAACTATTTACGAAGTTTCAGGCGGATGTTAATAATTCAATAAAATAGGGTCTGTACCACGGACTATAAGTTTTATTATACAGTTTCACCGCTTTTAGGAATGCTATAGTTTTTCGAAATAAAAACAAAGAAATACAGAAAAAAACTTCTTTCATGCGGTTTTGTACTTTTTTTATGGAGAGTGAATTAGACTGAGCCGTCAGATCTCTGATGTGTAACGCGCCGGGTAAAGTTGATTGGAGTCGACTAATTAAAGTGTTCTTGAATTTGGATTAAAATATCTTAGAAACTAAAAATCGGACCTGCCTATTGTTAGCGAAAGCAATGTTCATCATTTCATCCTCTTTTTATTGGGTTATTATTCCAATTTTTTTTTTTATCCTAAATAATTGAAAAGGAAAAATGCTGTCGAAAACCAAATGATAACGAATTTTATTGAATATATGAATTTAAATATTTCAGAAACTAAAAATCGGACATGTATACTGCAAGCAAGGGAAATGGTCAGCATTTCATCCTCTTTATAATGGGCTATTATTTATAATTTATATTTTATAATATTGATCTTGTCTTGTTGATAATTTCACTTCTATCGTGTGGTCTAAAGTACACACCTTAGTTATTTAATATATTTTTCGTTGTCTTAAAACTTTAAAATTTGGTAGCATATCCAAATTTTTCCTGGTATTTTTCATTGTAGGTGTGTTTCTTGTAGAATGTGTTTTCAGTTCTTTGGACATGACAGCTCTCACAGGTCGGAGGGTCTAGTCCTCTTAGAAGATAGCCATGCGAACTCACGATATCCAATTATTAATCAGCAGAGGCTGTTTATTTTTTTCCTTGAGATTAGATAAGAGCTTTCCTGTTTTGAGTATCGGTTTTGTGTTTCCCTTAATTTGGAATCGTTTTGCTCCCCCTTATTTTCCCAAATATTCCACACGTCCTTCTTAATTTTTTTATGTAGTCCTTTAAAGGAATTTCGTTAATTGGATCAACCGGAGTTGTGTTCGCCTTTCTTGCCATGTTAGCTGGTCATTGCCAGTGACCCCGCAATGCTAAGGGACCCAGATAAATGTTATTTCTTTCTTTTTACTTTAGTAGCCACCAAATGTTTCTTTTTTCTTTTTGGAGTAATTTTTGGATTGGTATTTTGAATGGATAATAATGAACTCATCGACTCCGTTAACACGGCCTAATCGGTATAGATCTAGGGCCAGAGTACTCATTTTAGATATTACGAAAATTTTCGTCTGCTAGCTCAGACATGTCGATTTAAGGTTTTAGGCAATTTTAAATCCATGAAAAATTCAAAATTTTAACGTATCGTCGTCAGGTTAAGATATAATTTTGAATAATAGTTCATTACAAAGAAGGTGAAATGCTGAACATTTCCTATGCCTACAGTATGCAGGTCTGATTTTTAGTTTCTGAGATATTTTTTTTTGTCTATAATAATGATTTTGCTCCTGTCAACTTATTGTTGATAATCAGCAAATGTGATACAGGAAATAATGACAGCATGGAGAAGAAAAGTACTCAGCATCACCTCTTCCCTAACTTGCTCCAATTACTTACGTTGTTTAAGGAAGGAGATCTCTCATCCAACGCCTCTTTAGTCTCCTCCTCATGTTCTGAGGTATGTCAGCTGTGGCTGTGTGTGTTATTATGACCGTTTAAATTAGTGTGAAATCGTTGATATAGGGACGTTATATGTTGGTCAACTGTTGGAAAGTGGAAGTCAGTATGTAGAGTTTTGTTAGTCACGTACCAAGGGGTTTTTGTTATGAGTCGCAATAATTTTGATTGGAAAGTTTGAAGTTTTTGTAGGTGGGTCTTTTTTAGCGATACCGTATATTTGTGATGCGTACGTCCTTATAGGTTTAAGTAAGTATGTATATGTATTCAGTTTCTGTTTTAGTTTTAGTTTTGAAGGTTTAGAAAAAAAAAGAGAGTAAAGTAGTTTGAGTCGTTTGTTAAGTGTCTTACGTTTCATTTAAACATTTAAGTAAGTGATGTAGAGTTAGTAAGGCCTGTGAAGGGTTTTGATGTTTTGTAAGGATTGTTGTATCGTCTGCATAAGTTTTAATCCATATCTTCAATAAAACTCGTACCTCGTGCCTCTATAACACTGCGTCGCGTTAAGATACAGTTTTCGATAACAGCTCATTACAGAGAAGATGAAATTATAAACATTTTCTTTCCTTACAGTATGCAGGTCCGAAATTTATTTTCTGATGACATGGATTAAAATAACTCAGAAATTAAAAATCAGACTTGCATACCTCAAGAAAGAGAAATGTTCAGCATTTCATTCTCTTTATAATGATCTATTATTCGAAATTGTAAGTGAACACATCTTTGGGCGCGTTTTGCACTTTTTTTTGGAAAGTCAATTAGATTGAGGCGTCAGATCACCGATGTGTAACGCACGGCTTAAGTTGGCTGGAGTCGACTAATTGAAGTGTTTTTGCATATGGATTAAATTATCTCAAATACTAAAAATCGGACCTACATACTGTAAAAACTGAGCAGGCCCCCAGGAGTTTAAATAGTTTGTGAATATCAAAATTTAAAACCGTGCCTCCTATTTCTTTCTATGCTTTTGAAGCATCCGTATAGAAGATTTTATACTCCTTGTATTTTTCTAGATTTTCTAAAAATAATTGTACTTCAATTGAGGTACAATTGTAATTCAAGTGAAGTCATGAATTCAAAATGGTCATAAGGACTGACGAAACTCAAAACATCCCTAACTGAATAACCTGTGCAGCCCAACCTACGCCTTATATTTATCCAAGTTTTCTAAAAAAAATCGGTTGGTTATCAGATAAATAATACAGTGAATGCCATCTATCTTGATTTCTCTCCTATAATGGTACTACTAATACTATTGTAGATTGTAGAGTATAAATCTCTCCGAAAGGAAGGTGGGGGAAAGAAATAGAGGTCATCTCAGAAGATTGAAATTATTGAAGCAGTTACTCGGTTTCTCAACTCTAACGACTCATTGTCCCGCCAGTGTGTACCTCTCATTTGAATAGAATGATGGTCTACACCCGGAACATTTTTTTAAATCTTTTTGTTCAACGGTTAACTTAACCAAAAATGGGCCAGTTATTATCTCGATCGGTTTGGTCTATTCAAGAGAGACCATTACAGATAGTTCCCTAGTCATCCGACATCAGTCCGCCGCATCCAGGCTTAAGCGGAGGGAAATTCCAGCCTTCTCTCTTCATATTCATGACTCTTCCAGGATATTTCTACGAGCAATTCTTTTGTCCCGGAGGCGATTGCCGTCTTCGACTATAAATGTTCCGAGAGACCGATTTGTCTGTAAAGCGATTTGTTAATATCCCGAAGTGAAAAATAGAAAGTTGGCAGAATCGTAAAATTGTGGCTATAAAATGTTTAGCTTTCAAGGTTCCCAAGTATATCTAAATTTCTTATTCGGTGTGAAAGTTCGAACCGGCATTACCAATCAAAGAATTAAAATTATTGTATTTTTCCATTTACTACATTAACGAATGTTTTAAGTGATTTAGGCGTGTGGAGTGAATTAGATTGAGCCGTCAGATCTCTGATATGTATCGCTCGGGTAAAGTCGGCTAAAATCGACTAATTGAAGTAATTTTGCATATTGATTAAAATATCTCTGGAACGAAAATCGGACCTGCATACTGTACCCAAGGGGAATCGTTCAGAATTTCTTCATTATGGCAAAGACCAATTATTCGAAATTGTAAGTTAACACGATACCTGATAGGAGAGGCGAAAAGGAAAAAGACTGTCGAAAAGCATATGATGAGTTTTATTGATGATACGGATTAAAATATCACAAAAACTAATAATCGGACCTGCATACTGTAAGCAAGGGAATTGTTTAATATTTCATCATCTTGGTATTGAGCTATTATTCCAAACTGGAACTTAAAACGACGCTGGGTTGGATAGGCGAATAGGAAAAATATAGTTTTACAAACCAAATGAAAACCAAATGATAAGTTTTATTGATGATATGAACTCTCTGATGTCTAACGCTCGGGTAAAGTTGGTTAGAGTCGATTAATTAAAGTGTTTTTGTATTTGGATTAAAATATCTTAGAAACTGGAAATCGGGAGAGAAATGTTCATCATTTCATCCTCTTTGTAATGAGCTATTATTCCATTTTTTTTTCCGTTTAAGTTTATTTTCAAAGATTTTTTTTATTTAATTACTTTTTTATTAATAGTTACAACTTGAAACGGATAGTTATTTTAAATAAAAATAATTAGAGGCATTTAAGAGAAATAAATTTGGTGATTCGATGGATGCTAATGTGTTGATAATACTGTCATGATATTAAATACTGCTTAATTTTTCACAGATATAATAAGTTTAACTGGCATTGCTTGAAACTGAAAACGTTTTAAATAGATGAAATAACGAGCCACTGTTTTTCTCTTATTTTATTTGTTTTCCTATATATATATATATATATATATATATATATATATATATATATATATATATATATATATATATATATATATATATATATATATATATATATATGTATGTATTCTTTCCCCCCTTATTTTATTTTGATTACTATTTTATTTATTTATCTTATTTTTTGTTTATTTTTTTTAGATCCAATTTTTTTTCTATCTATTATTCATTTTTTTTTTCCCAATTAACCTACCAGCTAAATATTTAATAAATATTTATATAAATATTTAATATTTATATAAATAAGTCGCTGATGACCTAGATCTTTTGTGCCTATAACATAAAAAACAACAACGAGCCACTTCTGGTTAGTCGATTTCGGGGGAAATCTTGCTGTAACTTTCCAGAAATACCTTAATTAAATACTTCATTCAAGTTTCGTTTCAATTTTCATTCACATATACATTATTCATTTGGCAAGACTTGTTTATTTGAACTCACGCACTAGCGGTCCAGGATTTAATTTTGGGGGAGGCTTCAGTCCGAAAGATTTTCTTTTTTCTCATAAAAATAACGATAATTACTTTGGAAAAAAATAAAGAAACTAACTACCTATATGAAATGGTGTTTCACGAACAATAATACTTTAAGAGATAATTTTTTAATATTTTTTTCCATAAACATGGTTATATTTTACAATTTTAGGGAGGCTTCAGCCCCAAAGCCCCCCGTACATCAGCCCCTCAACGCCTGTAAAACTCAAGGGACCTCAAAAAATGTATTTCCGTATAAAATTCGGATTCGAAATTTTTGACGATCGTAATGCTTACTCTTACTACACATTTGAAAAGTAAAAAAAAAAAGTAAATTAAGCAAAAGTAAAAATGTATATTTTCCGCATAGATTTAAGATTCTCTACATCTGACAGTGAGGCAGAAAAAAATAAAAATATATTTACTTACAATACTTACGCCATGATGTTCAAATTGACACATTATTATATATAGTAATACATTATCTTATTATATAATTTATATAATAATAATTGAAAGTAAAAACTAATTATTCCCATTTGAAACGTTTCAAATTAGATAAACATATATTTTAAGGTAGATTTTGTATTACTTAAAATCATTTGAAGGGGCCATTGGAGCGTATAAATTATGAACACACTATGTTTATATAGTAAACACTTAATGCTGAATGTAATAGGAATATTAATTTATTAAAATAAATATAATAAATATATAAACAAAGACGGAAATAGAACAATCGGGCCTAAGACTTATAATATTTAAGTAAGGTAATTTTCAGTTGCTTTTAATTTTCATCGTAAATAGGATAAAATTTTCCTCTAAAAAAATTGTGATTTGTATTTGCTGCCAAGTTATATTTTACGTAAAGTTATATATTGTTTTTATCAGCCTCTTGCAGGACTAAAGCTCTCCACTTTTAGAAAAACTTTCTTGTTTAATAAGCTTTAAGTCCATGTTAATTAAGGTGAAGTCTACCGCGGAATAAGTTGAGATTTACCTCTAAAATTCTGTCTCTTACAAGAACCAGAGTTTTCAGCAAAAATAATTACAATAATTTATTAAAAAAATTTCTTTATTTATTTTTTTCATTGACCTAGGATGTATTTTAAAGACTTGGTTAATAAAATACAATTTGTATTTATATTAAATATTTAATGTGGGTATATAAAATGAAATTATACTTTAAATAATATTGAAATTCACAAATATATGTGAAATAATAAAGTATAAAGACTTAGACTTGAATTGGTGTTTTTCACCTCCGGGTACAGATATTATATTGTAAAATTTCTATTATTTTACTTTTTTAAATTAGTTTTTTAAAATTTATATCTTTCATTTGGCTCGATCTTATTAGCTACAGGTCTATTATCAATTCCTGATAATCCTCTTCGGGTTCTGAAAAGAAGATGACAACGAAATCTTCTGATTTAATATAATTGGAGTGCTACCAAGAGGTAGTTTTTCAGCAAGCAGTAGTTTTAAAAAAAATGTATTAATTGAAATTTACAACTTTATTGACTAAAATACAACAAATAATAAAATATAATATGCATTGTAGAATGTCATGTATAGACTTGAAGATAAACCACCCATTGGTAGCACTCCAATTATAGTTCTAAATTAGAAGGTCCCGAGACCATCTTCTTTTCAGACATGTAAGAAAGTTGTCAGTAACCGAAGAGGATGCAAGATGAAATAGAAATTACTGGATTTGGATGAGCTTGACGTTTACTATGGAAATACCTATGGATTGGGCTAAGTCGGTAACATTTGAAACATTAAGGTCATTATGGATAATTTTATTGTTATCGAAGTAAGGATTTGTAAGGCTTTGATACGAAAAGAACTTGATGGTTTAGTGAAACCCCATAGTTCAACTCCGTAAGATCAAATAGGCCTTATTATAATCAAGTAGATAGGTCTTTTATTGTTAATTGGCAGTCTGAAGCCTTTTAATTCCATTATTTTTTTGTTTCTGTTTAAATTTTCTTGTTTTATTCTAACATACCTAGTTAAAAATTTAAATAAATATAGTAAAAATAGTTGTATTTATATTTTTGTTATCTCTTACCGCTTGAAGAAAAATAATAAGCAGTAATATTATTAATAAAAACCCGTGCTTAATATTTCTTTATCATTACTTATTATTTCTTTATTTTTAGATGGTAGATATTCTTATTAAATTAAGTATTTCAGTAACTGTTAAGTTTCGCATAAGTTTTTATAATAAATATATGTATATATATGTATATTTTTTTTCCTTTGTTTATTCAATATTAATCACATGAAGAATGTACATTATTATTTATGTAATAACGGTTGTCTAAATTTATTTTTTTTAAATATTAATTTTATTAGAAAAAGTTAATAAATTAAATTGAATATTTTAAGTTAATTTGATATTTTCTATTAAATAACTTTATATCATGTCTAGTTCAAAGGGAGGTGATATCATTGCAGTTGAATTCCACGACTAGTGGATACGACAGTTATCGCAAGCATATTAAAATAGAAAAGATCTTGCGGCCGGAATCTTATTTCGCAAACATATATCTTTCACACAATTGGCGCCCGACAATACACACGAGACCAGGAAACCCAACAAGTATTTTCAAATATTATCGAACCATCTCCTCTTCTTATTTTTAAGCTTACTTCAATTTTATTTGATAAAATGCCAGGTAACTATTATTTTACATCGTTTATGTATGCAAATATCAATTACTGTTTAATTTTAAAGTAAAATATTATTAATTACTAAGACGGTATTTCTATACTAATATATCTTAATAGGTGTTCTCATTTCCAGAAATTGCGAACTTGGCATAAATATTTGAATACATGTGTTTTATTAAGAGAAAAAAAAAAATCTATTAGTCCATGGTACAGACCTCTTTTTATCGAATTATTTACATCTTCCTGAAACTTCGTTTGGCATGACCTACTCCAAAAAATTACAAAATAACGAGGTTATATAGGACAAACGGCCCAATATTTTTGTAGTCCACTTTTTTTATCTATTTTGTGATCAAATTATCTTACGATCCAAGTAGAAAGCAAATCCGTATATATGAGTTTTTAGTACCTAATTAAATAGACCAAGTTTGCCCCCCTCCAGATTGAAAACTCCCCGATTCCAAGACTTTTCGTAAATAAAATGGTTTTTTGGTTAAGAAGAGATGAAGACATTTAAGAAGTTACAGGTGGATGTTAATAATTCTATAAAAAGGGATCTGTACCTCGGATTATATGCTACTATATTTGATTAACTTATTTATTTATATCTGTTTTATTATAATAAATATATATTATTGTATCAATGTAGGAAGCGGAGTATCTCAGTGAGTGAGGCACTACCCTGATAAGCTCAAGACCCCAGGTTCGAATCCGATTGATTTGAAGTAATTTTACATTAGCCGTGGATTGACCCTGGGTTCGGGAAACCTTTCTGGGGCATAACCCAAAACATTTCGAAAGTTAATATATTTATGACGAATTTTCAAAATAAAAATCGTTGAATAAAATTAAAGAAGATACTTCTATATAAATTAATGTCTAACGATGTGTCAGAAATCAACTCATATAAAAAAAAAATAATAAATAAAAAAATAGTAAATATTCGTTGATAATGAAAATTATATTTATTAATTATGAAGAATATTTTTATTTAAAATTAATTAATAGCTTCTTTAAGGATAATTTTGATTATTCTATATGAATTTTTATAATCTGTATGTTTTGTTGATTTATTTTTAGTGCTTATAACAAAAACTATTTGAAATGTATTTGATTCTTTTTATTTCATTAATAATTATTTTAAACTAATTAATTTAATAATTATCTGAATATATAGTATTGTTTAATTTTTGTTTTTTTACTCTTCACAATTTGTAAGCATAAACTGAAAATAATCAAAATATATTTATATTATATAATTCGAAATACGATATCGGAATAGGGACTGACGTAACCCTGACGAAAATAAATACTTCCAAAACAAGCTCTTGTCCATTGAGAAAAAGATGACTGGAGATGATTCATATCCTCAGTGAAGGCGAAAAAAAAATTCATCTGAGGGGGGGGGATATGATTTTTTTTGTTTCCCACATTTCTCAGTGAAGAGGTGCGGTTTCGTCTAGTCGACTATTCTCACGAGAACAGAGCTCCGTCTGGGTCACATACTGTCGATCACTTTCAGAAAATAGTTAACCCTTCTGGAAATTGTTCGATGCCATCAGGGCAAGGTTACATCAATACAGTAATAGTGCGAGGTTTACTTGAAATTTATTAATATTAAATAGTATTTTAGATTCATAGATAAAACTATATTTTATTTCATGTTATTTTACATTTAATTCGCTTGCTTGTAAAATATTTAAACTCTATCCTCTTACGATCTGTAAAATAATATATTTAAATTTGATATTACACGAAATTGCACGTTTTGGGACTAAAATTAAAATCTCGATATCAAATTACTCAGAGTTAAAATTTGATGAGAAATTTTTTTTTGTGAAACGCCTTCTGAAATTCAATCAGATTTAATAAGAAATCGAAGATAGATATTTTAGAACAGATAAGAAAAAAATATTGCTATTAACAAAACGAGTATATTTCTTTTTTTTTAGGAAGAGGATTAGTTCTAAAAATATTTTTAGTTTAAAAAATCCTATATTTTTTTCAAAAAAAAAAAAAAAAAATACAAAGCAATAACATTACTCATTTAATAATAAATATTATATTGCATATTCATTTAGTTACATATCATCTTTATGTACAGTTTAACACTTTAATAATTTAAAATATATATATTTTTTTTGTCTTATTTTTTGAAAAGAAATATGGCACTTTTTTCATTTAGGCAAAATATTTGTTACGTAAGACATTCCCTGGTGGAACTCATTTCTTATAGTTTTTTTTTTTTTGTCTTTCATTTTACCTTTAGTAAAAGAGAAATATGTATCATCCATGATTAAATTTCAAGGGGGCGGGTATATGAGGAAAAAAAAACCCACGCCCTTTCACAATATTTAAAATTCTTTCACTCAAGATCTTCGAGCCAAGCCTTTCCTCCTACTCATGGAAGGAAAGGCAGGACTCTAGGAGATCCCAGTTTCTCTCACTCAGCCGCATCACTGGTGTTAAGGACCAGTAGAGACTGAGCAGAGGCCCTATAATCAGACATATATGGCTTGAGTGAAGAATCTGGCCATTGCCAGAATTCCAATATATTCTTTCTTACAACAGGTGTCTGGGCCAAGGGAGCCGGGTGGCCGAATAGGCTAAAGCGTGTGCACAGCACCGCGAGTTGCCTGGCAACCGGATAACAGATTTGAGAAAATTAAATAAGTACGAGTTCTTGTCCCGGTGCCAGAGGGGATTTTAAATTTCCCGCCCTTAACCCCCGGCCCTGGAAAATCCCGTATAGTCTAAAAGGCAAGGTAGAAAAAAAAAAAAAAAAAAGGCCACTGACGCTTCCACCTTCTAGGAGGATTGTAGGGATGACTAGAGCTAGCGAGGGATTGTACAATTGTATTTGGATGATATGTAAGATTTTGATGGAATTTGGAAAAAAAAAACAGGGATAAGGTGTAGAACAAATGTGATATACTAAGGACATGGTGTTGGGTTTTGATGGTTACATGGAACGGGACATCGACTATTATTCGAAGGACTTTGGACTGAAAGGAATGAATCTGTCAGTTCCAGTCCGTAAGTTCAAGCAGATTACAGTATTGTCTTGTAGATCAGTAATTTATTGTCAATTGAAAGTTGAGATTTTCTATTCAGTAGTCTAGATAGTTGGTCATCGTCGGTTGAGTTCTTGTCTTTTAAGTCTAGTATGTGGGTTCCATGTTAGTCTTCGATCTAAGAGTAAGCCCAGATATCGGACTGTATGTGAGTAAAGAAGCTGGATGAAATTAAAGTGTACGTCGGAGAGTAAAGGTAATATACTTGCATTTTGATTCATTCACTTTAATGCGCCATTTAATGCGCCATTTATTGCACCAGTGTTATTGTTTAAAATAAAAGTTTTTTTTTAACGGATAAAATAAAGGATTGTCATCTATTCATCTCGCGCCCTTAGTTACGTCGCTGCGTAAAGACCATATCGTTTCTTGATTGTGGGTTGATGATTGACTGTAGTGAATAATGAAGAGAAGGATAGTTGGAATAATCAGTCAAAAATAAAAATGGCAAAAATAAAGAATATTTATTTTAACATTTGCCGACGTTTCGACCCGAAGTTCAGACCTTCATCAGGACTGAGAAAAGAACCAGATAACAATTGGTATGAGAAACATGAACAATGTAGGTAAAAAAAACTTAAAGTAAAATAAAGTAGGTAGAATAATGACAAAAATAAGAGCTAAGAAATAAATAATAATAACTGTTACAAAGTTTGGACTAATGAAGTAATGATAGACTTCACAATGATAGACCAATGATTCATTTTATCCCAGTTTTCTATTTAACTTTTCTATTTATATTGATTCCTTTATATAACTTCATATTTGTTTTCTCTATTTTATATTTTATTCTAAGATTATCATTTTAGTGCTTATGTTATCTTATTTGATTATGCGTACTTCATTACTCCACAGTTTGTAACCATTATTATTATTTATTTCTTAGTTCTTGTTTTTGTCATTATTCTACCTACTTTATGTTACTTTAATGTTCACTTATCTACTTCATTTTACTTAAAGTTTTTTTATACCTACATTGTTTATGTTTCTCATAGTAATTGTTGTCCGGTTCTTTTCTTAGCGCTGATGAAGACTTGAACTTTGGGTCGAAACGTCGGCAAATGTTAAAATAAATATTATTATTTATTTTCGACTGATCATCCCAACTATCCTTCTCTTGACCAATCATTTCTATTTGGGATTATGCCTCGAAAACTTAATTATTCTACATGATCGGTTCTAATAAAGTAAGCGCTATAATTAAAGTAAAGCTCTTCAACGGCCGTTCTTGTCTAACCCTTCTTATTTGTCGAGCGTATAGTATCGATAATAATTATAAAAAGTAAATATTATATATTTGGTAACACCATCATCAACTTGGAACCTTATACCACCCATGAATCATATACCATTAGCAATAGCCCCTCATCAATATTTACTATTTAAATCTGTTTTGGGCTGGCTATTTGCTGAGGGGTTGGCCTTTGCTTGCTCATTAGAGCTTTAAGGGTATTCGGCCAACAAAGGATAATTGAATGAGCTTTTTAACGTCCGATGGGGAGGACCTTTAGTCTTTAGCGGGGTAAATGCCAGGCCGGGGTCCGGGGTATAGGTTAGCTCTGGGTCCGATTCCGGTCGGATTGCAATTTTTTAAAGGTTTGCGGCTGATTTGAGTTTTGTAAATTATCCGAGAAAAGTGAAACAAAGGAGGCAAAAGTATATATATATATAATTTTTTTTTTCATTTCTCCAATAATAAAATGCTATTTTTTAATTTCAAATTTACTAGATGTATTTCTTTAATACAGTTGTAAATATCATTAATAAATAATAAAAAAAAAATTAAATAAACTATACTTGTATGAACTATGACATGTGACTATTCATGATTCCAATGCCTTTTTCTATAACATTTTCTAATGTAAATATAAATTATTAGTTCGTTCTTCATTATTTTTACTTCATCCTTTTTTTTTTTTGTCAATTTTTTATTTTTTATTATTAACTGATTAAAATTAGAAAGTAACTTATAATAATTACTATGTATTTTTATTTATGTATCTCTAAGGCTCCTTAGCCCGTATTTGTCTGTCTGTATTATTCTAAAGGGACTCGGCCCAGAATAAATAAAGTATTATTTAATTATTATAACCGTGTTACATTTCAAGAAATCATAAAGATTTTATGTTTTGTTGTATACAATTCTTATTAAAAGTTAACAGTGGAATGACGGGACTCACCTAAAGGAAATGTCTTTTTTTTGTAAATCCCAATAATATAATACTTTCAGCAAATTCATTTTTATTTATTTTATAATAAATTGTTGAAAGTGTTATATTATTGTGGATAAGATAAGAAAAAATGTTCTTTTAGGTTAAACTTATGTCTTTGCGGTTACTAAAAATTTCGATGGGAATTTACCTTTTGCCAAAATAATAAAAAAAACGATTACACAAGTCCAAAAATCCTATCCATTCTAAGGTAATTTACTTGCAATTCTTGATAGATTATTAGGATAATCGATATCTTCAAATATTTAAACGCTTAGTAATGGGGTAAAACCTTCTATTCCCGAAAGAAATCCAAAATTCTTTCGCGTGTTGAGAAACACAGATAGTTAGGAGGAATTTTTTTTTCTGGTCTCCGTTTTTTTGCCTTTTAGGATCCACGGTGTTTTTCCCAGATCGGAGGAGAGGGCGGGGAATTATGCCGAGTTTGAAGTCCTAGCAGGGGCCGAGATTTGAACTCGTAGCTAGAGGGCCGTATTCCCTAGTGAAAGGCATCCGACAACTATAGCAAACATTAATAATGGTACTTTTGTTAGACATGTAAAAAATCATTACCTAGGTTTTAAATAATTGATTAAAACACAGTGATTGGCCAATATTTTTACTAAATGTAAGGTTATATTATAATTGTAAAAATCCAACTGCACATCCTACTGTATCTAAAACGCAAATAAAGATTCAAAACATTTTCGCCTCTCCTTTGTTTCATTATATGTTTAGAGTTTATGAAGTGATATGATCTATAGTTCCTTACCTATTTTCCAGACACATGACTTGTTTGGATTTTCCAATTATAACTTAACATTTGTCTATACGTCTCTTTGTCAGAGTTTTACTTCATTTATATTAATGTATTTAATGTATTAATACGTTACTCCCATAGTGCTCTGCGATTCTCACGTTCCTCTGGCATCTTCATTAACTTGATGAAGAAAGTTGGTATTAGTACCTTCGACTATCCATCATACGAAACTTGTTTGAACATGGGCTCGCCGGACACCTATACCAGCGAATACCCTTCCTCTCCCGGACACCCTCTATAAATCACCATGACGTCTAACAGATGTAGCCGATGTGAAGTGGCACTCGGAGGCGTCAGGATGATTGCCGTGAGTCAGTCATCGCTAAACTGGTTAACCGGGGGGCCCAAGATTGGATTTTTCGCCTGCATCTAAAACGGTTTTCAATCACTTTACAAGATGGTTCGCAGATTGTGTCATCCAGAAGGGAATCTATTTCCTATCTTATTATCTGTCAGATTCGTTTCAAAATCCACTTTATGGTTAGAGAAATATGTTTCTCATCCCAAAACGAAATAGTAAAATCGTTTCCTGTACCCTTCCATGGTTTATGGATTGGAATTGCATCTAAAACACTTCGAACACCCTTCTCTATCCAACTAGCCAGAGGTCTCCTCAGAGTATTGTAACTGAAGAAGAAAAACATCCATATCACAAAAAACAATATAATAACTAATAAACTACAAAACATATACTAAACATTTAGGAACACATTATTTTACATTAAATTGTCCAAAGTATTATATTATGGAGAGGAAAAAAAAATTATTATTTGAAAATGCGGTTATTTTAGGTTCAACTCATGTCTTTGCGATCACTAAAAATTTCAATAGGAATTTACCCTTTGCCCAAAAAAAAAATTAATTAAAATCCACTACACAAGTTGGAAAATTCTATCTATTCTATGGAAATTTACTTAGCAATACTTGACATTTTAAACGAAATGAACACATAGTAAAATTAAATACTATATTATAACCAACATTCTTACAAAACAGAAATAGCAAATAATCATGTATAAGGTCAATAACATACCCCAAGTAGCTAACAAAAATAGTGTATTTGCTCCAAATTTTACTTTTATATATAATAATAATAATAATAAATAATTAATTATTACAAAGGAGCACACGTGGTATTTAGATAAATATTACAAATAAGTAGGAACATTAACATAGACAGATATTGTAATATATACTCATTTTAATAAACTTTTTTCTAGCTATTAACTTACTAATGAAAGCCAGATAGAAATAAATTCTGAACATGGGTATTGTATCCCGAAACGTTAACTTAAAATAAATTATAGCAAATATACAATTTGTCTTGTATTAGAAGTTTTATTGAATGGATAAAATTATCTTTTTGATACGTTCAAGGGGGATATAATTTATTTTATTTAAAATTTTTTTTTAATGTGTCATTTAACAGAAGAGGAGCAGCAATCCAGACTTCACAAGTTTTAAGTAAATTCAAATCAAAGATAAATAATTAAAAATATCTGGAAGAAAATATTTTAGAGTAATGAAGTTGTTTTTCTTATCTCTAGAAGCATTAATAATATTTTAAAAATCTAAAAAAAAAAAAATGAAAGTACTTTAAATTACTTTAGACCATACGAAGTGAAAAACATCAACAAGGCGATATTAATAATATGAAATATAAATTATAAATAATAGTTCATTGTAAAGAGAATGAGATGCTAAACATTTCCCTCGCTTACAGTATGCAGGTCCAATTATTAGTTTCTGAGATATTTGAATATACATCGTCAATAAAACTTATTATAATTTGATTTTCGCAACTTTTTTCCTTTTTTGCCTCTCTAACATGGAATCGCTTTTAGATACAATTTTTAATAACAGACTATTACAGAGAGGATAAAATGCTGAACAATAACCTTACTTACAGTATACAAGTTCTGTAGTTCTTAGTTTCTGAGATACTTTAATCGATATGCAAAAACACTTCATTTACTCGACCCCCGATTACTTTACGCGAGCGTTACTCATCGGAGATCTGACGGCTCAATGTAATTTACTCTCCACAAAGAAAGTGCAAAACGCGCCTACAGATGTTTTCACTTCAATAAATTAAAAATATATATATAAAATACGATAAAAATATTGAATAAGATTTAATTTAAATCGATGACGAGTTGAATAAAAAATTGTAAGAGTCGTTTTCGAGCAAATTGGTAAAATATGTTGTTTAGGTTTGAAGAAAATGTTATTGTAATATCCCAGACATAAATTTATTCACTATATATATTTTTTGTTTACAAACCTAATTGTTTTTTATACTTTGCAAACTATAAAACATCTTTTTTTTATGTTAATAGAATAATCAATAAAAACTTTTTCGAATATTGTATTTAAACTGAATTAGTGGGGTATTTCAGTGAGTGAGGACTCCTATTTCCAAAGACCCAGATTTGAGTCAGCCTTTAGTAAATTAATATTTATTATGTATCAGCTATAGATCAATCCTTGGGTTGGGAGGGGCACACTAAGCCTTAATAAAGTGGTAACTCCTTAATTAATTAATTAATTAAGGGAAGAAGCATTAGATCCTGACAACGTACTGAACTTAATACTCTTCATGAGTTGAAATGGTAGAGGTTTTTTTTTATTTCGATTTGGATTTTCCATTGAAGATACTTATGAGATGGTTATTTGCTGTTGAAAATATTAGGCCTTAATTTAATTATACATCAACTTTTACTCCTTTTCAAATATCTAGTAAATTGATTCCTTTCCTTAATATTGTCAAATTATACGATGAAGAGACACGATCTTCAGTAAAGATTAAATCGCTTACAGTTAAATTGACGTGGACTCACAAATCAATAGGATAGAAATATATTTTTATTAAAGTCAAAAATAAAAAAAAAAACACTCAAACTACACTGGCTTTATCTAGTAGTGACTTGGTTGAGAGAGTAGCGCAGGGTTGCCTTGGAGTCCTGCTTTTCCTTCTCTAGTTGGAGGGAGAAGCCTAGCTTTTGGTTCTCTGCCTAATTGTATATGTTATATATAGGTATGAATGTGTTTTTATGTTTTTAATTTACTTATCTTTAGGTTATTTTATTTTTTTATTGTGCATAGTTTTTTTTATTATTATTTTACTTTTGTTAATTTTATATTTTCTGTATATATGGTGTGATCCGTGCTGGGCTATGCTGATGATCTGGTACTGTTAAGCGAAGACGTTGAAACTATAAAACTAAATACGACAACGTTGATGAAAGCCGGTAAAGAACTAGGACTCGAAATAAACGTGGATAAAACAAAATATATGGTTAGCTGCAAAAATGGCGAAACTACTGGTGATATCGATATAGATGGTAATATGTTTGAACAGGTAGATAAATTTAGGTATCTAGGTTCTACGATAACTAGAAAAAACGAAATTGAAGAAGAGATTAAGGTTAGACTGAAGGCGGGGAATGCTTGTTATTTTTCTGTAACAAAACTACTTAGTTCGCGCCTCTTGTCCCGAAACTTAAAAATTAGAATCTATAAAACAATTATCTTGCCTACAGTTCTTTATGGATGCGAAACTTGGCCGCTTACATTAAGGGATGAGCAGCGTCTTAAGGTTTTTGAAAATAAAGTATTGCGTAGAATATTCGGACCGAAGAAGGATGAGTTAACCGGAGAGTTCAGACGGTTACACAACGCCGAATTGCGTGAGCTGTATCCGGGTAATATAATTGAGGTAATTTCATCGCGGCGAATCAAATGGGCTTGTAAAGTTGTTGGGCTTAGTAGCGAGAGAATTCCTAAAAGGTTAAAATTTGCTGTGCCGAATGGTAAGCGTCCGAGGGGTAGACCGAAGCGAAGGTGGGAAGATTGCATTAAAGCCGATCTGAAGGGACTGGGTTTGGACGGCGAACGGTGGAGGGAGGTGTGTAACAAGCGATTGGTGGTGTCGGTATCGAACCTTCGGGTTCGCTAAGCCTTATTATTATTATTATTATATATGGTGTGAATGTGTTCATTTATCACTATAATCATTGTCCACGAGACAGAATATTATAGGTCTAAATAGAAAAAAAAAATGAAAATCAAGAAATTTAAGATGGCGCTTTATACTCAAGAAGCTCATATCGTTTAGTAGACATTCGCGATAACCACGGCCGAGCTGGCAGAACATACGCTTGTTGGCATCGATTCAAGTTGAAGACAAATAGTCGTAGAATTAGTTCTCGCGTACGATGATTGTTTCAGATCGAATCGTACACAACTTATTTATTACATGTTAATCACGTTTGCTAAGAAAAAAAAAATCAATTCTCAGTAGTTCTTATGCGGAAACCGAAGGAATTTATGTAAACTGTATAGTAAATAAAGTCATCTATCATTACTGAACAATGTCTTCAATCTATATATACATTAACAGACACATACATCGTGATATATATTGTGTTGAAACAATAATGAATGATTATTTCTTTATTCAATGTAAAAATTGCATTGTCCGCGCTGTATATAATAAGGCTGCGAGTAAAATATTATTATTTATAATATAAAGTTTTGAACTATTTCAACAATACATTTTTTACTTACCTATATTTGTAATATATAGTAAGGAAAATTATTGCAATCATGAAAATTTTCTACCCTGAGTCCAAATAACCAAGTCCTTAAAAATGGTCTGTGTGTATGTGAACACTCTAGCTCAAAAACAAAAAGTCGTACGAAACTGATATAACGTATTTAAGATAGGTATATACTTTAGATGTCACTGCAACTTTTCCCTTAAAATCGGCTAACCGGAAGTGCCACTTTATATCAACGCTGAAAGGCATTTTTACAATTTTCTCAAAAACGACTCAAACGATTTTGATTAAACTCGGTGTTTGAATAATTATATAGATAGATAGATAGAAAATAACTTTATTCTGGGACACAGTCCCTTGAGAATAACAAAATTAAAAGATTTCATCTGGCCAAAATAAAATCAATCGAAAAAAAGAAATAATTTAAAGAAAATATAAGGTAAACATTCTATGTACAAAACAAACGAAACTATATACAAAACAATCAACACTATGACAAGACACTTAAAGCTATATGCACTGATAGACCAGTATACACTTTTAAGAAACCAATAAAGAATTAAAAAATAAAAATATATCAAATTCTTTATCAAAATCAGCTTTGTGTTTTTCTGTATTAAGTGGTCTTTAAAATCAATCAGGTCTTATTCCCTTTGATGTTACTTTACAAGGCTTCAATGCCCAATGTTCATATGCGTATTCCTCTAAAGTACCTTTAACATAGTTCATTTTAAATAATTAACTATCTCTCATTCTTAAAAGTTACGAAAAAAATGCTAAATATAACTTTTGAAAGAATTTGATGATTGAATAAAGAAGAAAAAAATAAAAATGTTTATTCATGTCTAAAATGAATTTGCGAAAATACTAGTCAGAAGGTATACGTATAATATATCGTTGGAAAGCGGAGAATTTTAGAAAAAACATGTAATATAGAATGTTGTAGAAGGTAACGGAGAGTTGCGAAAAAATTATAAATTTTTGAAAACTAATAATATTTAACGTAAATCACATTTTTTCAAGGAAATCAAATAAAATTGACTAACTAAATATAAACTTTATAAAATATGTTTAAGTTTGAAAAAATATTTAAAATCTACCTAATCAAGGCAATGATTAAAAAAAATTTATTGTACTTGTGCAAAAGAAGAAGTAAAATATAAAATAATTTCATGCTTCATGTATAAAGCATATGTTTATAACCTTAAATACACTTACTGTATTTTAATGATTCTAGATCTGATATTATATTTAAATAATTAGGTATCAACGTTTATTCCGAAAAATTGTTATGTAACTTTTTAGAAAATTAAATTAGTGACTCTTAATTGCAATTTACTTGTAAGAATAGGCTAGAAAAAAATTAATTAAAAAAAAAACATTAATCAGTAAGAAAGTGGTATTACACGTCAACGATTCTTCAGGGATGTGACCGGGTCAGGCTCTACTGTATGTTTTCCTCGATTAATTAATTATTTAATTAAGAGCAATCAAAATATAGAGGCTGGATGTGCCCCAAGAGGATCTATCAACTACAGAGTCGATTCACGGTTAATAAAAATTTACTTGTCCTTAGCCGGACTCGATAGCGGGTCCTTGAGCTTGGAAGTCAGTGCCTTATTCTCCGTTCTCTATTTATTTTTACCGGCACATCTAAAATTAACAGTGCGCAAGATCTTTTAGGTCGGTGGTTTATATTTACAGTAGTAGTATCATCTTTATTTATTTTAAAATAATTTATAATCATAGTAGAATAAAGTGTTTCAAAACGTTATTTAAAAAAAAAATATTACTCTGTTTGAATTATTTTTTTATACTAAATCTTCTCTTTCCTGAATATATTCAGGATTAATTAATAAATATAAATATATAGGATCATATTAAATTTTTAATAAAAACTGTACACTAATAATAAGTTAAAAAAATAGAAGGAAGGTTTAAATAAATTAAGTCCATTGACTTGGAGCTAGATGAGAGAGAGTCCTATTTTTCTAATTATACAGGACTGCCAAGCCTTCAATACCTTGACCAATTTTAAAGCCGCTTTATTTGCGTTTACTTCGCCTCGCAGCTAGCTATAGATATTTCTTACAGATTTATTGAATACATCGTTTATATTAAAATCTTTAGAAAGTAGATTTTATTTTTTAAAAACTTGATTTTTTTTCCATCTATATAAATATTATAAATTATAATGGAAAATTACAACAAGACAGCCTTCTATGTCTAAAACGTAGGCATAAGCGTTGACTACGGTTGACTACGGGGGCGTGGGAAGCTGAGGCCCTCCCTATTAAAATTTTGAGAGATCGAGAATATCGTTTCACCTCCCCTCCAATAATTCGATGTAAAAATCAGCTTAAAATTGACAATAAATAACATACATGAATGAATAAAATATGTGAACTAAAATCGATTTTTTTTTTAAATTTATTTATTGAGTATTACAACAATCTGTCACATGGGCACTAGTTATAGTGAGGTAGGATAACATTCACGCTACATGTACAAAAAATATAAAATAAATATAAGCAAAATAATAATCGAAAAGTCTCTACAATAAATAAAATAAAATAACTTAAAAATAAGAAAATTAAAACTAAGCAAAAAACATGCATATCTATATAAAAAATCGATTTTTTTTTATTTTTTTTTTATTTCTTTGTTGAGTTTTATAACAATCTGTCTCTTGGACATTGGTTATAGTGAGGTAGGATGACATTCACACTATATGTACAAAAAAAATAAAATAAATAGAACAAAATAATAATCAAAAGTATATACAATAGATAATAAAATTAAATAACCTAAAAAATAAGAAAATTAAAACTAAGAAAAAAAAAACACATGCATACCTATATACAATCAGGCGAGGGAACTCCAGGAGAACCCTGCGCTACTCTCCCAACCGCGTCACTGGTACTAAAGCCAGCGGAGATTGATCGAGAGCACTTTAGCCACATACATATGTCTGAGTGAAGAATCTGGCCATTGCCAGAACTCCAATTTATACAATCTACAAAAGGTCGCGAGGCCACTGCCGTTTCAACCTTCTTGGAGGATTATAGGGATGGGAGGTGCTTGATAGGGATTGTGCAAGAGGATTTGGGTGGTACGTAAGGTTCTGCTGAAATTTGGAGAATTTTTCTGGGATAAGGTCTAAGACAAATGGGATGTTGAGGTCATGATGTAGGGTTTTGTTGGTTACATAAAAAGGAGCATCGACTATTGTTCGAAGGACTTTTGACTGGAAGGATTGGATGCGCTTGATGTTAGAAAAATTTGCTGATCCCTACAGACAAAATCGATTAAATAAATTTGACTACTTAGCTAGGCTAAAGTCTATAAGTAACTATTTTATCTAAATAATGTTTCTATTATTTAAATTTTCATTTATATTTAGGGATGATTATATAGAAACGTTTCCTATATTTTACGATTTATTCACCTCTCATGTTTTCACCAGTGTTGCCCGAATGCGATACTGAGACGAGTCTTGGTCTTGAGCAAGGGTCTCGCAGTTAATTATTAGCGTATTACTATAGAGCAAAATTACTGTATATTTTTAGACAGGAGAAACCTAACTAAGCCCGAATGAAAAATTAGGGGAGTTAAATGCAAAAGTATATTGGTTATACCAATTATTAACAAATAGTAACTAACATTGTCAAGTATTAGTAACTAATTTGCAATAATTTTTATTTAAAAAATCGATTTTTTTACCAGTCCTGGTCTTGGTCTTGACCATCTTGAATACCTTAGAAACTTGAATACTTCCAGTGCTCGAAACACACCCTGATGATGTCCCACATGTTTGGGTTGAAACGTCGGCACTAATAAAAACTTTATAATGACTGCGTCCTGAATATTTATCACCCATGATATGTAGAAGAGTCGATTAACTTCCTCCAATATATTACAATATACCTTAAGTATATTTAAATATTACAGCCATCAGTGATGTTCTCAATATCGAAAGATAATCAAGATAGGCTTAGCAATCCTCAGCTATAATTGAATACAGGCCTCATCCTATCTACAAACCTCATAAGGCGAGACAATTAAAAAAAAGGCCGACTCTCGCTTCCAAAAGATCCCAGCAGACAGCGCCTCAGATTGAACCCGTGACTAATGATGGAGAAAGAATTTTTTTTTTTCTAAATTGCCGAGAGAGGACAATCTCGGAATCTATTTAGTCATGTATTAGTGACCGGGGTTATATTTCATCCTTGTTTGCCGGGGTCCCTTTCGAAATCGGATATGGGAAATAATGACTTTTGTGAAAATTATCTATCACCGGTATGATTGATGGACGGCGAAGGAATTCCTCCGGGTGATGGATGGGGAAGTTGCGTATTGAACATTTGAGGACTTACCAAAAGACAAATGGTAGGAGGATCCTCAGGAGGGATTATCATGACAAGAAGTTGATGAGCTCCGATAGCCGTCCCATCTCCACTTTCCAATCTCCCCGGGACGTTCCTGAAGCGGCTACCTTGTTTTCGTCCTTGCGGTTTCCCATCGTATTGCTCTGTAATCCACGATTACACATATTCCAAGTCATGGGAAAAATAAAAATGTGTAAAAGAGGTGTAGGAAAAATCACTGTATGACCATACAATCCCAACAGCTGATCAGAAAAAAAAAATAATAAACTTTGTGCTTTAGACCACACGATAAATGTGAAAAAATCAAAAAGTCAAGATTTATAATATGAAATATAAATCATAAATAATAGCTAATTACAAGGAAGATGAAATACGGTATTATGGTATACAGGTCCGATTTTGATGGTATCGATAGTTATGAGTCAATATTAAATGGACCTTCGATATACCATCCCAAGGTGAAGATACGAAGTTCTTCATGCTTTGATATGAAACAATCTGTATCGATTAATTTTTAACCATGTGGAAAATAAGGAAAACAAAAACTTAATTAACACTATTAATTACTGCATACATACTATTTTTCATCCTTCTTTTTTTCTATTTATTTAATTTTTTAACCGTTAGAGATGACGCCACCTACACAACTCTTCTCTCTCCCCCTCCCTTGCAACGACTTTTATTCTCCCTGCAACACTTAAGGAGACAGGTAGTACTTCTTTTATTTATTTCTTATTTCAGCTTTCTCAATTTCTTCCCTCCTTCCTTTCATTCCTTTTCTCTGTTTTTAACTCTTTATTATATTATACATTGTCTGTACATCTTGATAGACTTTACAATATCTCAATTTTCTATCTAACTACTCCATTCTCAATGTCTTAATTTTACTATTTATTTTCATTTCATATATAACTTCATATTTCTTTTTTATGTTTTACATTTTATTCTAAGATTCCCATTGTAACACTTATGTCACCCTTTTTAGATTTATGCCTACTTCATCATTCCACACTTTGTAACGGTTATTATTATTTATCTCTTAGTTCTTAGTCATTATTCTAACAATTTCATTTTACTTTATATTTATTTATTTTATTTTTATTATTTTTTTTTTTTTTCCATCATTACTTATGTTTCTCATACCTTGTTATCTGGTTATTTTCTTAGCCCTGATGAAGGCCTGAACTTCAGGTCGAAACGTCGGCATATGTAAAAATAAATATTATCATTTATTTTTGCCTTCCTTTTTGACTGACCATCCCAACTATTCTTCTCTTCATTATCCACGACAGTCAACCAATTAACAATTATGTATTTAATTTTTTTTTTTTTTTTTTATGGCTCCTCAGAAATTAATTCATGCGTTACTGTATTTCGCTCCAAGCTAAGAATGAGATTCACATTACCAAATTTCCAATGTTTTGTGATTTTTTTTGTCTTAATCTGGTTATTTTGGTTATTCCTATGGACGCAAACTTAAAAATATTTTTTTTGACAGTAACATTTTATATATTTTTTTAAATATAATTTTTTCAATGCATATAAATTCCGTTCTGCGTTACTATATTTCGCTCCAAGCTAAGAATGAGATTCACATAACCCAATTTCCATTGCTTTGTGATTTTTTTTGTCTTAATCTGGTTATTTTAGTTATTCCTATGGAAGAAAACTTAAATTTTTTTTTGTTGACAATAACATTTTATATATTTTTTTTAAATATAACTTTTTCAATGTACAGAAATTCCGTTCTTTATAGAAACAATTTAGATTTCAAAAAAAATATATATAAACTTTTTTTTTAATTGCTTACAGTTTCATTTTAAGTATCTAAAATAATTTAATCCATATGTTCAACTAACCTCGTTATCATTTGTTTTTTTTTTTCCTGATTTGGTTGGCTATTTTTTCCTTTTAGCCTCACTAACACGGCGTCGTGTTAAGATACAATTTTGAATATATAGCTTGTTAAAAAGAGGATGACATGCTGAACAATATTCTTGCTTACAGTATGCAGGCTCCATTTTTACTTTGTGAGATATTTTAATCCATTTGTAAAAGCATTTCAATTAGTCGACTCTAGCCGACTTTAGCAGAGCGTTATTTCTTCGGAAATCTGATGGATCTAATTCACTCTCCAATAAAATGTGCTAAAAGGCGATTAAAGAAGTTTTAACTTAAAATGTATATTGAGAAAATATTAAGAAGATGATACATTTTGCTCTCTCATATCAAACAAAAATTAAGTTAGGCAGTGATAACATTTATATAACGTTTAACGCATGATTAACACTATATTACATTGACGTGCGAAGAATCTATCCATTGTTTGTTACCTATAAGGTCATCACACCATCTTCTTTTTATTTAGTCACGGAAGATTATCGGGAATTAGTAGAAAATCAAGCATAAAAACAAGTGGGTTTGAGTGGGTATGCAACTCATTATAGAAGGGTGGGATTCATTTTTGCGCTAAATCTGCAACATATGGTACATTTAGCACATCATGTGTTATTGTATTATTTAGATAATAAGAATTTCAGATTTTAAGACTCAATACAGAAAAGATTTAATACTTTAGTGAAAGTCTAGAAGACCTATACCTAAATATAAACAGGTCAGTTTATAAAAATGTGGATAAGTTTATAAATAGCTCATTAAAAAGAGGATAAAATTATATTTTTACAAAACTTGAAGTGAATCTCAACTTTTGCCCTAATAAACCTCAACTCAATTAATATGAACTTAAATCTTATTAAATTTTCTTGAGAAAGTTTTCTTAAAGTATTGTAGCTGTAGTATAGTTGGAGATTGTTAAAAATTTTTAAAGATAGAGCTTAGTTTAGAAACTTTAAAGTTCTCTTTAAATTGTTTTAAAAATTGCAAAATCTTTATTCATTTATTTATTAATTACTTGAATGAAATATTTCTTAACTTATCATTTCCTAATGAACAATAAACATGAGTTACTTAAACAAAAAATACATAACTTATATTTCCTACTTTTCTGCAGAAAATTGGATAATTATTTATAAAACTTGTTTTGCTATCAATCATTTCAATAAATATTTTCCTCTACTGACGGAGCACTCTCTATATGTATATCTATGTAGATATATATCTACATCTACATCTATGTAGATATATAGATAGTAGCTAAGATTAATCCTAAAATGTTTGTTAGGGTGTTTTGTAATGTATACTAAGATGTGTGCTTTAGACCTCACGATAGAAGTGAAAACATCAATAAGATTAATAATATGAAATATAAATTATAAATAATAGCTCATTATAAAGGGGATGAATTTCTGAACATTTCTCTTATTTACAGCATAGGCTGATGGATCAAAAAAAAAAAATAATAATAAAAATAAAAAGAAAGAAATAGAGGATGTTATATTATGTGTAAAAACACAACATAATTAAAGTGAATCTTAGAAAATCCTTCATTATAATATAACATTTCTAGCTGAAAATAAATAATGTTAAAAAACAGGAAAAAGATATTTGATTTCTTAGTTTGCACAACGTTAAAATAAAAATACAAGGTTTCCACAGCCTAAGTAGTTATGTAAAAATGTCTATAAAAACATTCTTTATAAAATATATTTATACTTGTATTTATTAAAAATATTTTCCAACTTTTTCGCAGAACATTTATAAGAAAACTAGCTTTACCCGGCCACGCGCTGCTGTGGCTTAGCCTGGCAAAATGAAAATAGAAAGCACATATGAGTAGATTAGTAGCAAAGGACATCTGTCATTTTTAAAAAGTTGGGAAACAAATTTGTCTGTAAAATGGCTTCAATTGGAACTAATTCTAATTTTTTTTTTTTTCTCATGATTCAAATTGAACATTCATAATCATCTGAGTAAATACGCCGCCGTCATTCATAATCATCAGAAACAGTCTGAGTTAAACTTATAAAACTAAATTAAAAAATTAATTTAAAAAACGTATAATAGTATTGACCTACATAAGGAGAATCATATAAATTCTTCAAATGATAATTTCAATTACTGTAGTAATTATAAAATTTTCGATTAATCAATACAAAAAAAAAAAATGCTTGCCGACATTCTGTAGTGAGGAAGCAAAAGGAAACGGCCTCTTCTGAAAAGAAAGCAGTAAATGTTTAAAACTCAATAACTCTGCAACAAACCGTCCAATTTCGATGATTTTTTTTTTATTTTGTCGGCAAATCAGGAATCTTTCAAATAAATGTGGCTTCAAATAAATTCTCAGTCAAAAATTGTGTACTTTTTTAGTTATCGTCAAATAAAATATTGAATTCATAATAACATTTTTCAGATTGTCTTCGGGAAAGTATGTTATACACATAAATTAAAAGGGTTTCAAGGGGAAGACTTTAGCCAAGTTTCGTTAAAATCGGTAAAGCCGTTTTGGCACTACAGTTTAGTGCGGCTTTGAACAGAAAAACGTTTACATTTTTATTTTTTTTATATATATAAAATTATCGTAAGACAGAAGTACTATGCCAGAAACCTTCCCAGGAGTGTACCGAACAACTTCCTAAAGTTTCATGGCGATCGGTTGAATGGTTTAGTAATGCACTAAGGACAAACAGACGGACAGACAGACATACATTCATTTTTATATATATAGATTAAAAATGGAGGTGTCCACATGAGAGATGAATGAGCCATATAGATATATTTTTATATTATAACACCCCTGAATATTAATGAAAATTTAAACAATAGGAATATTTAGGTCGTAATAAAATAGTTACGTACCTACTTATAAGCTTTAGGCTAGCAAGTCGACTTTTCTAAATCATTTTTAGCTTATATATTTCATTCATTCATATAACTTATTTGTTATCAATTTTAATTTTTTTTTTGTTTAACTCAAATTATTGGGTGGGTCAAACGATATTCTTGCCCCCTTTTCGGTTGATGGAAACGTATTTTTCATTTGTCTTTTTTTTTCTTTTTTTACTGATCAGCTGTTTAATTATAATCTTCCACAGCTGAGGTTTAGTAAACGATTGTATGATAGATTTATGTGATCTTGAATTTCTTTATTTTATTTATTTAAAAAAAAAAGTCAGTAGTTCTTGTCATGTGTTAAAATTCACCATAATTATTCAGAAACGATCAAATATGTGTTGAACATTTAAAAATAAATGTATATATTTGTTTGGAAATTGTAGACTACTTTTATGTGTAATTAAATATACTTGAAAATATGCAAAATTGAACAAAACAACTGGATTATACAATTTGTATACATTAAACATTAAAGGAATTAAAACACGCTTCATAACATAGGTGCATTGTAGAACGTTTCCAGATAAAAATGAATAATGTTGTAATACTGAAAAATATTTTTGATTTCTTAGTTTGCACAACTTAAATAAATAAAAATACAATGTTTTCACAGTATAACTAGTTTGTATTCAGTCGAAAATATAATTCAAAATGGCTTCCGAGAAAAAACTGTGAGCATTAAACTCTCAAATAAATATAGAATACCTGGTAAATTAAAATAAAAAACTGTCAAGCAACAAAATTAATTGAAATTGTGTGATTTCAAATGGATTGACCCGTTAACGTTGTATCTGAAAATTGTTGAATTTATTAATAAATCTCATTCCCTAACATAAAAAAAAGAAATAGGACTTTTCTTAACATCGTTTAACAATATGCAATGCCATTGGAGGACATGCTAGTGGATTTAGATAATGGCGGAGATCCACCTGCTAGATAAAAGTCATTTCCAAATAGAGCTTGCCTCTGCCCTTCCTACCGAAACAAATAGGTCACAGTTTCTTTTTGATATGCAACTTTCTTCGAACTTAAATAATTAGATATATACAGAGAAAATTACAGGTTCATAACTACTTTACTTGAAAAATCATTATAAGGACATGTGGCACAAGTCATTATATGTAACACACTTGTAGAACTCTATAATAAAAAAAGATCAAAGCTGAGTGAGTATCTTTTCATTATCACACTTTTAAAGCGGTAAAAGTCTCATTTTTTTCAAAATTCATGACAACAAATATTTTTAAACAACTTTCCTTTCGTTTTAGGTTACAAAAATAAATGTAGTCAAGATACTCATAACTATTCCAGTTTTTATTTTGGTTCAATATCTACAAAATTACCAGAGTTACAGACATTATCTCAAAACATGTTTCCAGTCAAAATTTTTTTATATTTTTTTTATTGAATATTATAACAACCTGTCTGTTGGACATTGGTTATTGTGAGGTAGGATGACATTCACACTATATGTACAAAAAAATAAAATAAATAGAACAAAATAATAATCAAAAGTATATACAATAGACAATAAAATAAAATAACCTAAAAAATAAGAAAATTAAAACTAAGAAAAAAAAAACACATGCATACCTATAAATAAAAATGGTTGCCGAGAAAAATTTGATCATTAAAACTTTTTTAACTATGGTTTTGAACTCTAAAATAAATATAGATTAAATGGTAAAAAAATTATAAAAATAAAAAAATAAAATGATTTTATATCGATTGATCCTAACGTAAGATCAGAAATATTAAAGGGGATTTCTAAAATTTTCTGGAGAAATTTTGACCGGAACGATTGAATTCTTTTTATATATAAAATATATATCCCCATCCCCACATATATTAATTATAGTAAGGCTCGAAATCGGTTTTGTACCAAATATAAGCTCCTGTCATGTTCAAATACCATGAATGGGGTATCGTTGGATTCAGAATTTCACGGGGGGTTAGCGAATCGTATTCTCCACTTTTGTTTTTCTTTCTAAAATAAATAAAGTCGATACAAACATTTTGCTAGGCTTCAATACTGGAACGGTGGTAGGTCTGTAGATCGATACTGGACAAATTGGACCTTGAAGATTTTGATGCGTACAGAAAGACCTGGATAGTTCCCCCGGAACTATCGGATCCTGCGTTTTTAAGCCCAAAAACGTACTATTTTCGAGATAACGCAAGGCATAGGGTTCGCATCCACACAACCTTACATTAATTGTAGTACTGCCATTGAATACATGTCTCATTTCGTTGACTTAAGGTCTCTATGATCGAGAGAGGAGGAGTTTATATTATTTACCGAAGGTGTTTTTGATCGGCAAGCCATATAATTGATAATTCTTCACCAAATCTCAAGATTGAGCCACCAATTTCGAAGGCTTCCTTCTCCTTCAGGTGGCCAAAATAGTCCAATTACCCCGAAAATTCAGGCCAACAAGTTATGAAAGAAAACTAACTTTATTTGCGATTAACTAAAAAATTACACAATTTTCTCTTTCTTATACCCATAACTATACTCCCTACAAAAGGAAAAAAAAAATCATTGAAATCGGACAATTTGTAACAAAGATACAGTTTACTGAAATTGGTAAACATCTTGGTTCCAAATAAAAATGAATATTTAAATTAATTTTTGTTTTCTTTGTTGATTATATTTATAGATAAAGTAGCATTTGATGTCTTTACCTTTCGATACATTGCATTATTTTCTTTTCTTATTAATTTGGCATCTGATAACAATATGTTGTGCGATTTTTTCGCACGGGCCAACTAGTATATATATATATATATATATATATATATATATATATATATATATATATATATATATATATATATATATATATGTGTGTGTGTGTGTGTGTGTGTGTGTATGAATTACGTTTGGTTGTAAAATAGAGTTACTACTTTTGGTGCCTAATAAATATTCGATCCTGCATACATGGTATTTCTAATTTTGTTGAATGGGATAATGTTGTTGGTCTTTGGTTGTACTTGTATTGTTTGCTTCATACCACACAACCATTACCGAGATACCATCCAATGGATGTTTCCATTATCTGCCCGGCCCCGATCTAAAGGAACAAACCTTTTTTGTTACAGCCCGCGATCCATCTGCCGCGTCCAACAATAAACAGATGTCGATATTCCGTTTCTATCTTATCATTAATACGAATTAACATTGATACCCGGGAGATGGAGTTTTGATAAATGAACATACCCGCTATGCACATTTGGCTTCCATCAATTGGAAAAGGGTTACCCCCTCCTGGAGCCGTGCACACCTCACTGGAGAAGGAGGTAATGAAGTCATCCGAAGTGATGGTTGAATTGTCTCGTTTCGGGTGGGACGTCCTGCTTCGATGGTTCCTGCTGGAGTAAAAAATGAAACTGTAAGCAATTAAAAAAAAAGTGCATATAGATTTTTTTCGAAATCTTAATTTTTATAAAAAAAAAAAATTGTTTCTATGAAGAACGAAATTTCTATGTATTGAAAAAGTTACATTTAAAAAAATACAGGTATTTAAAAACAGATTTTTGAGTTTACGTTCGTAGGCATAAGTAAAATAACCCAATCAAGAAAAAAAAAATTATTCACAAAACAATGGAAATTAGGTTATGTAAATCTCATTCTTAGCTTGGAGTGAAATGTAGTAACGCATAAATAAAGGTGCCATAAAAAATTAAATAAATAGAAAAATTTTTGAAGACCTCCTGTTTTTCTCGAATAACATTTTAACATTTTAAAACATATCTCAACCTCTCACGCAGCACTCCCCACCTTTTTTTTTCCCCTCACCATATTGTTTTTTTCTTTTTTTCGTTTTCCTTTTTCTCTTTTACCTAACGTGCGAACTTTAAATAAATAAAATTTAATACCAAAGAACAACTTCTAATCTTAACGTACATTTGACTTTTTATTTTTATTTTTATCCAATTCTTAATATTTATAACCAAAATATATAATAATATATAATTTTAATTAACGGCATTGAAGACCAACAGGTTCTACGCCTTACTACACAACCAACCAATCGAGCAGGTTAAAGCATTACTCACTTAATCATTCTTGAGTTTAGTGGCGCAGGTTCCAATACGACCTGGGCGGGTTGAAATTCATCTCGTGGTAAATCCAAGGAATAAATCTTGACCCTCCCACTCTAGTTAGAATATTAAAACAATACCTAGCTATGTTAAAAGACAAAAAAAAATGTATGAAAAAAAAATCTTGTTAAGGATTTAACTTTTTTGTTTCGTTTTTTCTTAATCTCTGTAGAATTGGTCTCCATTTTATCTTTTGTCAGATATTATACTAGGATTTTTTTAAAAACAAAAATTACATCTAGAATCTAGAAAATTATAAAACAAACCAAACAACGTTAATATCTTCTGCGCCTTAAAAATACGAAATATTTAATATACTGAATTCTACGCAAATTAAGACGTTTATCCCATGGAAAAATATGGTTTCTAATATGTATAGAAGATTGAAATCCTTTTCAACCAGCATACACTTATTCCATAGGAAGAAAAAACTAAAAATATTATTTATGCTGGAGTATTTGGAATATTTTCGAAATATAACGTGCCCGAAAAAGAAGCATGTTGTCATATAGGTATTTAAAGTTGAATGTAACATTTTTCAATTACTTAATAAGTAACTTTTTCGCTTTAATATACTATTCTGTTAAAAAAAAAAACCAATAAATGTTCTTTAAAAAAAACTTGTTTTTTTCTGCCAATCGTTCTCCTGTGGTAGTCCGTGTTAACTTTTTTATAAATTTAAATTTTTGTACCAAAAAATGAAAATAGAAAAATGTAATGCTTTTACGATACATCATATTTTTAACAACATTACTCCAGTATTGATAAACTCTTTCGCTTAATATTTTTGAATTCCGCCATTTCTTGGTAGTACTTACAGCAACATATATTTTCGTTGTTCGCATTCAAACCTTTTTCTTCTAATGGTACTCATTTTTTTTTTTTTTTTTCCCTTTCCACTAAATTTTGATTTATTTTTCTTGAGATACCCTCTGTCCGCTTAATGGCGAACCAATCCCTGTTTTATAAATTATACAACTTTCCATTAAATTGAGCTACTCGTCGCTCAAATTGTATAACTTTAATTTACATGTATCCTGTAGTTCAGATTGTATTATTTTTAATCAACATAAAATAAATTGAACGAAATCACAGTTCGGACAAAATTTTTAATTTCTTTAAAAATCTTTATCAACATATCGCGCATTATCGCCAATTTATATTATATAATTATGACTATTCTTATTGCCAATCTGTAACCATAATATGCATATTTAACTTGTCCAGGTTCATATAAGACCAACAATAATTTGAGCCTTTTATTTCTAATATTTTCATTGTACCTTACATTATGCTTCCTTTCCTAATTTATAAAAATTATTATTATATCACAATATAATATAATTAATATTATATATAATATAATTATTAGTATATTATATCAGGTGAATACCATTTTACGTACAAATTTTTAGTAGAAGTCGGTATAATTTGTAAAATAATCGCCTAATAAGTTGGGCTCCTATTATCTCCTACTCTCCGAATCCAAAAATAAAATAAAATCTGGAATCCACTGAAAACATTTTTATACTATAGAGAGAAAAAAATATTGGATTCATAAAAAAAAGTAACGTTGGTTTTTGATTTTAAATAATCAATTATTGAGCTCGTGATGGTTAAGCGTGTTGAGGCGTTGCTCGCAATAGGATTCTCGAGTCTAGCGGCCTGGTTCGAAATTTATTTCATGGCGGGCCCACGCAATGAATCTGGACCTTACTATTTTTATTATAATGGGTTGTAAATAGGTTAGGTTGTTATCTATACCTTTATCCTCCTTCTCCTTCCTACCTCCTGCCTCGCATACTATAAGTGGAGGAGGGAGAGGGGCAAAGTATAATAAAAAAAAAGTAAAATATACTCACATGGGCATGTACTCATCACCTGTTATAAATTCATGTGAATATTTCAAATTTAAGATTAATGAAACCGCCGAGAAAAGCTAGTATTATATAAGAAATGTGATGATGACATGAGAAGTATTAAGCTCAGCATGGGCAGGTATTACTTTAATAATATAATTTATCAATTTAAATTAATGTATTGGAAATTATTTAAATTGATTTTGCTCAGTAAAAGTGATGGCTACGTGAAAGGATTCTGAAAGCTTCGACATATTTCAAAGCAATTTGAATGATTTAACTCAGAATCAAGTTTCAACACTTTTTTCTCTCTTCTTTTTATCTTTTTCTTTTTTTTTTTTACTTGTTCCGCCAGGATTCGGAATCCTTTCGCTTTTAATAATATTCTTACGCGTGTCATGAATGTCCTTTTTTAGGAAATTCTTCTAGAGGAAGAAATTGGTGAGGCAATCAGGCTTGAACCAGAAACGAGAAACCAGCCGACCCACGATGTCGGCGTAAAATGAAATGTCCACGTGTAATGGTTATTTAATTAATTGCAGTGGAACTTGTATAAGTGACATAAATAACCAAAACGGTTTTGCTAATTCATTTCGAAAGTATTCGATAATTAACAAGAAAGTTGGGAATTGAAATTTAATTGAGAAGGTCGAATATTTTTGTGTTTACAGGATAACTCTATACAGCAGAGTTGACATCAAATCAACGTAATAAATATAATTAATAATTGATTTACAAAATTATTGTATAAATGGTTACAAACGAAAAATCGAAATTTGCCTGAAAATACTACAAACATTATATATATAGACTACAATAGAATAGAAAATTGAACTTTATTCTGGGACTAAGTTCCCTTAGAATAACAATTACAATTAATACAAAAATAAAATACAAATCTGGCCAAAAAATAACTTATAAACATTCTAACATTATATACATTATTTAAAAAGTAGTATGTAACCACTAAAAAATATATATATATAATATATATAATATATATATATATATATATATATATATAAATGAACATAAAATCTTCTCAAAATTACTTATTATTGTGATAGAATAAAAGAAATAAAAAAAAAGAAAAGAAATTACATATCCATACATACATAACTACATAATTTATAGACACTAGGCTATCTAATAGAAAAATAACTTAATACAAAATATAATAATATCTACAGTGATTTATATAATAATATGCAAACACTAAGATAAAATAAAATCTCAGGATTACTTGGGGTGTAATGGAAAAAAAGGAACTATATATATATTTTTTTTTCTTTGTCAAAATTACTTAGTTCTCGCCTCCTGTCCGAAACTTAAAAATTAGAATTTACAAAATCATTATCTTACCTACAGTTCTTTATAGATGCGAAACGTGGCCGCTTACAGTAAGGCATGAGTAACGTCTTAAAGTTTTTGAAAATAAAGTATTGCGCAGAATATGCTTGTAATTGTTGCTCTTATACAAGGAATTCTTATGGTTGTAGGCATATTTCATTTCATTCCAAATGCTTCCATATTCTATCTGGACCTAATTATCATTACGTCAATACCAATTTAAGGTAATAGCTCATTATTGTAAATTAACATTTCTAAAAATAAAATGAAAACCGCCAATTTCTTGAATTATTTACATGGACTTGAACAGTTCGTCACTAAATACAATAAAGTCTCATAATAGAGATCTTCGTAAAAAAAAAAAAAAAAAACACTCGCGAATCCAGGATTTCATTTTTTTTTTTTTGGGTCGGGAAGGGTCTTCAGCCCGAAAGCTTTTTTTCACACATACACACGCATATATATATAGATATAATGATAATTAATTTGAAAAAAAAGAAAGAAATTAATTAGTTATATGAAATGGTGTTAAATTGGTTCTTGAAATCCTATTACATGTAATTACACGAACGAGAATACTTCAAGATATAGTTTTTTCTGTAAAAAATGGATATATTTTCTCATTTTGTAGGAGCTTCAGCCCGAAAGCTTTGCTCTCCTTCAGATTGAAAACGCCCCAATTCCAAGAGTTTTCGTAAATAAAATATTATATCTTCTACATATATAATACTTGTTATTTTAACTACATTGTCACCCACTATATCTCTGATATCATCTTTTTATTTCTGTATCAGACAACTTCTTCTTATTTTATATCTACTTATATTCATTTATTTTATTTTCGCTATGTTTTGTATCTTTTGTAGCCCTGATGAAGACCTGCAAAGTGGGTCGAAACGTCGGCAAAAATTAAATAATCAGTATTTATTTAATTTAGTATTTATTTGACCGCACCCCCCGATCAACTCCTTCTCATATTATATCAACGGACAACCATCTCTACATCGTTATAAAATAGTTGTAGGTTACGATGAGATGAAACTAATTTCAGGCGGATTTTAATAATTCGACAAAAAGGAGGCTGTACCACGGACTAATTCATTCCTTAAAACAAAAATAATAAATATAAGAATAAAATTTCATAATGACCTCCCGGTTGCATTTACAAAGTACGCAGATGTTTTAACAGGCCCCATGCCTTACTAAAATGGAATATGCGCTAGCAGCTATATTTAGCACACACATGTTGAATTTTTCTTCATTTTAAATAGAATTAAAACATACTTAACACTAATAGGATGAATACTCGTGTTATGACATATACTTAGGTTAGTTATGTGTACTTTATATTTGGATTTATATTGAATTTAACATGTGTGGATATATTTTAAGGTGTAATATTCCGCTGAGATGCCTACCCGAACTGATATTTTCCTTTTGGCATGAGACGTCCCAATCCTACTTATTTAGAAACGACCTTTTGTTGGGCACAAATAGATCCCATGTTTGACATTTGATTGGAGTTCACTGGCGCTCAATCTTCTAAAGGTAAAATCTTCTACACTTTATAATTTTTTTTAAAATTAAAAAACAATATAATATTTGAAGATATAGTATATCTAAATTCACGTTTTTTTATTAATACATTTATTGGAATTAACGACAGTATTTGTTAACAAATACAACAAGTAAATTTGATTTAATATGAGACGTACAACATGATAGATAGCACTCTAATTATAGTTCTATATTAGATGGTCTCGATGCCATCTTATTCTCAGACGCTTCGGAGGGTTATCAGAAATAGAAGAGGAAACAAGGTTTGTGTGTATGTTATCTGTCTAGCCCAAAAACGAAAAGTCGTATAAAAGTGAAATTGCACAGTTAAGGTTTTTATAAGGTTTCGGCAAACCGGAAGTGATACTTTATATAATCGATTTAATACATTTTTACGATTTTCTCAAAAACGGCTCAAGCAATTTTGGTTACACTCGTTGTATCACTGTATTATTAACCAGTTTTTAATATAATGCACGCTTTATTCTCATTGATGTTCTCTATCACGGATTAAATGGCTAATTTTCAATATCAGCTTCCTCTAAAGTACCTTTATTTATTTTTTAATTGAAATAATTAACCATTTCACATTAATTTTTGATATAAAAGATAGTTAAATATAAAATATGATAGAATTTGATTATTAACTAAAGCAGAAATAAGAGATCGTACCAGATAATAGTTGTAATAGAGGAATCAAAGGAATACGATACGAAAAATTGCAACAGACTTCCATACGTAACATAAGCTTCATATAATACGGACTCCGACTATATTATGTTCATATACATATGCGGTTTTCATAAGTGCTATCGTAGGTATTATTTAAATATTTAATTGTATAGTATACAACAATATAAAAATTAAAGTTTGTATATACAAACGGATGGTTTATTATGGAAGGACAGGTATCTGGATTGTGTCAATTCGAACACATAAGGAACATTAAACTGCCCGACGTTTGCAACTACTCCAGCACTTACTAGACAAACGCTCTAAACTGCCAACTATTTACAAAAGACTCATATACATGACTATAATAAGGCCTATTTGGACTTACGGAATCGAGCTTTGGGACTCCACTAAACCATCAAATTCCTCTCCTATCCCATCCCTACAATCCAAAATCCTTCGTAAAATCCTTAATGATCCCTACTTTGTCACAAATAAAATGATCTTAATGTACCATATGTTTCCGATTTAGCTCAATCTAGATACCTGTCCTTTCATAATAAACTTCTGAACCATCCGAACCCTCTCGTTTCCAGCCTTGCTCCTTCTTCTATTCCTGATAACCCTCCGAGGCGTCTGAAAAGAAGATGTAGAAAAATAATTGGAGTGCTACCAATGGGTAGTTTCTCTTCATGTTGTACATGGTACTTGTGCATATTTACTTGTTGTATTTATTATTAATTACAGTTGTAAATTTCTTTAATAAAACAAAAAAAAAATAAAAATAAAAAAGGAACATTAAGGTCGTTAACTTTGAAATTAGAAGAAAAATAAAGGAACATGTAATAGTCTGCAAAGTGCAAGACCAAGAACGAATTTGGTCAAAAATAGCCATTACGAGATTTTTTTTTTTTTTCTTTTCAAAAAGTTTCTTTCTATATTATTCACCATCAGGTTTTCTTTTATTTTGAAAATTTCGCTTGGCTACCGCATAAGTCGTAGAAAGTAGATTGTCTTATTCTTTTTAAAATTCAGCTCCCAAAGAAACTATATTTTAATATTTAGATTTAATTGGAAAATTCCTTTCCAAAATTTGGTGACTTCTGGCATTATTTATTTCCCAATAAGATCCCCGAAAATGTTTTTGTTGCTAATTAAGCCTATCTGAAGAGTAGACAGTTGACAGGTGGTTGCTAAAAAATTAATTGCCTTTTATACGTAAGGAAACGTTTTTAAAAAAAACTAAGAAGTAGATGAGGCAGGATAAGCGAAACAAATCTGGCATCCCTTTCTTGGAAATATTCCTGGTAGAAGCATTAATGAGAAACTCCCAAAAAGCAGGGTTATTTACGACGCAGGGACCCTTCTGGATGACGGATAACCAGCCTTCGGGGACTTTTCGCTTTGGTGGAAGTCCATCGAATTATGCAAATAGATCTGAGTACAGTGTTGGGGCACCGCTGGATTCCACGCCTCGCGAAATCGGGATCAGTTCACTTGTCAGCCCTCACATAATTTATTTTATTTATTATTTTTAATTAATAACATTGTTTTATTTTAAGTTACTAGGGTTATTCATACAACCAGAGCTAATTATTGTAAACCTCTTAAATTTGTAAAGTCGAGAAAATTATTTACAAAAACTGTGTTAAATATGGCCGGTTGCACTCTCGATGTCAACGCAGCCTGGGATCCTGTATCCCGAAAAATGGTCTGTGTGTGTGTGAACATTCTAGCTCGAAAAGTCGTACGAAACTGATATTACATATTTAAGATAGGAATATTCCGAAATAATAGTCAGAAGGTAGAATAGAATAGAATAGAAAATAATTTTATTCTGGTACGAAGTCCCTTCAGAATAACAAAAAGGTACAGAAATTAAAATTTTATATCTGGCCAGATAAAAACAAACATAAAAAGTAAAGATAAAGATAAATCAGTACAAAAAAAAAAAAAACATATATTAGTTATACATGATATATACAAAATAAAATAAAATAATCTATATACAAAACTCTCGAAACCATACTAAGATACTTAAAACTATGTACAATGGTAAAATATAAATAAACCCTTTTAAAAAAAATACAAAAAAAATAAAAAATAAATGTAAATTCTTCTTAACTGCAAAATCTGCTTCTGTTGAAAAAAAAATATAAAAAAAAAGATATGTAATTTTACATAAAAGGTTAGCTGGTATCTGACTGTTTTTGGGACAGGAATTGGAATAGGAGGGTTTTGAATGTAGATAGGGATAAAAAATATCGGATTTTGATAGGAAGGGAATTCCAAAAATTAACAGAGCGAGCAATAAAGGAGTGTTGGAACGAGGCAGATCTGTGAGAAGGAATGTAAAGGTCGGAAGATCGAGATCTTGTGGAAAGGGAGTGGACTGAGCACTTGAATTGGAGAAGATTGTAGGCTTAGGAAGGACGATGATTGTTGATGATATGACAGAGGAATGTACCTAGGAATATGTTTAATATATCGTTGGAAAGCGGAGGTTTAAAAAAAATAATATATAATATAGAAAGTTTTAGAAGGTGACGAAATTTGACTAAAAAAAATGAAATTTTCTTACTAAATGTAAACTTTTAAATTTTTTTTAAGTTTGAAGAATTATTTAAAACTCACGGATTCAAAGCATTGACATTGTTTAAGATACTATTTCATTGTACTTGTGTGAAAGAAGAAGTGAAATATTAAAATATTTCATGGATACGTTAATAACTATATTTACTGTACTCTAATAACTCTAGATCTGATGTTATTTTTAAATAATTAGGTATCTATCGTCCGTTTATTCTAAAAAATCATTATGTAATCTTTTATAAAATTAAATTAGTGAATAATTTGATCAATTTTCCCTTTGTGATATTCCAACAGAATTCTGTAAAATTGTTCCAACTTAGTAAACGCACGGTGAAGATTATTTTTTTTTTCTTATCCCCAGTTTCATACATGTTTCGTTTCTTACATATGTTTAACATGTTCCTTGTACTGTATCTTGGATACATTTTAAGGTCTTGCTGAACCTTTCTTAGTTCTGTTTATCTTTATTTCTGGACTTTCAATCTGAATGATGGGGATCACCTCTATCTTGATAATTTTCTTAGGACTAACTTAAAATCTACCTTACACCTATATTTTGCACTCTCCAAGGAGTCGGTGGAAATGTTATCGTATTGAATTATACATTTGTTAAATATTTTAAAGAATCATAGAATTTTATTATTCTTTTGTTTATGAATTCAGATACGCTGGGTAAATTTAAGAAGGCGTGAAGTTTATCTGAGTTTTGTTTTTCAAATGATGTATTTTTAGCTATTCTGATTAAAATTCCATTTTGGAATCGTTGAAGTCTCATGCTTGTATTTTCGGAAATGTGGGACAATAGAGGGCACCATAGAGAAGAATGCTTTTGTAGATGAGTAGTTTTAACCTAAGACTGAGGTATGAGGTTGTGAGGAGGTAACTGAATTTGTAGGATTTTTGTCTAACGTTTGATAGTTTTGAAGTGCAGTGAGCAGTAAATTTTAGATATCTGTCAAATTTCATTCCGAGATAGACCAAATTATTTGATATTTTGTTGTATGAATCAACAACTCGAAATTTTTTAGGTAATTTTTTCTTGTTTTTTTGAAACGAAAATATTATACAATCAGTTTTTGTAGAATTATTGTAAAGTGTGAATGTGTTTGATTGATTTTTTGTGTACAATATTCACAGGAATGTAATGACAGTTAGGATTTCATCTATGTATTCATTAAGTTCATTGCCTTCTGAATCATCTGAATCTTCATTCATGTTTCCTAATAAAGCGTTTTAACCAAATAATCCAGCAACTCTGTCTTTTGCTTTGGTATTTTAAAAATCATTGATTATGAGTAATGATTATGAGATATTTTTTTGGTTTTTCTTCTCCATGCATTAGTACTCTGATAACACATCGATCCGGTTATCGTGTGGAACATTTTTCTCTTAAATCTTTTTTTTTTTTTTTTTTTTATTTCTTTATGACATTTACTACTGTATTACATAAATACATCAAGTATATTTGGACATAATTGATATAATGACATGAATACACTTGCTGAGTAACTACCCAATGGTAGCACTCTAATGATATGACTACATTAGGAGATCACGGGGCCATCTTCTTTTCAGACGCCTCGGAGGGTTATCAGGAATTGAAGAGGAAGCAAGGTTAGAAACGAGAGGTTTGGGATGATTCTGAAGTTTATTATGGAAGGATAGGTATCTGGATTGGGCCAGATCTGAAACATAAGGAACATTAAGATCGTTATGGATAATTTTATTAGTGACAAAGTAAGGAGCATTGAGGATTTTACGAAGGATTTTGGATTGTAAGGATTGGATGCGAGAGGAATTCGATGGTTTAGTGGAGCCCCATAGCTCAACTCCGTAAGTCCAAATAGGTCTTATTATAGTCAAGTATATGAGTCTTTTGTAATTAATGGGAAGTTTAGAGCGTTTGTCTAGTAAGTGCTGAAGTAATCGGAAACGTCGAGCGGTTTCTTGTCGTTTCAGTCTAGTATGAGGATTCCAAGTTAGTCGTTTGTCCAGGTGGAGTCCTAGGTATCGGATTTGCTCAACAGGGATAAGTGGAGTATTGTTAAATGAAACTGTAGGACAGGAAGTCGTTGGTTTATTTAAATCTTTCAATACTTCTTTCTTGGGAGCTGGTTAATATCCAGGTCTCACAGCCATTTATTAGAACTGCCTTTATGCATACCATTGTACACCCTTAATTTGAGATTTCTAAGGGAGAAGAAAGTTACGAGATCGTTGGTCATTCATTGAAGTTATTGTGGATCCGAGGTATTTGAATTATTTTATTACATAATTCTTTTTTTTTTTTAACATCTTTTAAGCTTCATTTTAATTTTTCATGAAACACCTTAAGGAGCTTTTTTATTTTATTTATTTATTTTCTTAATCTCATATGATGTGGTGTTGAGAACAGAGTGATAGGACAAGGTTTAACATGACCTCTTGTTCTGCACAAGGTGCATATTAAGGAGGAATGGCAAATTGAGAGTACGGAATAATTTCATTGTTGTTTTGGTGTAAACCTTAGTCAGTGTTGCCCAAAATCGGTCTTGCAAGACCAAGACCAGGACTGGTGAAAAAATATCGATTTTTAAAGTAAAAATTAAGGCAAAATAGTTACTAATACTCAACAATCTTAGTTACTATGTGTTAATAATTGGTAAAATCAATATACTTTTGCATTTAACTCCTCTTATTTTTCGTTCGGGCTTAGTTAGGTTTCTCCTATTTAAAAAATTATAGTAATATCTCTATAGTATTAAGCTAATAAGTAACTGCAAGACTGTTGCGAGACTCTTGCGCAAGACCAAGACCATGACCAAAACTCAGTTTGCAAGACCAAGACTCGTCTCGGCCTCGCATTTGGGCAACAATAGCCTTAGTCTAATGACAGGGCTCACTAGTGTCCTGCAAATGTCCATTTTGTCAATCTAGTAATAGGATTTTAATGTATGTATTCCATCTCATAAGTTTGTCGAGTATTTAAGGATATGAAAGAATTTTTACTGAAGTCCCACACCTTCGGTGATTGGAGGGTGGTATCTAGTAGGTCCGTATGTCTTTTTTTTTGTACGTGTCTGTGTCTTACCATTTTTCTCAGCATATCGTTCTAAAACTGTTCGACCTTCTTCACTGTTGTTGGTAATATGTTAGTTAGTTTATTTAATCTTACCTACTTTATATGAGCTCAAGTTTTGGAGCCTACCACCACTTTATACAAAATTCTGAATAATTATTTTCGAGAAGCGAGCTTGTTGGAACATAATATCTAGGAAGGTGAAGGAAGAGTTGTTCACACGATTTGTTTACCCCGGGCAATAGAGATGTGAGAAAACAACCGGTAGGGAAAGCAACACCGGTGGAAGAGACGTTAAACGTGTGAGACGAGAAATTCTTCTATGGAAGCATTAATAGTAACAACGGACATCATTAAACGATGTGAGAAAAGTTAAAACAATAAGCCATAGCTGGTCCAAGAGGGAATAAAAAAAAAAATGAAAAATCGACGCCATAAAAGAATCCAGGTTAGTGAAGTTGAAAAAATATCAACAGATTGCAGAGTAAAATTAAAAAAAACAAATTTTGTCATATGTATTAATGATTACGTGTATCATTCATTCCTTTTATTGTATTAATTTTTTTAACTACATTTATCAACTTTATCAATTTTTATTAACTTTATTACTTTTACTTACCTACGTATGTAATGTAGAGTAAGGGCAAGTATTGCAATTGTGAAAATATTCGAGTCGGAGTTTTCAACGGAAATACACGTTTTTAGGTACCATAAGTCCAAATAACCAAGTCCCGAAAAATGGTCTGTGTGTATGTGAACACTCTAGCTCGAAAAGTCGTACGAAACTGATATCACATATTTAAGAGAGCTATATTCGGAAATAATATTCAGAAGGTATATGTTTAATATATCGTTGGAAATCGGAGAATTAAAAAAAATAATATATAATATAGAAAGGTGTAGAAGGTAACGGAGTGTGACGAAAAAATGAAATTTTCTCACTAAATGTAAACTTATTATTTTTTTTTTAATCTTATTTATTGAAAAATATTACAATCTGTCTCAAGGACATTTATAATAGTGTTCACAGATCACATTCACACTATATGTACAGTAAATAAAATAAATTATACAGAAAAATAATATATATACAATAAATAAGAATAAAATAACCTAAAAATAAATGAATAAAAAGAACACATACATACCTGTATACAATATTTACAATCTGGTGAGTGAACTCCAAACCAGACTTGTCCCTCCAAGTGTGGAGGGAAAAGCGTGGCTCCAGGAGATCTCAGCACTTCTCTCTCAACCGCGTCACTAGGGCTAAACCCAGTGGAGATTGAGCAAGAGTGCTTAAGCCACATACACTCATGTCGTGAGTGAAGAATCTGGCCATTGCCAGAACTCCAATACTTTTAAATTTATTTTAAGTTTGAAGAAGTATTTAAAATTCACGTATTCAAGGCAATGACATTGTTTAAGATACTATTTCATTGTACTTGTGTGAAAGAAGAAGTGAAATATAAAAATATTTCATGGATACGTTAATAACTATATTTACTATAGTCTAATAACTCTAGATCTGATGTTATATTTAAATAATTAGGTATCTATCGTCCGCTAATTCCAAAAAAATCATTATCTAATCTTTTATAAAATTAAATTAATGAATGATTTGATAAATTTTCCTTTTGCGATATTCCAACAGAATCTACTTACGATCGGAGTGACAACTTTTGACCTGTCTAAGTCAGACTGCAAATCTCTTAATTCCATTTTAGTAATCTTTGCAATGGAAAATAACAGTTTAATAACTAATCAACGGATCGTGCAATCCATAATCAACGGATCGTACAATCCATCATCAACAAATCGTACAATCCATAATCAACCGGTGATATAATATAAGGATTGTATTCGTTTAATGTTAGAAAATTTAGCTGTCCCCCAAAGGCTTAAATAAAATAGTTTTCACAACTTTAAGTTTTTTTTATGACCCCCACTCCTCTTTTCTCTTTTACAATAAACTGTATATTTATTTTAAAACAGTGAACATGATAAGATTTCATTATTTTGAATATAACGGTTTGTTAATTATAATTTGCTAATCTATGATTGAAAATTTGTCATTGTAGTTGTATTTTAATCATATGTCGAGATGAGATTCGTCTATTTATAAAGGTTGAAATATTAATCTCTTTGTTGTTTTTCAAGTCGTCTTTTTCTACACGATGACTTTTCGAAAAATTCCTGAGAAATTAGAATTCTTATAAACATCTTCAACAACAAGCCTAAATTAATTTATCCTCATGAGTAAAGGAAAAAAAAATAAGAATCTAATAGCGACGGATATAATTTGGCAAGTGGAAATGAAAACAAAATAAAAACAAGGTCGCGATTTGGCAGAGATGACAATTATATTGTATCTAGAACACATGAATTGTCGGAGAACTCTTTTAACATTAATACAATTAAATATGAGTTAGTGCGTGTATATATCGCTACATTAATATATGTACAATTGTACATAATATGTGTATATTTATATATTCATTTACAACTTATAGATAAAATGAAAGAAAGATTTTCGCAGGTTAAAAAGAATTTTTTGGAAATAAGTGCTTACGATTTTGATAAAACAAATTCTCAAAATTAGAGACCAACAAGAAAATATATGGTAGCAAAAAACTAAAGATTTTTAATTCCTGTTGTTAACTGCGTTTACTTTTATGGTGTGAATGTGTTCATATATCACAATACTTATTGTCCATGTGATAGATTATTATATATCGAAATAAATAAAAACATATATATATACATATATATATATATATATATATATATATATATATATATATATATATATATATATGTATATTATTTTTTTAAGTGAAAGCATCTTTAGGAGCGTTTTGCACTTTTTAGTGGAGATTGTATTAGATTGCTCCGTAAGATTTCCGAAGTATTAACGCTCGGGTAAAGTCGGCTATATTCGACTATAAAATGCTTTTTTACATTAAAATATCTCTGAAACTGGAAATCGGGCCTGCATACTGTAAGCGACGAAATTGTCCAGTATACCATCCCCTGTTTAATAGGCTACACTTCAAAATTGTATCTTAACGTAACGCCATGTCAGTGAGGCGAAAGGGAAAAAAATAATGACGAAAACCAAGTGATAACGAGGTTTGTTGAACATATGGATTAAAATATATCAAAAACTAAAAATTGGACCTCCATATTGTAAACGATGGAAATGTTTTTCATTTCATCCTCTTTATATATTATTCTTTATATTATTATTCAAAATTGTATTTAAACGCGAGGCCGTGTTAGAGAGGAAAAGAAAAAAACAATATTGCCGAAAACCAAGTGATAACCAGTTTTTTGAAGGTATGGATTAAAATATCTCAGAAACTAAAAATCTGAACTGCATACTTTAAGCGAGGGAAATGTTTAGCATTTCATCTTCTTTGTAATAAACAATAAATTGTATTTTGACGTAACGCCGAGTTTTAGTCGAAAAGGGAGAACGATAGCTTAAAAAAATAAATATATGATAATATATTATTACGCCCACAGTTGAAATTAATCAATTAAATAAATGTAATTAAAATCATATTATTAAGGATTCATTGATCTAATTAAGGTCATTAATATTAATGAATGCGAAATAAGCTTTTCCAAAGAAATTTAACAGACATTCCATAGAAAATATATAGAAATTTGAAGTTATGTTGATAAACCAAAAATATATAGTATACAGAATGATTATAATTTATATTAATTATGTTTAGTTGGTATTTACAATAAAAAGTATATTCTTAAGGTTTATTAACTTTTTAAAAAAGTATTTTTAGTTAAAATAAGGTGATAATTGAAAATTGTGTGATACATCACAGCAGATTTTTAAATAGTATAAAACTTTAACTTTTTTCAGTCTGTTTAAATGTAATTTAATTTTCCATTAATAATAAGTGTCTGATTTTCAAATAAACCGTAAAAAAAGTGTATCAAAATTCGAGAACAGAATATAAAAGTATCAAAATTATTGCAACTAATGTTGAATATGTACATTCTGTTATTAGGTACAATGAAGAATTAGAAACAAATATTGAGATAAATTAAAACAATTAACAATTAAAAAAATAACTGAAAACAATTATTGGATCAATTAACCATTTATTTACCATACATTGCTATTCTAATGGCATTGAACATGATGACTTTTAAAATTTTCTATAGAAACCCTGAAATGTGTTTTAATATCTGATAATACTTAAAATTAAAAATCATATTACTGTCACGGACATGACAATGATATGAAGAGAAAAAAAAATCCGAAATAATTTGGTTTTACATTACTAAAATTTTCATATAAAATAGTATTCTGTAGTTCAGACGAAACCACAATTATAATATATTTATTTAATATTTTTTATTTAGAAAAAAATACATTTTGCCTCAATATAATTATGATATATATGTTTAATGTCTTTAATACTCTATATTATACATCACGGCTTATTGTCAATTTATATTAATATATAATTATAATTATTCTTATTGCAAATTTGTAATCATAATATAGATTCAACTTGTCCAGCTTCAGTTAAGCTCATCGTCAATTCGAGCCTTTTATTTCTAATATTTTTATTTAACTTATATCTTGCTTTCTTTTCTATTACGAAAAATAACTGCTGTCACCTTGATAGTATCAACCTCCAAATTAATACCATTTTCCGTACAAATTTTTGATCTAAAGTCTTTATTTTGTATTAAGAAAATATGAGGTTACAGAAGATAAAGATATATGTAATTAAATGAACAGCTGTGTAATTAGTGGTAATTATAGTAGAGCTTCTGTAATCTCCTATTCTCGTTATAGTATAATAAAATAAAATATGAAAGGCACTAAAAACTTTTTTATATAATAGAGATATGTATGTATAGATGAACTAGCATTCATTGACATATATTGATAGTCAGTTGTATAAAAAAAAGACCTGATACTTTTCATCTTGTGCTGTCTAATTTATATATGCGAGAGAAAAGTTATAATTTAATTCCAAATAAAGATATGGCCCGAATTCTCTCATTTTTTTTTCGATCGCTATCTTTCGAAAATGCACGAGTTTTGGAAAGGCCTGGACTAATTAAGACGCTTCCTTCAGTTGTGGAGAAATCCAGTTTAGGAAGCCTCCATCCTCAATCCTAATACTTCCATTTCGGCTTTAGATTAATTATTACTCCACTTCCTACTCTCACTTCCAGCCCTGGATAAAAAAAAAATTATACATAGTTATTTGTAATTTTTTAATGAAAAATTGCATTAGAAGGAACGAAAAATCTCTCTAAAGTATGGATGTTGAGTCCATGTCACATTTCACAGCGATTACATTTTTAACAATAACATGAATTTGAGTTTTTTAAAGTAATTTGAAGAATTTAATACTGGATTATTTGCACAAAACCAGCCAAATCGGAAGAGCCGTTATTAAGACATAAGCGTGTTTAGTTCGTTTTTCCAAATGTTGCATATTTTATAGTTTTCACTATCATATTTTATGACATATCCCGCGCGTTTTTACTGCATAAAACACAGTGATCTGTTTATAATTCAGAAGAGAAATTTATTTATTTACATCATATGAGCCTTTCAGTTGACAGAATGACTAACTCCAAATTCAACATTTTTGAGTAAAGTCATTTTAGTGATATTTCTCGCTGGAAAATTCATAATACCTGTACAGACAGTGAGTAAGTTGATTTAAGAGTAGGTGACTGCAGTGTTGAAATATAGAATTGTAAATAATACATTTTATCACTAGAAATATCAATAAAATCAATAGTAAAAAATGTTGAAATTGGATTTAGTCATTCTGTCAACTGAAAGGCTGTATTCTGTATTATTGTTTTATCACCTAAATTTTTTAAAATTACTCATCCTCCATAAATTTTATAGTGACTTATGAAATATCTTATTAAATACCGTTACTTTTAATTTTTGCTTGTTGCAATAATTTTATAACCAGTATATTATTCTCTAATTTCTACATTATACTTATGAAACTAAATGAATAATAAGCAGCTTTATAACAAAACAAGTTAGTATAATTAGTGATTTAAATATATTACATTAAAAATAAAAAAATTGAGATTTAGCTGTTTTATAGTACATAAAAAATAAAATAAATTTTATTGACACTTTTATTGATTAAAAATTTGGTATAACGTCGATAGTAATCAGTGGAGAATACCATTGGATAAAATTGAAACATAATCATTTTGTCACTGATTTCTACATTTCCTAGAACTTAGGATCAAATAGAATGAATTATTTTTAAAATATAAACTCTATAGTACATGAAGAGTTTTAGATTTAGCACTTTGTAAGAAAGAAAAATGTAGTTGGACAAGAAGGTGATTTGGCTATGATGACGTTCAACCACCAGGTTTTTTTCTTAAGGAATTATTTAATTTATTATAGAGGCTTAGTGTGTCCTAGGATGTTCTTCCTACACCAGATTCGATCTAGGGTTGATATAACATTTTTTTTTTGTATCTTTTTTATTGAGAAATATTACAATCTGTCTCAGCTAAGGACACTTATAGTTCAGAGAGACATTCACACCGTATATACAAACACATAAATAAATAAAGTAATAACAAAAGAATACATAGAAATACGAACAAAAAAAAAATATAAGGAGTGTGATAAAAAAAAATATGTATACATAAATAAATAAAAATAAAATAAAAGTAAAATAAACATCTAAGATACAAACATAGCACTATATATGACATATTAAATTCTTAATTACGTGCCATAACTGGACTCGAACCCTTTACTGGGAGAGGATCTCTTAATTAAAGAGATACTGGTCTCCCCCTTTGAAATATGAATGACAATTGACATAAAGAGCTTATGAAAATTAATTTGATGAAGTTGATTGAACTTAATTGAAATCAATATTAGATCATCTAGGAAACAATCCACATTACCTATGAAAATTTATCATTAATATTAGAAGATGATGTGTCCATCACATGAGTTTTACTATCGACATATGTGGAACAAACTTCTTTAAATCTTAAAAAAAAAAAACAGATTCAATTAATTGTCTTCCAAATTCTGAGCATGAATGCATTTCGCTCCGAAATTCTTAATGAGTAAAGAAAATTTCGGGCATTCCGGAACCTGTTGGACAGTTCGGTTTGCTGCCCCTTCACACGTTTCAGAATGCAATCCACCGTGTGAAAACCACAATTGGCCTATATGGAATTTACGAAGAATTTCACTTCTTTTTCTGAAGCAATGGTTGCTTGGGTTCCATTAAGTGTTTGTTAAAAATGTTTGTATTGTATTTTTAATGCTTTGATTCATTTAACATAACTTCTTGTTCATATATTTAAAATACGTAGTGAGAGAAAGCATTATGGGAACGAGAAAAATTTCAATTGAAATATACGTTTTGAAGTCTCCTGAGTCCAAATAACCAATTCTTGCAAAAAGTTCTGTGAACAGTCTAGCTCAAGAACGAAAAGTAAAAAAGCTCGTAAACTAATTGTATTTCATCGATTTCAACATTTTTTATAATTTTCTCATACATGTCTCTAACGATTTTGATTAAACTCGTCATATCGATTATATTTGAAAAATAAAGCCCATTTCCACCTTAAATTAATTTTTATAGTAGTTCGTATTTATTAATTTAACATTACTAATTACATTGGAAGATCATTACTTACTTCTAATAATCAAAATCAAAGGTTCTTTAGAGGAAAAATTTTAATATTCGAAATTTAGCTCTGTCACACGATATTTTGATAAGGATATGAAGATCAATTTTATATCTATATGACGTGTTTCATAAAAAACATTTGAAGTTTTTTTTTTTGAGAAAATTGTAAAATTATGTAAATTAGATGGTATAAAGAATTCATCAGTCCTGGGTAGTATTTCAAACAAAAAAATTATAAATAGAAAATAAAATAAATTTTTTTATGAGAAGGAGTTAGTCGAGGGTGCGGTCAAATAAATAAAAAAATTAAAATATATAAATTATTTTAATTTTGCCGACGTTTCGACCCACTTTGCAGGTCGTCTTCAGGGCGTAGGATGTGGCACTGCGAGAGGCAGTTGAAACACTGGCAGGCAACTGCCTCCCGCAGTGCCACATCCAACGCCCTGAAGACGACCTGCAAAGTGGGTCGAAACGTCGGCAAATTAAAATAATTTATATATTTTAATTTTTTTATTTATTTGACCGCACCCTCGACTAACTCCTTCTCATATTATATCAACGGTCAACCATCTCTACATCATTATAATTTTTTTTATTTTAAATAAAAAAAATAAACAACCTAATACAGTAGGTTGCCTGTATTATAGTCTGATCGTCCACCAGTGAGTTTTTTTAACTTGTATTTTATAATTAAAACACATAATACTTTTGTTGTACACTAGTTGAAAAACCTTTTCTGAATACAATTTATTTACCTTGTAATTAAACCACTCTATTTAAATAACTCAATACTTGGTATTTTAAAATAATAGTCCGTGGTGCAGACCCGTTTTATCGATTTATTAACATCCGTCTGAAACTTCGTAAATAGATTCATCTCATCGGAACCTACAACTATTTTATTTACGAAAACTCTTGAAATTGGGACGTTTTCAATCTAGGGGAGAGGAGAGAGTGCAAACTTTGTCTATTTAATTAGATACTAAAAACTCGTAAACATTTTCTACTTAGATCGTAATATAATTTGAACACAAAAACGAGAAAAAAAGTGGCCTTCAAAAATATTGAGCCGTTTATAGTTACCTACACTCCCAAATTTTCTAAATAACGAGATTATATAGGAAAGACGGCCCAATATTTTTGCAGAGCACCTTTTTTCTCGATTTTGTTATCAAATTATCTCACGATTCAAGTAGAAAGCAAATGAGTATTTACGAGTCTTTAATACCTAATTAAATGGACAAAGTTTGTCTCCCTCCAGATTGAACACGACCCAATTCCAAGAGTTTTCGTAAATAAAATAGTTGTAGGTTACGATGAGATGAAACTATTTACGAAGTTCTGGTCTGTATCACGGACTATAATGATTAAAATAATTTTTGATGGGTCTGGAGCACATATATTACTGGGATTAACCGATTTCAGAGAATAATTTTCTGTAACATACCAGGCAAATACAAACCTTAAATACGTAATTTAAGTTTCGTAAAACATTTAATTTTTAAAATAAACTGTTCACATACACACAGACCTTTTTGTGAGACCTGCTCAATATTTGAGTTTAGGGCCTGGAAACATTATACATTTTTATACTTATTACGCCGTGTTTGCCTACATGATATTAAGAAAACAATTATTTTACTTCCAAATTAAGAGTTTAAATCAAAATAATTCGTTCCGTTCTAGAGGAACATATAGACATATATTGTATAAAGAAGCACTTATATCATTAGAGTCAGTCGACTTTCGTGAAAATGTTTTTGTAACATCCGAGACCAACTATACCAACTATAAATAAGTATTTCAGTGAATTATGTATTTTTATTTTTAAGCTATGCTATTCTTAATTGCATCCTAAATCTTTTTATATGGACTTGGCAAAACCTTGAAACATCATATTTAATGGTAGTCCAATTTTTGGAGTTATAAATATCAAAAAGTATTAATGTAAATAGTTATGTGTTAAATGTTGCCTTAAAGAATGCAAATATTCACACGTATTTTTTAGCATATATTTAGAAGCCAGAAAAAAAACAAAACATGAAAAGTATTTTAGTTAACCTTTCCCAATATCTTTATGAGATTTGAATAAAAAGGACAAGAAACGCTTTGAATAATGTATATGCATAATTATAGGATTACATACGTTTGTATGTAAATAATTAAAATTAGAATTAAAGCCGGAATTCCATAAATTAATTTTTTGGAATACAATTAATCTTATAACAATGTACGTGACGAAACAATACAAAAATTAATAATGCACATTTTTTACAATATTAAGGAAAAAAATTACAATCCTCTTATCTTGTTATACACACGCAATTGAGTGGCCTAATATCAAAGATGTTTTTTTAAAAGATGAAAAAAAAACACTATTTTTGCAAAATAATCCGAATTTAAATTAATTCCAATGATTTTTTTTAATGATTATACTTGAATATTCTTATCTAAAATCATCAGAGATACTTTTAATTGAAGGTGCAGTACAAAAATTGTCTCTTTTCCACATTAAATACGCTAGTGACGGTCTTTATCCTCATGAAAAACTCGTTATCATTTGTTTTGGGAACTTTTGTGAATCTTTTCAATCTAAAGTCATTCGAACTCGATACTCCATTATATATAAACAACAAACAAAATAAGCTGTATTTTTATTATAAAACCGCTATATAAGCATGATCTTAATATCCCATTTTTTCCAGACCTTATCCCAGAAAAATTCTCCAAATTTAACCAGAATCTTACCTATCATCCAAATCACCTTGCACAACCTCTATCTAATTCCAGTCATCCCTTTAATCCTCCTCGAAGGTTGAAGCGGCAGTGGCGCAGAGACCTTTTGTGAATAAGTACATATTGGAGTTTTGGCAATGGCCAGATTCTCCACTCAAGCCATGCATGTGTGATTATAGCACCTCTGCTTAGCTTTTACTGGTCCTTAATATCAGTAATGCGGCTGAGCGAGAGGTGCTGGGATCTCTTAGAGTCCTGTCTTTCCTTTGACGAGCAGGAATAAAGGCTTGGCTTGAAATTCTCCTGAGTAAATGGATTATGTAAACATTGGTGACTTGTTATTTTGATTAGTTTAGTTTTTTTTAATTTATATTCATTTACTTTTATTATTATTACTATTTTTCTGTATTATTTATTTTTATTTATTATAGAGTGTGAATGTGCTCTCTCAACACTATTATAAATATGTTTAGTTAAAAAAAGCATATCAGACTGAAACGACAAGAAACCGCTCGACTTTTCCGATTACTTCAGCACTTACTAGACAAACGCTCTAAACTTCTAATTAATTACAAAAGAGAAAATACATGACTATAATCCTATTTGGACTTACGGAGTTGAGCTATCGGGCTCCACTAAACCATCGAATTCCTCTCGTATCCAATCCTTACAATCCAAAATCCTTCGTAAAATCCTCAATGCTCCCTACTTTGTTACAAATAAAACCATCCATAATGACCTTAATGTTTCTTATGTTTCAGATCTGGCTCAGTCCAGATGCCTATCCTTCCATAATAAACTTCAGAATCATCCCAAACCAATTGTCTCTAACCTTGCTTCCTATTCAATTCCTGATAACCCTCCGAGGCTTCTGAAAAGAAGTTGGTCCCGTGTAGACATATCATTAGAGTGTTACTCTGCAAGTGTTTTCACATCATTATATTCATATGTTCAAATTTACTAGATGTATTTCCTTAATACAGTTGGAAAAAAAAATTGTTATTAATTTTGATTTGATTTTTGTTCTTCGAAATATTATCGGGAGACGATATTCTCGCCCCTTCTCAATTCTTAGTCTGTGCCTATGCTGGGAACTATGCAAAATCTGAGAAACGGGAGTTTAAGAAGAAGAAAAAAAAGATGCAGACATAGCCATTGAATCCTCAGCCCGAGTTTAACGACCGATAATGGAGCGGCCTAGCTATGTCCCTTTGAGTCATAATGGGCCGGGTTCCATTGAGCTCACAATGTGAGAAATGAAACAGTTCTCCATAAGAGGGCAGTAATGTCGAAAGCCTCTCCCCCCTCCCGATGTCGGTTCTATAAAACGCATTATTTATCGAACAAACACAGGCCGCCTAGACAAAGAAAGGGGTCTAGTTTTCATCTCAATGGTGGGGGGGACTCCCTTCTCCGCTTTTTGTAATTAATATCTAGCCCTGGAATCGCAAGCTCTGCGCGCAAGCACGCCCTTGCGCGCAGGGAATTATATTTCATGGGAATAGGGTTCCAACTGCCCCTCCTCAACCCTTCCTCGACTCCTCACAAAGGGATGCTTTTAGCCTCACAGAGCGATTATCTCTTAGGGAGGAAAAAAAAGTATTAATCTCCTGCCTTCTCGTTTTGATATGTAAAATCTAACTATAACGGACGGATACTGTATATAACTGAACCCCGAAGCGGTATCTCTCCAAATGGATGCCTCCTTTCATATGATATCTCTGTGGGAAATAATTCGCTAGGTATCTTTTAGAGTGTATCGCTCAGGTAGCAGGCAGATACATGAAACCTGTTGTGGGTAACTGATCCTCCCAGTCATTGTGTTCTTAGTCGATCTTTCACTACTTTGAATGAAGAAAATATTTTTCATATTTTAATTCATAATAAAAAAGTTAAACCTTAGACTACAAATATTATACACACTTATTTCAAAACCCTCAAAATTAAAATTAAAACTGAACACCTATATTTGTTTACTACAACCTGTTTGGACGCTTCTCAAATATAGGGAACAGCCAAAACGATCCACATACGGAAATTAGTTGGACGAGGAATTTACTCATATAAGTCAAGTCAAGAAGGGATACCGCTGGGCACTCCTTTCCTTCACGCCGATCAAGCCACTATTAATATTTTCCCTACACCAGACTCGCTAATTATCAGTACTTCTGACAGGTGTGGATAAATAAAAGTTAAAAAAAATCATAATAAAACAAAAATGCATAGTAGAATTATATCAGAGGTGGTTGGGGTGTCATATCAGAGTGGTTGAGTGAAGTCCTAGAACACGACCGGAGATGTCTGACATATAGGATGTACCACTTTTTATCAAGAAAGTATTTTAAATAAATACAACAGTATAACCATACTTCCATCTATATTTCTTACATCCAAACCCTCTCGTTTCAAACCTAGCTTCCTTCTCGATCCCTGATAACCCTCCGAGGCGTCTGAAAAGAAGATTGCCTCGGAACCTTCTAATATAGAACTTTAATTTGAGTTCTACCAATGGGTAGTTTCTCTTCATGTTGTACATGTCTTGTTACCAATGTCACATTTACTTGTTGTATTTTTTATGTAATACAGTTGTAAATTTCATCTTAAAAAAAAATTCTTATGTTTAGTGTTATGATTTTTTTTTTCTTAAGTAAAAGGATATTTCCTCAAAAACTTCAACAGGGTCTTCTCTTCAAATCTAGTTCTATCTTATCCTCGAATCCTTTCTATCTGACAGATTTTTCTCTGTCTGCCAAGATTCAGAACTTTATTCAATTAGAACAGCCTTTGCAGGAGTTCCTCTGAGGTCAGTACTCGCTCCACTTTTATACATCATACACACACGACAATTTTAACAGCGACTTAAGTAGACAATACAGCAATTCTGACAAGACATAACAATCCTATACATACTTTACAACATCATCTAATAAAACTAAACGATTGAAGCAAACTTTGGGAAATTCGATTCAACCAAGACAAATCACAGCGTATCACTTTTACTCTACGACGTGAAACATGCCCTCCTATTTATCTGGACAATGCTGAAATTCCGCAAACAGTTAAAACACAATACCTTGGACTGACATTCGACAGAAGAATGACATGGAGCCCACATATCAACAAAAAAGGAAAAACGTTAAACCTCAGACTACGAATATTGTACCCACTTCTTTCAAGACATTCAAAAATAAAATGAACGCAACCTTAAAACACACGAGAACTACAAACTCTAAAACTATTTAGGGCTATAACTGAAGCTCCATGGTACGTCAGAAACATTACTTTATATAAAGATCTAAACATGCCAACAGTTAACGACCACATACGGACACACTACGAAAAATTTCATCTACAGAAATACCTCGATTAACAGCCCGAAAACACGCTCCGGAGGCTCAAAAGAAGCTGGATGAGGGATACAACTTTGAACCTACTGGTTTTTCCTCTTAGAAAATTCATTTTCAAGTTACAGGGCCATTTATAGTAATTTGCATCAGTTTTTGACAAAATTGGTAAAATTCAGAGTTGGTTGACTGTGCTTTTATACCTTACCGCGTAACCAAATTATAAAGTTTATGTACTCATTCGAGGCACAATTTAACGTTAGTTAATTTATTAACGAGTACATTTTACATCGCTTTGAGGCGACGTTTAGGAGTTATTGGTGAAAATACAAAAAAATATTTTAGCCTGTAAAAAGTTTTCCCTTGGTGGCCCGCGTTAGCAATTTTGTTTATTTTCACGTGTCTAAACCCATACATACAAGTTAAAAAAATAAAAACTTTTCTAACATTTTTCGCGATGGATTTCCCGTTTCTATCGTCAAATTACTGGCATAATATTCTTTATATAAGCCGCCATTTTTTAAAGCAGCGGCTTTGGAACGGCAGACAAGGTTCTTTTAACTCAGAATAACACACAATTTCGTAATTTGCAATCAAAAGTCTATGTTTTTCTCCGGGTTTTGGGTGCGAGTCTGGTTGTTGAAGGTAATTATTTATTCTGATACATTAGCCGTGGATACTCTTAATTAAATAATTAATTAAGGTGAACAAATATGGCAGTTGAGCGTGATCCTGGCTTGTTCTACTCCCTACACAACCCTTGAGCAAGGAACAGTACTCCTTTGCAAATTCCTCAAACCATAACCCTTCATGGGTTGTTGTCGATCAGCTGACAATAATATTTTTTAGATTAACACAATGACAAAACCTTATTGTTATTCATTATTATTTCTTATTAATTTCCTTGTTTGTTTTTTTCAGTATGACTTTTAACACATACAAAACAAAAAAGGAAAGAAAACAATAAATGGATTTAATATTGTGAAAAAGGATTGAATTTTTTTAAGTACCAATTGTTATTTATTTAATCAAGACTTTTATGTTTATAAAAACACAAGAGTGATAATTTTTGTTTTAAAAACAATGGCCACTTAAACGTTGTTTTTCAGATAAATGTAGTAAATGAGAAATTAAAAACAAAAAAATGAGACAATGGGAACAATGCTACTTCGTTTTTTTTTTTTATTTTAAAGCTTTGAATTGTGTAAATTATCTTGATTGTTCAGAATGTTGAGAAACTACATGTTCACACTTTTTTCCTTAAAAAAATTAGCATTTATAAAAGGTTTTAAGCAAGTTTGCATGTAATATAATATGTTTGTCAATGTTATCTAAATTATTTCTCAACTAATTATTACCAATTGTGATTAATTTTATTCTGTCGTTTAATTTAAATTTATCCAATATGAAATATATAGTATAGAAAATTATTGGGGATATAATAAGAGATATATGTGTTTCTAGCTTCATGGACTCCATAAAAAAAAGTCATTTTGGGGAGAGGGTTTCAGTCCGAAAGATTTTTTTTGTAGTTAAATATTACGATAATTACTTCGGAAGCAAAAAAGAAACTAAGTATCTATATGAAATGGTGTTTAAGTAATTCTTGAAGTCCTATTAAATGTAATCAGACCAACAATAATACTTTAAGAGATAATTTTTTCATAAAACTTGGTTATATTTGACCATTTTTGGGGAAGGAGGCTTCAGCCCGAAAAACCTCCACCCTCCCCCCCCCGTCGATCCGCCTATGATGAACAGTCTTGTTCAAAAAGGAATGTCGTAAGAAATTCAAATTAAGTATTTAAGATATATATATATATACGCCTCGGACTTTACAGAAATTATTTCATCTGATTGGAAATTGTCCTTTATACTAATGATTTTTCTGAAAAACGGCTCTAACGATTTTGATTAAACTCGTCAACTCGGTGAAAAATTAAGTGATCATTAATATTGTATAGAGTTTTCAAAATTAGGTATGAATGTACTCTCTGAACTCATATTATAAATGTCCTTAACTAAGACTACAATATTACTATTGTAATATTTCTGAATAAACAATAACAAAAAAATATATATATATTTCCAATTTTCTCAATTTTAAGCAAGTTTGTATGTAATATTACACAATTTTCTTATGCGTCCTACCAGATTTTTTTTTTATTTGTAGAAGGATAATTTGGATTGAAGTGCTCGTTTCAATCGATTAATACTATCCATCGATGGATTGAGTGCTGAATTTAGGAACTTTTCCTATTTTTCTGAATGAAATAACTTAAGTTATCTAGTCATAAGAGATCTGAGAATGAAAGCTAATAGTTTAAACATTGAGAGTTGGGACAGCGGCTCCGAAGAGGCGAGCTTAATTTGCACACAATACTCGAGTTCTCCGGAATTTACAATTCAGGTAACAACTAATACCTGTGTAATTACAAGCCGCAGCATTAGTTAGCTTCGTACTGTCTGGGCACGCCTAAGTTCCACTCATCTCAGTATATATTTCTTATATATATATATATATATATATATATATATATATATATATACACACACACATATAAACCTTAGTAGGAGTCAATTATAGTTCGACCGTGATTAGTAGGCAGCCGTAGGGCGAACTCATGCGGCACTGAATAAAAACTAACATTTTGTTTTTCACTAAATCACCGATATTACTATTATGAAAAAAATCTGGTGCTGTGCGCGCATCACACAACTTTCGCTCATCAACCTCTTAGTAGAAAAATGTAAAAAGGGAAAGTGAAAGTAAAAATTATAGACGCAAAATTTATTTATATTTCATTGAGGATATTTTTATTTATACATACAAATTTTAATATTTATATCGCTGTAATTTATACAGTTAAATATTAAATAATACCAACAATAGCATTTATGAAAACCGCATGTGTATATTTATATAAAATTGTCGTAGTCCGTATTATATTAATCTCATGACACGTCTGTAAGCTTGTTCTAATCTTTTGGGCGAGCTCGTATTCCTTTGGTTCCTCAATTACTACTATTCTCGGTTAAGGTCTCTTATTTCACCTTTATGTAATTATAAAATTCTTTCATATTTTATATTTAACTATCCTTCATATTAGAAATTAATGTGTAATGTTCAATCTTTTCAAGTAAAAAAAACTAAAGGGACTTTAGAGAAAGCTAATATTGAAAATTAGCCGTTTAAGCCCTGTTAGAGAACATCAATCAGAATAAAAACTAAATTTTATCTTAAATGACTTAATTTTACACTGAAATAATGAATTTAAAATCGTTAGAGCCGCTTTTGAGGAATTAAAAAAAAAATGTTAAGTCCATGATATAAAGTGCAACTTCCAGTTAGTCGTTTTTGAAGAAAAAGTTGCTGTAACATCCCTAGCATATAAAAACCTTAAATATGCAATTTCACTTTCGTACGACTTTTGGTTTTTCAACTAAATACACAGTTGTTAACACACAAACACACTCACACACACACCATTTTGCGAGAATGGTAAACGATGAATGATGAATTGAAGCTGGATGAGGGATTTCCTCACCTAAAAATATATCGAATTCAAGTCAAGAAGGGATGCCGCTGGGCACTCCTTTCTCTCTCGCCGATCAAGCCATTATTAGTATTTTTCCGCCAGCAGACTCGCTAATTTTCAGTAATCCTGACAGATGTGGATAAAAAAAAAAAAAAAAAAAATATTTTACTCGAAATGTATTTAAGAAGAACACTAGAAACAAATCTATGTCATCCTACCTCACTATAACTAATGTCCAAGAGACAGATTGTTGTGATACTTTTTTTATCGGTTAACAATTTTATAGTTAACAATTTTTTTATCGGTTCTTAAAAGTTATTGAACCGAACAACGTCTAATATTTTTCGATGTTATATCATAGAATAATTTATTAAAATTGATGAAGCACTGACTCATATATTTTCCTTAATATTCTTCTAATACCTGTTGAAAATAATGGAAATATAATATTTTGGAGGTCAGACTAAAACATAGGAAGCATTTATAAAATTATGATGACGGTAGTAATAAATATCGACCAATAGATGTCGTGTTTTAATGATATTATAATTTTCATAATTGTTATCTGATATTTATAATATTTAATGGTTACCCGTTGTCACTTGACAGGGTATTATTAGCAATCATATGATTTATGGCTACCGGATAGTTAACAGATGTATGTAAATTATACTATTAATAATAGCATATGACGTTATAATTATAATCATAGGTATGATAGTTTGGTGACAGGGAGATCGTTTATAGAGGGAAGTTCACAAGCTAGACATATCGTTCTCGTCTGGTTGTATCAACTGCTATTTTACGTTTCATCTTGATCAGAATTAAATCCAAGAAAGTTTGAGCTGAGCTTTGCCGTATATGGAAATGAGGAAATTTCATATTATATATAAATATCAAATTTGATATTAAATATTTGATATTGGAAAACTTTTCCAAAAATTTTTTCTTGTGCTCTTTCTTTCCAGTAATTTGCATGCAGCTCTATTAAATCTCAAATTTCAATCGACAACAAATTATCTAATTATGATCTACAAGACAATCCTGAAAACTATTTGGACCTACGGACTTGAACTTTGGGGGACAGCTAAATTTTTTAACATCAAACGCATCTAACGCATCCTTTCAGTCCTAAGTCCTCCGAACAATAGTCGCACCGTTGCTTCGTTCTATGTAACCAACAAAACTCAACATCATGTACTTAATATTCCATTAGTTCTAGAATTTATCGCTAAAAATCTTACCAAATTCCATCAGAACCTTTTACAAATCATCCAGATTCGCTTGCGCAATCCCTATGTATTTCCTCTCATCCCTACAATCCTCCTCGAAGGTTGAAAGTATATAGTTGTTGAAAGTATTGCGATCGGGTCAAATTTCCGATATGCGGTTTTCGACGGATATGTACGTTTCATAGCGAAGTTTCATAGCGTAATGTAAGTTTACATTATCCTGGTGTCAGAAAGGGTTGAATGAGAGAAAAAAAAAAGACTAAGTGAAAGTAAGAAGATCTCTTGCCCACATCACACAAGCTTCACTATTTTCTCTACTTTTAACAGAAATTATTGTTTGACAAAATTAGGCTATGGCTAAAAGTTTTTGATCAGCAATATTAAAGGAAATTTTTACACTGAATCTATCTTAAGTCGGTTTACATTGCTTTAGTTTATCGAATAAATCGTACTAAAATATTTTCTTTCATCAATTTTCAGGAAAATAAATTTAATTCTTTTTTTTTTTTTTTTTTTTTTTTTTTGAAAGGTATAAAATCTTTTCTGAAATAGATAGGAAGATCGTGTGAATGGACACATCAGATGTTTTTCTATCCTCGCCTTCCACGCCTTTTAGGCTGTACGGGGTTTTATCGGACCAGGGATGAGGGCAGGGGATTAATGCTAGAAAGTTGAATCAAAAGCCTCCCATTTCCATCCCCTCTCTGGCCCCTTGACGTGAACTAGTAATAAATTTTGTAATATTTTTTTCCATCAGGTTGCTGGGAAATACGGTGTTTTTATCACGCGTTAGCCTGCTTGAGCACCCATTATAATTTGTAAAATGGGATTGGTCCGTCGTCTGGTCTTTATAGTAAAAAAAAAATCTTTCGGACTGAAGCTCCCCTCCCCCCAAAAAAAATTAAATCCTGCAATAGTGCCAAGTTGTAAGTTTATTTTAGAGCCACAAAAAGTAAGATATGTCGGTCGCACCTTGTAATCCTTCCTTAAGACATTTTAAAATTAATATCCTTGGAAATAACAAGCAAAAAATAAAAAAAAACGAAGGACCGTTAATCTCACGAGGGGAATATTAGCGTTGTTTAACCGGCGTCAATCATGGGTGTCCTGGAGTTGTTGCCACTTAAGACACAATTGATGTTCGGGGTCCTCAGGATTTGAATAAGGACACGCCGAAGCCTTCATTAAATGCAAAATAAGGCGACTTTGTCAATTATTGAGGAGGCTTTTGTCATTATGTTAATTAATGCCCGTACTAGGTCGGGACTAATTGTGTCAATAATTGTCCTATCGGTATTTAGTACCGCATTGTCTATAGTCAATTATCAGAGATAATGCCGTGATAAGATTGGTGTACTTAAGGGCACTATCTCAGTGTAGCCATTATATCCCGTTTTTCCCAGGTTAAGTTGGCTACTATAACAATATAAAATTATTACGTTTTAACATTTTATTTTTTGTATTGTAGAGGAAAAATCCTTGAACTTTAAGATCATTTATTATCTTTTATATATATATATTTTATTTTAAGAAAAATTACTACTTATTATTCAAAGCCATATTATATTGTCATGGTAACCGTTTTCAAATAAAACTACTTAAATATAAATAAAGGAAAATGAAGGAAATAAATAAATGAAATTACATTCACTCTTATTTATAATATTTAGACTCAACTTTTTCACTCTCCAATCTTAAAAATAAAGTAATTTTGGATAATAACTATATAATCCGAGTTTTTTGCCTAATTAAATAGACAATGTTTGCCTCCCTCCAGATTTAAAACGCCCCAATTCCAAGAGTTATCGTAAATAAAATAATTGATTACGATGAGATGAAGCTATTTACGAATTTTCAGGAGGATGTTAATAATTTGATAAAAAGGAGTCTGTATCACGGACTAATAGTTTAATTTATTATTAGTGTATTTAGGTATGTATGTGATCTTTTATTTATTGATCTTTGAGTTATTTTTATTATTATTTCTTTTTTCACGAATTGACGCCTTTCTCTTCCATAATCTTCTCATCATTTCTGCACGCCTTCGCTTCCTCTCTTTCGACCACTTAGTACCCTTCCGTTTTTCTTTATTTTCCACAAGAACCTTGATTCCTTTTATTTTTTTCCGGATTGTTCCCGATCCAGGCAGTCTTTGTTTGTCGTTTTTTCTGTTTCATCTCTCATTTTTTTTACATATACTCTTACGCTCTTGTCTCACGGATTGTGTCAAAGACTTTTTGGTTTAGTTCCCTTGGTCCATTCCTATCATGTGCCCATAGAATCTTACTCTTCTGGTTCTTATTTCGGTTTCTATATAGAATTTACAATTTCTTTGTAGATTCCCTGTTAGGGTCTTAGCTTGGAGTCTTCCAGGATCTTCTTGGGCCCATAGATTCTCCTCAGAATCCTTCTCTCTATTTTGAGTAATTTTCCTAGCCCATGGAGGCATGTCTCCATCCCGTACAGAATTACTAGTTTTATCACCTTATTTTATTTTCTTATTTTTATGATAGAAGATAGGTTCTTCTTGAGTTGTAAATACTGCCTGTTTGAATTTAGTTTTTGAGTCATTTTATTCTTATTTATTGTATGTATATTATATTGCTGTTTAATTTATTTTATTTATTGTACATTGAATGTGCATGTGATCTCTAAACACTATTATAAATGTCCTTTCTGACAGATTGTAATGTTTAACAATAAACAAGTTCTAATATATATATATATATTTATTACAAGAATAAATATTAAAGTACTTTAATACTTATTTTGTTTTTTACTTACTATAATGGAATTTTTGTCGTATTTTCGTTCATAAATGACTGAAACTGACCTGAAAAGAAAAAAACAAATATTAATTTAGATTTCCATAAAAATGTATTACATGAAAAGTAGTATTTATTCTGAGAAACCTGGTCTACTAAGAATATTGGGATATACCAATACCGCGGATACATAATTAAATTTTTAAAAAAATATATGATGATTTATATCAAATAATTAAGATTTTAATGGAATATTATTATAATGAAGTTTTATTTTTCTATGTAATATTTTCAGTAAAAAATAAAATAAAATATGTAAATATTAATTATTAAAGTTTACAGAATTCCTAGATGCCAGAATAGGTTTTCCTCAGTGGCCTGGTTTAGTAAGGGCGTGGTGAGATGGATATATCAAGTAATTACATATGCAAGTGGGGTTTGTCAGCGCTTGGATTCCACTGATATATGTCTAGTGGGCTTAACTGTATTTCCATAAAGATAGTTTAAATTAAAATGGTTCTTTGTTATATTATGTCAGCTATTACATACAGCCGATACATATTTCTATATAATAATGTTTTTTATATTCATAACAATAGGTGCACATACTATGCAGAAATGTGTAGTAATAAAAAATAAAAAAATTAAGCTACTGACACCAACCTCAAATGATATTAATAAAATTTAATTAAAATCCTGGATAAAATATTAAATTCTTGTAAAAATAACTATTTTTTAAATTTTCGATTATACTTCCTTGGTATATTCCTTTATCAAATATTTACCAACCACCGCCCACCAACAATCTCCTATAATTCATCTCCTCTATCCACTCCCTCTTCACAAGATCTTGACCCTCTGACCTCTATATCCCTCTTTATTGGTCTGCCTCATTTAAAATATTCCTCCTCCTTACCCTCATTAAAAGCTCTTCTTTACCACTTCCTCTTCACAATTTATTGAGACGCCCAATAAATATGTATAATAGTCCGTGGTACAGACTCCTTTTTATGAAATTATTATTATCCGCCTGAAACTTCGTGAATAGCTTTATTTCACCATAACCTACAAATATTTTATTAACGAAAGCTCTTGAAATTGAGGCGTTTTCAATCAGGAGATCCACAAGCTTTGTCTATTTAATTTGGTACTAAAAACTCGTAAATACCCATTTGCTTTTTACTTGAATCGTAAGATATTTTCATCCCAAAATAGAGAAAAAACGTGGTATACGAATATATTGTACCGTTTGGCGTGTATGACATCGTTATTTTGAAATATTGGGGGTGTATTACAAGCCAAATGTCTCAGAATTTGTGTAGACTATTTTTTTCTCATTTTGTGACCGTATTATCTTATCAAGTGAAAAGCAAATGAGTGTTTACGAGTTTTTAGTACCCAATTAAATAGACAAAGTTTGGCAATCTACAGATTGAAAACGCTCCAATTCCAAGGGTTATTGTAAATAAAATACATGTAGGTTACGATTAGATGAAGTTATTTACGAAGTTTCAGGCAGATGTTAATAATTTGATAAAAAGGAGTCCGTAACAAGACTATAATACAATAAGGATTTATGTTTTATTATACGTTTTTGTTTGTTTTGTTTCTTGTAAGAAATATGAGTACATATTTCATGTTACTTTGTACAAAGCCCTCGGTTACAGTGTAATATTATGTTTATTTATCATACCTTCTGAAAAATTATGTTTAGTTATACATCCTTTTATATATATATATATATATATATATATATATATATATATATATATATATATATATATATATAAAATCACAAAGGAAATAATATTCATCACCCTCATTAGTATTAAAATAATTATCAATTATTTGATGTATTTTCTGACTGATTTCTGTAATATTTCTTTCTTGATTTATCAAACTTTGAACCACCTACACTTGTGATAATGATAAATACTTGAAAATAGATAAATTACTCGAAACATATTCTATTCTTTTTTTTGTTATATTTGCCTATATGATTATATTTGAGTTCTGGCATCGGCCAGAGTCCAATTAAGTGTATGTGGCTAAAGCACACTCGATCAATCTCCACTTTAGATACAGTAACGCGTTTGATAGATTAACGCAGGAATCTCTTTGAGTATAGCTGGAGCGACAAGCATGCCCTTTGTCCGATTGTGAATAGGTATGTCTGTCTTGTTATTCTACTTATCTTTAAATTATTTATTTTAATGTATTGTATATAGAATAGAATAGAATAGAAAATAGAACTTTATTCTGGGACTAAGTCCCCTTAGAATAACAAAGATGAATTAATACAAAATAAAATACCAATCTGGCCAAAAACTAAATTAAAAAAATTCTAACGTAATATACATTATTTAAAAAGTAGTATGTAACCACTGAGAAATAAACAAAAAAAAAATATATACACATATATAAACACACGCACATATATATACATACACATACATACATACATAAATGAACATACAATCTTCTCCAAATTTACTTATTATTATGATATAAAAAAAAAAGAAAAAAAAAAGACAGAAAAGAAATTACATATATATATATAATAATACATAATATACATAAGCACAATAATAGCTATCTAATAGAAACATAATTTAATACAAAATGTAATAATATTCATAAAATGATAAGCAAACACTAAGATAAAATAAAATCTCAGGAATAATTGTGGTATAAAGGTAAAAAAGGAACTATATATACGTACTTACTCATATTGCTACACAGTGAGACAAAAAGTATAAAATATAAACTTATATATACATGAAAGAAAAAGCACAACCTGAGGTGAAGAGAAATACAAATAAATAGTAAAATAATAGTAAAAATCATTGCTTATGTTAAGACTTAAACTGTAAGCACCACCAGTTACTTCTCACAAATTCAGTTCATAAAATGAAATTTATGGTTGCGAATCGCCTGTTTGGGATGTAAGGAGATATTGGAAAAGGAGGTATTTGAAGGTTGACAGTGAAGAGGCATGACGGATGTTATGTGGCAAAGAATTCCAATAGGTGACGGAGCGGGCTAAGAAGGAACGTTCATAGGTTTTTGTCTTGTGTGATGGAATATAGAGGTCAGAATCACAGGATCTCGTTTTTATTGAGTGGACTAAAGGTTTCGGCTTGAGGAGACAGTAGATATAGGAAGTTATTATTACCTATATACTTTTAGGTTATTATTTAATTGTTATTTTGCTTCTTTATATTATATATTTTCTATATATACAGTGTGAATGTACCCTTATCTTACTATAACCATTGTTCACATTGTTGCTTCTAGAGCTTAGAAGCGTAAAACCCGGAGGTTATCAACGTCTATGTAATCTCCCTTTCAATTACCTCAATACAAAAGTTATATTGGCAAAAAAATTAAATTTTGTTTTTAGCAAATCATTAACTTTAAACGTATCATCGACCTTATTTTAACTTCATTACTATTTAAAATAACTAATAGTTTTGGTATAAGTCTTAATTTGATTAAATTGATACGTAATAAGAACAGCCTTGAGGAATGTGGCTGTCTGTGAGTACTCTAACAGTGGCATTTTGTTGTAGACTGTTTACTTATCAGAAAATAATGTGATCTGTATGTCCTATCGTTAGTCTAGTTAAGGCAACTTGTCCTCTCTCCATTGTCCACGCGACAGAACATAGAACATAGATTAATGCGTTACTCTAATATAGATAAATAGAAAATACAGTGATTTAACTAGTGTTGTTTAAAATTGGTCTTGCAACTAAGACCAAGGCCACCTAACTGTTGCAAGACCAAGACCAGAAGTGGTAATTTTAAAAAAAAATAAAAATTATGGCAAATTAGTTTCTAATACTTGACAATTTTAGCTGTTATAATGTTGTTATGTTGACAAGTTAATAATTAAGGAAGTTAGTCGGCTGTTCTACATATCATGGGTGATAAATATTCAGGACGTAGTCTTTTTTAAATTTTTTTATTTTTGCCAACGTTTCAACCCAAACATGTGGGTCATCTTCAGGGCTGAAAATGTTTTTTAAAATTACAATCAGAGATATAATAGTATACGACCGCTAATTATAAATAATAAACTATAGTGATTGATGGCACATGAATCTTAACTAATATTGTAATACACATATTAAAATTAAATATTAAAATAGTTATACAAACTAAAAATAAAAAAATAATGTATATAATCCATTTATATAAATTTGTAATATTTTCTCTTACTAACCGTGGTTTGAGCACTGAGGGTGTTCAAGTACTGACACATGTTTGGTAGGTAAGTGAAAAGGTCAGGGGGAGAGGGAGGATTTCCCACTTGTCCTTTTTCAGTTAGCAAAAGGTAAGTAAACATAGTTAGAGGGGAAGGGAGGGTAACATTTATGTTTGTAGAATATACATTGACAAATATTTCAGAAGTGTACAATATTTGAGTTATTTCATATGGTTACAGAAATGTGACTATTGACTATTAAAGAAATGAACATAAGCAAAAGGTGCCAATTAATATAAATATAGCTTAGTTTGATAGCAAGTATACAAGGGTTTGGTGAATAATTTTTATAATAAAGACAATTTCAATGTATGCAAATGATACTTAGGACAATATATTATACAATATTTTAGGACTAACAATATTTATCATAATGTAAGTTTGTATTACATTAAGGATTACATTTTCAGCCCTGAAGATGACCCACATGTTTGGGTTGAAATGTTGACAAAAATAAAAAAAAATTAAAAAACACTGCGTCCTGAATATTTATCACCCATGATATGTTAATAATTGGTATAACCGATATATTTTTGCATTTAACTGCTCTAATTTTTCATTCGGGCTTTGTTAGGTATCTTCTATCTAAAAAAGTACAGTAATATCTCTATAGTAAAAAGCTAATAAGTAACTGCGAGACTGTTGCGAGACTCTTTAGCAAGACCAAGACTCGTCTCGGTCCCGCATTCGGTAGATATAACCTTATCATCATCATAGATTTAACCTTATCAATATATATGTTTAAACATTTTTTTGTGGATTTTATTAAGATGAACAAATGCACTTGGTTCATAATTCGTATGGAATAAAAATGTACAATATAGTATATAATATAATAGAAAATATTTTTTTATTTATTCATTATGTTGGAATAAATCATAAAATCTATGGATAGGTAGATGATATAGCTGTCCTAGAAAGTAATCGAGAGGACATTGAGAAATTCCCTAAGACAAAACAAAATATATGTTCGAAAATTCAATCCCAATAACAGGACCTGCGTAGAATGAAAATCATTCTCGAGAGTAGAAAAATTCAAATACCCGGCTCCACAATAACCTCAATGAATGGCCAACGGGCGGAAATAGACCAGCGTATAACTAGCGAAAACAGAGCTTTATTCTCTCTTTCAAAGATACTGAAATCTCGAAACATCTCAAGAAATCTCAAATTAAGGGTGTACAATAACAGTTCTAATATATGGCTGTGAGACCTCGATACTAATCAGCATCCTAGAGCGTTGAAAGATTTGGAAGTAAAATCCTCCACACTATAACCGGAGCGATTTAGGATCATAGTACTAACAAATGGAGAAGAAAGACCAATAGAGAACTGATTACAGAAATTAATCAAACAGTATCTCATGATATGAAGGCACGGAGGTTAAGATCTTACTCTTTACGACTACCGATACTTTCTTCATTTTGACTCTACAGCTAACGTTCCAACAATGAAAACATTTTCTAGGAAGAACACCTTCAACTAACAATAGAACCATCACAGCCTTATCACATTTGCTCATTAATTATTTTCATAATATATTTTATCTTTTCGTACTTATTTTAATATAAAATTAAAATCATATGGGCTAAATTACTCTTTTCACAATACTTTAAATGTTTATGTTTTGTTGATACAATGCTATGGTAAAGCCAGTTTTCAATATGTGGCTGTGAGACCTGGATTCTAACCAGCATCCTATAAAAAAGTGTTGAATGATTTGAGACGAAAATCCTCCGCACGATAACCGGAGTGATCTGAGATCAGAGTGGAGAAGAAAGGCCAATAAAGAACTGCTTACAGAAATTGATTAATCAGTATTTTATAATATGAAGGCACGGAGGTTAAGATGGGCGGGGCATGTAGTTCGTAGATAGAGTAAACAAAGATGCAGTAGATCTTCGTGCAGATAAATGGAAAGAAATAGACAGGCGGAGATGGAGCAGGTTTGTTAAGGTGGCAAAAACAAGGTCTGTAATGTAAACAAAAAATTCTGGACACAGCTATTTTTAAATAATATAGAAAAAATGCATATGTTACTGCTGCTTTTATACCCAACTTTGAAATAATTTACGTAATAATTTCTTTTAGTACATTTATAGTATATTATATTATAAATTCTAACCGGTTTTATTTCCCGCTAACTAATGACTTAAACATAAGAGAGAGCAAACTGTCATTATTTTCTTAACATAAATCTCTCCGAGCGCACAAGTCCAGAGAGACCCTCCGCGTTGGACTTACAAAAAAATTCACGTCCGGCGGCGAGGAAAAAAATATAAGATGCATCCGCTTTCTAATTCTATTTAAAAATTATACCTGATGCATATTAATATTTTTACTTTCTCCGATAATTTGCAGCTTATTTACCATTTCGTATTTATTTTTAAATTATTAAGTAGAAGAAATATTGATAAAAAATATTTCTAGTAATATACAGGATATTGCATAAGTGAAATAAAATATTATAACAGGTGATAGTTGATCTCAGAAGCTTCGTGATAATTTATTGCAGTTATTTTTGCTGAAAATAAACAAACACACACACACAAAAAAAAAAATCTGGGGTAGTGTTGCCCGAAATTGGTCTTAATCTTATACATTGCAAGACCAAGACCAAGACTGGTAAACAAAAAGTCAATTTATTGAATAAAAATTAAGGCAAAATAGTTACTAATACTTGACAATTTTAATTATCATATGTAAAGAATTAGTATAACAATATACTTTTGCATTTAGTTCTAATTTTTACTTTCACTTACGTATATATGTAATATATAGTAAGTGTAAGTATTGCGATCGAGAAAATTTTTGAATCTGAGTTTTCGACGGATTTATACGTTTTGAGATACCCTGAGTCGAAATGACCAAGTCCCGACAAATGGTCTGTGTGTCTGTGTGTTTGTTTGTTAGCAGTCTAGCTCAAAAACGAAAAGTCCTATGAAACTGATATCACGTATTTAAGATAGGTATATGCCTTAGTTGTGACGGCAACTTTTTCCTTAAAATCGGCTAACCGGAAGTGCCACTTTATATCAACGCTGAAACACATTTTCACAGTTTTCTCAAAAACGGCTCTAACGATTTTGATTAAACTCGGTGTATCATTGTATAATTAAGTGGTCTTTAATATAAATTAGGTCTTATCCCCATTGATGTCACTTTACAGGGCTTAAATGCCCAATGTTCATATACGTCTTCCTCTAAAGTACCTTTAATATGGTTTATTTTAAAAAGATAATTATTTCGCATTATTCAGAGTTACGAAAAAATGCTAAATATAACTTTTGAAAGAATTTGATAAGTTAATAAAGGAGAAAAAAAATAAAAATGCAGAAAAACGTAGCTATAGACTGTAGCGCCTAAACGAATGTACCGATTTCATTGAAACTTCGCTAAAGTCATTTTCTCGACACCCTTCAAATTTATCTATATAACATTCATCAGCGAAAAGAAGCTGAAAAAAAGTTACGAGGGATGGTAAAATTAAATTCCGAATAACTCAAAAAGTATACACTTTTTTGGGAATGTTGTGATAAGATGTTTCAAAGTTATTTAAATTGCCTAAAAAACAAAAGAAGTTTCATCGAAATCGAAGCACTATTAGTAGAGATATCGCGATTTTTAAATATTTTTACTTTCACTTACGTATATATGTAATATATAGTAAGTGTAAGTATTGCGATCGAGACAATTTTTCATTCAGGCTTAGTTAGGTTTCTCCCATCTAAAAAATTACAACAATATCTGTATAGCGATAATCTGATAGGTAACTGAAAGACTATTGCGAGACTCTTGCGCAAGACCAAGACTCTTCTCGGTCTCATATTTGGGCAACTACTCTGGGATGACATAATATTATAAAAACATAATGTATATATTTAGCTACTACAATAATATAGTACTTTTCCAGGGTACTCAATTTTCTTATATATAGTATCTTCAAGGAATATATAAGCCCCAATACTTTCAAATTTTTTATTCTACTTCCAACGACGTTTGGAGCTGATTAGCTCATCATTAAGTCATCAAAAAAATGTTATCTACTAAAATGTATTTCTATATTATAATTTCATTGAACAACTGTTTCTAGTACACCATAAACCAAAAATAACCATATTTCTCGTCTCTATACTTCTTAAATATTTGCGCATTCATTGATGCTTGTCATTCCCGTGCAGTATCCCCTCCTCCCTCTATTGTTTAATATTATCTGCAGTCAGTGTTGCAATCTGGTAAATAAAATATAATTTCACAAAAATTTTACCGAACGCGAACTTATATAGAAGTGTCATGTGTTCCACAATATTGTTTTTTTTTTATTTACGGATTCGTTTTCACCTGTTCTATTATACATATCCGTGACCGACGATTCAAAGGTGATTCTGTAACTCTTTAATTACACGAGCAACTAACGGAAATATCGCATGCCGTAAAACTCTGCTAATTATCCCCAACAATAATTAAGATTCAAAAGCAGAACGACAAAGCCATGGAAAACCTTTCTAGAGCAATTACCTTTCTAGGCTAACTCGAGAATATTCTAGATTACGAGTCGATCATTATCAACACCATAATTCTGGTAAAGCATTTCGTTAAAATCATTTTTTTATTTCCTACCTATACTAGATAAGGAAAGTATTGCGATCGTGACAATTTTCCGATACGCGGTTTTTTCACAGATGTATACGTTTCAGAGTCTCCTGAGTCCGAAAAACACATTTTTAGCCATTGGTCTATCGGTCTGTCTGTCTGTGCCGAGATTTTCTCGGAAATACCGAACCGATTTTGTTCTTCTTTTTTTATTTTGTAGGATCTTGACTACTGATGCCTGTGGGCTAATGAAAAACATGTTTTTCTATTGCAGTTCGAAAACGGCTCTAACGGTTTTGATGAAACTTTGCTATAATGATCTAATAATTGTCCTTTCAATTTTCGTATATGGACTAAATTTCCGAAAAAAATCAAGAAAAAAAGTTAAAAAGAAAAGAAAAATATTTTGGGGCCTAACCCGTTAAGTGTATATTGTACTGTAAAATTCATAATAAAACATTTTAAAGGTAATTAAATTACCAACAAAACAAAAAAATCATCGAAATCGAACTGGTATTAACGATGATACAGCGTATTCTATTTTCTACATATGTTTTAATTTATTACTTTCCTACCTATACTACGTAAGGAAAGTATTACAATCGGGTCAAATTTCCGATATACGGTTTTACACGGATCTATACGTTTCAGAGTCCCCTGAGTCTCCGTCTAAAAACACCGTTTATCCTGTTTTTTTTTTTTTTTTAAGGTAATGAAATTCCTTACAAAACTATATAAAATATTAACGAAGTTACAGCTATTCAATTTTGAATGTAAGATTATGGGTTCATATCCTGGTGTCAGAAAGGGGTGAATGAGAGAAAAAAGGTGACTAAGTGAAAGTAAGAAAATCTATTGCCCACAACACACAAGCTTCATTTCCTCATATTTCCTCTACTTTTAACAGAAATTATTGTTTGACAATACTAAGCTATGGCAAAAAGTTTTTGATCAGCAATATTAGAAAGTATTGAAATTTTTACACTGATCTACCTTAAGCCGGTTTACATTGCTTTAGTTTATTGAATAAATCGTACTCAAATCTTTTCTTTGATCAATTTTCAGGAAAATAAATCTAATTCAATTTTTGTTTGTTTCTTAATGGACTTATTTAAATATATAAAAACTTTTCTAAAATAGGTAGAAAAGTCGTGTGAGTGGACACACTAGATTTTTTAAATTATATTGGAACAATCGTCAGCTTTAGCTGCTTCACCTGTACTATAAATAGAGAACTACGCGATTTTAATTTTAAATAAAATTGCACTCTTGAAATACAGGACGGTTTTGATAACCTCACACGTAGATTTTATGGCTTGTAATGGAAAAATTGTACAAGATAACGGAAATATAAGTATTTTATTAAAAATAGTAAACTTCCACTTAAAATATTTCATAGATATTATAAAAAAATGATATTTCTGATTTAAAAATGTAATACTTTAGAATTATTGTTAATTGTAAAACTATTATTCAAAAATAATGATCAGGATGTTTTTATCACTAATCATGTCCAAAAATAAAAATTGCTCTTAGTTAAAATCACCAAATGGTTTTTAAAAATGTTAATCAGATTTGATTTTGAATTTTTTTTTTTTATGAATGAAAAATAAAATGGGTGCAAAAAATTTCCCAGTAAAATAAAAATAACGTATTCCATATTTGGTTTTGAAATTAATGAAGTCAAGCCTGCATACATTGAAATATGCTTATTTAAATTAATTAAAGAAAAACTTATCCTTTTCAGCTGATAATAATCCAGAAAATCGGACATCCCATCTGATCTCGACTGCAAAATTCATATATAAAGATATTCTTCTATTTCTGAATGACCTATTAGTATTAATATTTTCTGTTTAAAGACACTAAAATACTAATTCGACACAACTAAACGAAGTATTTTAAGTATTATGTACTGAGAAACAGAACCATTTTCATTTCGTTTCTTGTCAGTCAACTTTAACTTTTTTTTCTTTCTTGTTCGAATTAACAGAGGTTTTGGATTACTAGAGATTTGGGTTAAAATATAAAAATATCGGGCGATGAGTCTAAACAATAGGTGGGAGGGTTATTGATTAGTTCGAACAATGTTGTTACTCCCAAAAGGCTCTTCTACAACACTATTTTTAATTATATTCAAAATTTTATCCCTCTAACATAATTTGAAGGTGTTGTAGAGATGAGCAAATCTTTATCGGGAAAGTATATGTTTTCTTGCGCCTTGCTGATCTTTATCAGCCATAATCTATGGATCGAGACCGATTAGTAAGTGACCTTGAACTCGAGTGAGTCAGTAGGGAAGACTCTCTGCTTAAGTGATTCTGTTATCAATCGGAAGCAACGTGATAGAAAGTGACTTCATCCAGGTTGTTTTTATTTTAGCAAGCAAGTACCTTAACAGTCCTAATTAATTTTCATACTTTTAATCATATTGTTAACATTCGCCTGAAATGTCGTTAATGGTTTCATCTTATCATAACCTATAATTTTTTTATCTACGAAAATTGTCAAAATGGGGCGTGTTCTCATTTAATTAATTAATCCAATGAAGTAATAAAATCACATGAATGCCTATTTACTTTCCACTTAAATCTGATGATAATTTGATCATAAAATAGAAAAAAAAAAAAGGCGACCTACAAAAATATTAGGCCGTGTAGCCACATGGTCTCGTAATTTTGACATGATTTAGATGGAGGTCACCTCAAATGGCCCAATATTTTTATAGGCCACCTTTCCAAAGAGAGAGTAAAGTAGTTTGAATCGTTTGTTGAGTGTCTTACGTTTTATTTCAATATGCGGGTCCCATGCCATCCTTCTGTCAAAAGTGGATCAAATGTAAAGTACGTTTGAGGAATTTGATTGTTGTCAATATAAACTGGAGGGCAGGTGTTTTTTTCGAAGAGTAAATGTTTTATGTTTGGATTTGTCATGATTAAATCGAATTTTCCATAGTGTGAACCAATCCTGTAATTTTATTTTATTTTTTAAATTTAATTTAAGACGTTTTGTATTATTGTATTTTAGTTATATCTATTTCTTTCCGTTGTATTACATTTAATCAGCTGTTCAATATAACCTTCCTTAGCTGTTGTTAACAGAACTTTCTATTTCCTTCAGTATGTATTTAGATGGCTTCTAAAGAAATTTAGAAAAAAAAAAAATGATTGCAGTAGACATTTCGCTACTGTAATATTTTATTTTATTTTTTCTTTCTGTACATAAGTGATCTTAATTTTTCTGCCATGGTGATGCCTGAATGGGCAAAACATCGGCAATTTAACTATTTACCTATACCTTGGAGACTCATGAGTTTGTTTTTTCTATATACAACATTATTAATAATTATTAAATTTCTAAAAAATGATTTATACTGAAATAAACCTGATAAGTAAAATTTGTGTGAAGCAATGCACAAGAGTTTTTTTTTTTTTTTTAAGTAGATAAGTAAATAGATAAATAAAGAAAATGGATCTTGGAAAAATATTATAGTGTATAATATTGCAATTTATATTTAATTGAGCGCCTGAATTTGAAAAAATAAAATTTAATAATAGCTCTAATTGTATCATAACCTATAAAATCATTAAATGTTTTAGTTATTTGGCAATAATAACTTCCAATTGGTAACAATTGAGTATATTTCTATTATCAACGTTACATGTTAACAAGTTAGTTGACGTTTCGGGATATTTATTACCATCTTCGGAACTGCAATTCCAATACTCTTGTGGATGAGAGGCTTAAATTTAATAATAATAATTTTTTTTTTTTCTTTTTTTCCTGGGAAGTTGTCAATTTAATTTAGTTGCTTAGCAATAATAACTTCCAATTATTAACAATTCGAGTATATTTTTAACGTTACATGTTAACAGGCTAGTTTACGTTTCGGGACCTTTTATTCCCATCTTCAGAACTGCAATTCCAATACTCTTGTGGATGCAAGGCTAAAAATGTTTTAAGTTACAATATTGTGCTTGTTACATTACATATTTTTACTATGTTTTTTACAATAAATTTGTAATGACCTTAATTTTAATAATAATAATAATGTGCTCCATCGTCAATTTTCTAATTTATGTTCTAAAATTTATCATCTAGAGCAACATCCTCCTTTTGACCAATAATTGGGTTTCTGCCATAGTGAAAATTTGACCTTTGGATCTAAATGTTTTATCTGACTATTTCGATTGTTGTTGTTAGTGTTTATTTTATGTGTCTGTGATTTCACTTCTATTAAATTTTAATTTTGTTCAATATGTCTGTATAATGGGTTCCTAAATGTTTAGTGTCTGTTTTGTAGTTGACTGTTGTTTTTTGTAATGTGTATTGCTTCAAGTAATTTTCTATTGGTGTTTTTTGGTTCTGTGCCTATTATCTGTGGTTTGTTAAAAATATACTCGAATTGTTAATAATTGGAAGTTATTATTGCCAAGCAGCTAAAATAATAATAATGTGCTCCGCCGTCAAATTTCTAATTCATGTTCTAAAATGTATCATCTAGAGCAACATCCTACTTTTTTTGAGAAAAAAAAAATAAATAAAAAAAAAGCAGGATATTGCTCTAGATGATACATTTTAGAACATGAATTAGAAATTTGACGATGGAGCACATTGTTATTATTAAATTTAAGCCTTGCATCCACAAGAGTATTGGGATTGTAGTTCCGAAGATGGGAATAAATATCTCGAAACGTCAACTAACTTGTTAACATGTAACATGTAATATACTCAATTGTTACCAATTAGAAGTTATTATTGCTAAATGGAGTTCCCTCGCCTGATTGTATATAGGTATGCATGTGTTTTTTTTTTCTTAGTTTTAATTTTCTTATTTTTTAGGTTATTTTATTTTATTGTCTATTGTATATACTTTTGATTATTATTTTGTTCTATTTATTTTATTTTTTTGTACATATAGTGTGAATGTCATCCTACCTCACTATAACTAATGTCCAACAGACAGATTGTTATAATACTCTATAATAAAGAAATTAAAAAAAAATAAAAATTATTGCTAAATAACTAAAATAAATAAACAACTTCCCAGAAAAAAGAAAGAAGAATTAAATGTTTTGAAGATGGAACAAGAAATTTCAAACGGAAACAAAGAAAATTTTCTTGTAAGAAACAAGAATACATAAAAAAAAAAATGTAAAAGAGAAAAAAAAAGACAAAGCATTAATAGCGGTAGATAGGAGCCGGTTATCCCCAAGATGAACGACCAGCTACTTCCGGAGATGTTAGTAAAAAATATGAATTAGGTAAATGTCATTTCCGAAAGGAGCTTATCAACGTTGGCGGTTACAAACGACTTCCGCTCACGATAAATTTCCTTCCCCCCCCGGGTTTTTATTCTGAAATGTTTGATGGGGTCGGAGTTTGTTCGGTGGGGTCCGAGAAGTGTACTAGCCGCATGTTCTCTAATGTCGGTCGGTGGCCATGTGTTGGCTCTAATCGTAGGCCTCGGGCAGTCGGAGTTTAATTACACGGTCCGCGGCTGTCGGCGACTGTCGAACGGCAACTGCCGCGTCTCTGATTGAAGAGATCTTGCGTTCAAGATTATGCAATCATCAATCATGCAGATCATTCACGCACTAATCTCATTAGATCCAAATAATATTTGTTTGATTTTGTATATTAATATTATAACCAGGACCCGAATATTTATGCTGTAAAAATTCACAAAAAATAGAATAGAAAAAAAAATTATTGTGGGACTAGGTCCCTTATGAACAAAAAACAATTATGGACAAAAAATAAAAACTCCATCTGGCCAAAAATTACATTAATAAAAATTAAATAATATATACAGTATGTTTAGTGAAAGTAAATTATAACAAATAAAAAAGTAACACTATTTAAAAAAAAAAACATTATTTGAATGAAAAGAAAAACAGAGATCTGATAAAATAAAAAACAAAATATTATAAGCACTATAGGTTAATTTTTTTTTTTATTTTTGTCCTGCGCTGCATGGCACCTAGCAAATTTGATGTATTACTGATTAATACAAAAACTGATGTATTAATCAGTTGATGTATTACTGATTAATACAATTAATAACAAAATGGCATTCTACTCTGGGTGATATCGATATTGATGGTAATATGTTTGAACAGGTAGAGAAATCAGGTATCTAGGTTCTACGATAACAGAAAAAACGGAACAGTGAAGAGAGTTAGGTTAGGACGTGAGGCGGGAAATGCTGTTATTTTTCTTGACAAAAACTACTGAGTTCGCGCCTTCCTGTCCCGAAACCTTAAAAATTAGAATCTATAAAACAATTATCTGGCCTAAGTTCTTTATGGATGCGAAATTGACGCTTACATTCTGAGGGATGAGCAGGCGTATTAAGGTTTTGGAAAATAAAGAATTGCGTAGAATATTCGGACGAAGAAGGATGAGTTTAAACCGGAGAGTTCAGACGGTTACACAACGCCGATTGCGTGAGTGTACCCGGATAATATAATGAGGTAAATTTCATCGCGGCGAATCAAATGGGCTTGTAAGTTGTTGGGCTTAGTAACGAGAGGGAATTCCTAAAAGGTTAAATGTGCGGTGCCGAATGGTAAGCGTCCGGGGGTGAACACGAAGCGAAGGGTGGGAGATTGCATTAAAGCCGATCTGAAGGGACTGGGTTTGGACGGCGAACGGTGGAGAGAGGTGTGTAATAAGCGATTGGTGGTGTCGGCATCGAACCTTCGGGTTCGCTAAGCCTTTTATTATTATTATTACTGATTAATAGTGTTGCCCAAATGCGAGACCGAGTCTTGGTCTTGCAAACTCAGCCTTGGTCTTGCGAACTCAGTCTTGGTCGCGGTCTCGATCTTGTGCAAGAGTCTCGCAACAGTCTTGCAGTTACTTATAAGCTTATTACTATAGAGATATTACTGTAATTGTTTAGATAGGAGAAACCTAAGCCCGAATGAAAAAGTAGAGGAGTTAAACGCGAAAGTATATTGGTTATACCAATTATTAACATATAGTAACTAAAATTGTCCTAATCTAGTATTAGGAACTATTTTGTCTTAATTATTTAAAAAATCGAATTTTTTTACCAGTACTGGTCTTGGTCTTGCATCAGTTAGGCAGCCTTGGTCTTGGTCTTGCAAAGTGCAAGAACAAGACCGATTTTGGGCAACACTACTAATTAGTTGTGAGTTTTCTTGATTAGCTTCATTTTGTATTTATTATATAGGTCTCTCGGCCATTTTCTTTTTAATCTGCGTCGATCAGGTAACAAGGAGCGGGAAATAGAAAGGACTAATGGATTAAAGCGATTTACAATTGAAGAGTGAAATGAAGTATATTTGTCTTTGGATGTATGATTTTACTGTTGGAATGTTCAAATCGTTACATATAGTGATATTTGAAATGTACCAAGGTGCGTTTACAATTTTTCGTAAAATTTTTCCTCACTTCTCTTCAACAATTTCTCCACTATCAATTTTATCAGATAATAGCCTACACAGAATATCAAATAAAATTAAAAAGTACAATCCATTGTATAATGAAATGAGTACAGGACTTCTCTCTGAATGAACAAAGGTGTTATAAATAGACCTAACACGTCTATGAGATTCGACTTCCTGGTTTTACATTTTCCTTTTTCTTTCTACCTTTTTTTCTTATCCCCAAACATATAATTGAGCGAAGAAGAAATAGAAGACAGAAGACACGATATGTGAGAACAGAAGACATTTCACGAACCGTAATGAGGTGCTATGAGATGTTTGGAAGCGGGCCAAACTGTTCGATGCGATTGAAAACAGTTGTCGCTGGCTTTCATTTTTAACTCCCAATTCCTCAAGTTATACTTTGACACACTCACATTATAGTAGAAATAATTATTCCCCAATAGACAAGAAAATATAATCGTATTTAGGTCATTACGGTGTGAATGTGTTTACGGTGTGAATGTGTTCATTTATCAATATAATTATTGTCCCTGTGACAGAATATTATATGTCTAAATAAATAAATAAATAAAGGTCATTGCATACGATGTAAATAATGTATTTTAATATGTACTTCGAGATGATATGGTTCAATTCAATTTTCAACGACATTTCGTAGGTGTTATTCCTGTATTTCTATTTCGAACCTTTACAACTAAAAAACCTTTTTGATCAGGGAGAAATTTTTAAATGTAACCATATTCACTGCTATCTAGAAAATCTCAACTTTTATTTGAAAACAAATTACTAATCTACAAGACTATTCCGGAACCTATCTGGTACTTAGTGTTTCCCAAAAGCACTTTGCAAGACCAAGACCAAGGCCGCCTAATTGTTGCAAGAGCAAAAGCAGGACTGGTAAAAAAAAATAGATTTTTTAAATAAAAATTAAGGCAAAATAATAACTAATACTCGACAATCTCAGTTACTATATGTTAATAACCAATATACTTTTGCATTTAACTCTTCTAATTTTTCATTCGGGCTTAGTTAGGTTTCTCCTATCTAAATAATCACAGTAATGAGCTAATAATTAACTGCGAGACTTTTGGGCAAGACCAAGACGGTAACCAAGACTGAATTTGCAAGACCAAGACTCGTCTCAGTCTCGGTACACACTACTGGTACTGGACATTTAATTTTCTAATATGAGACGACGCAGTCCTTCACACTATAGTAAATGCTCCATTATATGTAGTAAGCAAAATTTCATGAATTAAATATCCCATTTGTCCTTGACCTTATAGAAAAAAACAACAACTCCATATTCCATCATTCCCTATCTAGCTCCATTCATCCCTACAATCCTCCTCGAGCATTGAAGCGGCACTGGCCCAGATACCTTTTGTAAATACACATATATTGGAATTCTGGCAGTGATCAGATTCTCTTCACAAGACATAAATTTAAATCATCCTCACTCGATCTTCACTGGCTTTAGTACAAGTGAAGCGGTTGGGAGAGTAGCAGTCTTCTTGATTCCTACTTTTCATTTTATAGATGAGGGGACAACTGGAGTTCTGAGTTCCCTTGCCTGATTTGAAATAGTGGATATAGGTGTTATAGTGTTATTTTATATTACTTATCTTTAGATTCTTTTCTTTTTATTTATTGTACATACTTTCTGATTATTATTTGTTTGTTACTTTAATATTGTATCATTTTGTTTATTTATATTTTATGAGGTCTAAAGTATTCTTTCCTTTGTATAACCAATGTCCATATTGTTAGATAATATTATATTCCTCAGTTAAAAAAAAAATATTGGATCGATTAAATCACATGCGGTCACTTCGGCGGATGATGTAACATTAAGGGACATAAGTGAAGGACCTGTCACTAAATTTCGTTAACCGATTTTAATTAAATTTTTGAGGAAATTTTTTAGGTTAGTATCTAGATATTTATATAGATAAATGGCGCAAAATTATTTTCCTTGTTGAAACTTTATCATCTACATCAATATATAACCTATATCTCAAAAACATGCGGTTAGATTTGGTTCGAAAATGTGTTAAAAAAGTTTTGAGGAATTGTTAAAAAATTAAGCATTATCACGTTAATCCAATTTAACGTTCTACGTCCTCTAATATTTCTGTAAATTTATTTCCCTTCTTATGGTTATATTTCATTAATTGTACGAACCTGGCAAGAAGAAAAACTAATGGACTCACAATGATCAATTTAACGACCACTGCTGACTGGAGATTGGAATGCAAAAAAATCCTAAATGAAAAATGTCAATTCAAGTGGAATCTACGAATAAATTGCAAGAAATCAAAAAAGATACCAAACCGTGGACGACCTCTTTCAGAAAGAACAGGAAAGAAGAAACAATTTTAACTCGGCTTAGAATTGGACATGCAGCCTTTACCCATGGCTACTTAATGAGAGACCTGGAACCACCATTTTGTAAAACATGCAACACATCACTTACACTGAAACACATTGTAACAACTTGCAGACTATACTCTGACACCAGAACAAAACATAATATACCTTCCAACATATCTGAAGCCCTTTCAGATGACGAAGAAAAGATACAAAAAGTGTTTGAATTTATAAAAGATATTAAATTTGTACACCTAATTTGATTACATCTAAAGCCGCTAATGACCCGATCGGGTAGATGCGGAATGTAAAAATAAATAAATAAAATTAATTGTACGATTCGGGTCAAATTTGTGAGAAAGGGTATATTTAGATCTTTATAGATATAAAGTAATAAATACAAAAAATAAAATAAATTTTGGAATAAATAAATCTTGGAAAGATGTTTTATATTTATTTTATCTTTTATTATTCTTACATAAATGTAATCTTGTTCTGTTAATGATGCCTGAAACTTTGGCAGGTCAGTTGTTGCGCTGTATGTTAGAAACTTGTGATTTTATAGTTTGGGTTTTTTTTTTTATTTATGTACTAATTACTTTAAGTCTTTTTTTGAGTTCTATGTTTTCTTATAGTAATTGGATACGTACATTTGGAAAACGCAAATACTAGTTCCTCCCGCAGGCTAACCGATATTACTAATACAGCTCGATGATAAATCAACAATGCTGGCCGAAGAGGACGACAATGGGAAAGCATCGTTAGCCCGAGTTCCCATCTGCCCGCCGCCATTAGGCCAATTGTCCCAGCGCGGATTTACTTGCATAAGGAATCAGGGCATTAATCATGCTTGCTCTCTTTGTGGGTGCGCGTATGCAAATGGGGGGGTGCGCCTCCGAAACAATGCGCTCAGGGGTAAACGCACCGCGATCTGTTTCTCTTTGTTTCCTTCCCTTCCGAATCGGCGCTTCTGTCCAGTTGCGAGCTGCTCCTCTATGTAATAGGGCGGCCAGGACACGTGATTAGGAAAAGGGGGGAATGCTAGAACACAAATAATTATAACTTTATATATGTATATGTATATATATATATATATATACTAGTAGGGCCGTACGAATTCGCACTGCATATTGTTATGAAACGCCAAATTAATAAGAAAATAAAATAATTCAACGTATCAAAAGATAAAGAAATCAAATGTTACTTTATCGATAAATATAACGACAAAGGAAACAAAAATTAATTTAAATCTTCATTTTTATTTGGGAGCAACATGTTTACAAATTTAAATAAGCTGTATATTTGCTAAAAATTGTCCGATTTCGATGATTTTTTTTTCATCATTTAGTAATCTTTTTTATAATCATGGGCATAACTAAGGGAAAAGTGTGTAATTTTTTAGATATTCGCAAATAAATTTTTCTATCATAACTTGTTTGCCTGAATTTTTGGGGGTGATTGGACTATTTTGCCCGCCTGAAGGAGAAGGAAGCCTTCGAAATTGGTGGCTCAATCTTGAAATTTGGTGAAGAATTGACGATGATATGGCTTGCCTCATATAAACTCCTCCTCTCTCGATCATAGAGACCTCAAGTCGACGAAACGAGACATGTATCTAATGACGGTAGTACAATTAATGTAAGGTTGTGTGGATGCGAACCCCATGCCTTGCGTTATCTCGAAAATAGTACGTTTTTGGCCTTAAAAACGCAGGATCCGATAGTTCTGGAGGAACTATCTGGGTCTTGCTGTACGCATCAAAATCTTCAAGATCCAATTTGTCCCGTATCGATCTACAGGTAGGTTTACATGTTTGTATCGACTTTATTTATTTTAGAAAGAAAAACAAAAGTAGAGAATACGATTCGCTAACCCCGTGAAATTCTGAGTACCCCATTCATGGTATTTGAGCATGACAGTAGCTTTTGTTTGGTACAAAATCGATTTGAGACCTTACTGTAATAATATATGTATATGGCTGCTATCCCTAACCAAATTTTCTTCATTTAAATCATTTGAATATGAAAATATACTTCTTACAACATGCATTCCTCGTTATATTTTCGATCGAGGAACTAAATGGGACAGATGACGAGGCAACAGGTGCTTTTTCCAGCTAAGGCCGCGCATACGAAAATAACAATAAATAAAGTTGAGGGGCCCAGTATATTGTCACTTCCTCCCGATATGGTCCCTGGCCTCTTTTCACGAGTCGAGTGCTCATTCTTTTAAAAGGCCAGGACAATAATTATATTCCGAAGCCAGGATATTATTTACCACGAGTTTCAATGTCTCATATTCAATATTCCAGTGAACAAATGACAGTGGGAAATTTATTAGAAATAAACGTATAAGCGATATTGGTTTAATAGGCAGTGTAATGGGTCTTTGCGCCTCCTATTAGAAGCATAGTGCTAAATATAAAAATAAAATTATTTATTTTATTCTTTTGTTGAGAAGTTGTTGAATACCTTAACTCAACAAAAATAGTATAGTCCGTAGTACATACCTCTTTTTATCAAATGATTAACATCTGGCTTAAACTTCGTAAACAGCTCATGTAACTTCATTAAAAAACATTCCTGGTTTTTGATCTTATATTTAGTGTAAAACTGATTTCGAGCCTTCTCGTAATAATATATGTAATAATGCATTGTTATTGATGTTTTTACCATAATATTTAACCATCTCTTTTGTCTTATTTTGTACATTTTATTAAATGTGTTATCCATAGCTACTACTTCGCTCGATTAACAATTGGATATCTGTATTAACCACTATGCGTTTGTATTTGTACTTGATTTTTTTAAAAATGTATTTATAATAAATTTTTTGTAAATGTTTTTTTTTATAATTATTTTTTTTTTTTTTTTGTCTATAAAATATATATTTGCGCCTGTCCACAATAAGTTGACAATCAGCAAATGTGATGACGATAATGATATAATGACATGACAGGCATGGCAAAGGAAAGTACTCAGCAGTACCTCTTCCCTAACTTTTTACAATTACTTAGGTTGTCTAAGGAAGGAGATCCCTCATCCAACGCCTTTTTAGTCTCCTGCTCATGTTCTGAGGTATGTCAGCTGTGGCCATGTCTCCACAGAAGGATGGACAAAGAGCCTGTAGTCAGCTGATTAGCGGCCATTTTGTGGATACATGGCTTGAGTCACCTGTGCAAGCTGTTGGAGGATACTAAACAGGGGCTGTATGAGGGAGTTTAAACCATTGAGTAATATAATAATTTTATAATTATTAGATTTGTTAATTTTTTTGTGTTTTGATATTAAATATCAGAATAATGTTATTTGAGAATATCGATTTTATAGTTTACTGTTATTTTTTGTGATGTGGATGGCTTCAAGTTGTTTTATATCGTTATTTCTTAGTTCCATGTCTATTAGTCCGTGGTACAAACCACTTTTTATCAAATGGTTAACATCCAGCTGAAACTTCGTAAATAGCTTCATCTCATCGTAACCTACAAATATATTATTTACGAAAATTTTTGGAATGGGGCGTTTTCAAGCTGGAGGTCGGCAAACTTTTTTTATTTAATTACACGATAAAAACCAGTATCTACCCATTTGCTTTCCACTTCAATTGTAAGGTAACTTGAGCACAAACTCGGGAAAAAAGGTGGCCTTCAAAAATATTTAGCCGTTTGTCACATATAACTTCTTTATTTTGACAATTTAGTGTAGTGACAATATTTTTGAAGGCCACCGTTTTTATCGACTTTGTGCTCAAGTTATCTTACGATTAAAGTGGAAAGCAAATGGGAATTTACATGTTTTTAATACCTAATTAAATACAAAAAGTTTGCCAACCTCCATTTCTAAACGCTCCAATTCTGAGAATTTTAATAAATAAAATATTTGTAGGGTAAAATAATATGAAGCTATTTACGAAGTTTCAGCCGGATGTTAATCATTTGATAAAAAGGGGTCTGTACCACGGACTATTAGGCATGGAACAATATAAAAAATAACAATATAATACTTGAAGCGACCCATATAAAAAAAAATCTGATATTCTCAACAATACGAAATCACAATAAAATTAACAAATCTAATAATTACCTAAAAAACATACATACAGAAAATAAAATAAATAATCAAGCACAAAGTACAAAGACAAACGCATAGTGGTTAATACAGATATTTAATCGTTAATCAAGCGAAGTAGCTATGGATAACATATTTGATTAAATGTATAAAATAAGGAAAAAGAGATGGTTAAATATTATAGAAAAAACATCATTAAAAATGCGTCCCCACATATATTATTGCAATAAGGCTCCAAATTGGTTTTGCACTAAATATAAGTCCCTGTCATGCTCAAAAACCATCAACCTGGAGACCGTTGGATTCAGAATTTCACGGGGGGTTATCGAATCGTATTCTCCACTTTCGTTTTTCTTGCTAGAATAAATAAAGTCGATTCAAAAATTGCTTGGCTTCAATACTGGAACAATGGTAAGTCTGTTGATCGATACGAGACTAATTGGGCTTTGAAGATTTTGATGCGTACAACAAGAACTTAAGGCCAAAAACGTACTATTTTCGAGATAACGCAAGGCATAGGGTTCGCATCCACACAACCTTATGTTAAATGTAGTACTGTCATTGAATACATGTCTCATTTCGTCGACTTGAGACCTCTATCATCGAGAGAGGAGTTTATATTGTTGATCAAAGGTGGTTTTTGTCGGCAAGCCACGGCATCGTTAATTCTTCACCAAATTCCAAGATTGAGCCTACAATTTTGACAAGGAGCCTTCTGCTTCAGGCGGAAAAAATAGTCCAAACAAAATGTTATGAAAGAAAATAAATTTTATTAGCGAATAACTCAAAAATTACACACTTTTCCCTTGGGATATGCCCATTATAAAAAAGATTATTTAATTCCCTACAAAATGGAAAAAAAAAACCATCGAAATCGGACAGTTATCAGCACAAAGTACAACTTATTGGAATTTGTAAACATGTTGACTCCAAATATTAATGAAGTTTTAAAATAAATTTTGTTTCCTATATCGATTATATTTAGCAAAAAAGTAGCAATTGATTTCTCTATCTCATAATGCGTTGCATAATTTAATTTTTTTATTAATTTTTCATTTGATCACTGAACAATGTATTCAAGTGTGGAACTTAAAAGAGAAATCGGCAGTGGCCTCGCGACCTTTTGTAGATTGTATACATTGAAGTTCTGGCAATGGCCAGATTCTTCACTCAAGACATGATTGTATGTGGCTAAAGTGCTCTCGATCAATCTCCGCTGGCTTTAGTACCAGTGACGCGGTTGGGAGAGTAGCGCAGGGTTCTCCTGGAGTCCAGCTTTTCCTTCCATAGTTTATATAGGTATGCATGTGTTTTTTTTTCTTAGTTTTAATTGTCTTATTTTTAGGTTATTATATTTTATTATCTATTGTATATACTTTTGATTGTTATTTTGTTCTATTTATTTTATTTTTTTGTACATATAGTGTGAATGTCATCCCACCTCACTATAACCAATGTCCAAGAGACAGATTGTTATAATACTCAATAAAGAAATAAATTTAAAAAAAAAAGAAGAGAAATAAAAAAAAAATATATATATAAATGAACACAAACAAATATTGTTATCATATTATATGGGTTTTAAAGATACACCAATTGATTAATAAGTATGCTGTGTATTTAGGAAACCTAAAATAATTTAGTAGCAATCTTGTATGACAATAAAGTGTGCCTTTTGTTATTCTGTGGTTCAAATTTATAATGATGGAATAGAAAATACTAATTGTAAGTACTGCAACTGCGAGAAAAAGCAATTGAAAAAATTTGCAAAACATTCGGTTCCATATCTAAGAGCTCTTGGAAAATATCTATACAGGCGTGTTCCGCGAACGCTCACTAAGCAGATGTTCATATCTGTGTTGGTTGGAACACTTGTACAAGACAATGGGGCTATGCTCGAGCCAATTGTAGCCCGTGCTACGGTTCCGAGTACCTCGCTGTACTCAGAATGTAGTAACGTTTTTACAAATAACAGTTAAATTTGTAACGAGTAATGAGTTTCAAGATCCTTTAAAAAAAAAAAATTTGGAAAAGGGAATGTGGGATGGAGACATGGACATTATTCCATGAGAGGGGGGAGTTCTTCAGTTCATTACCTGTAAAATATTGGGTACTCTTGAAACTCTTGGAATTAGGGCTTTTTAAATCTGGAGGGGGGCAAACTTTGTCTATTTAATTAGGTAATAAAAACTCGTAAATACTCTTTTGCTTTCTACTTGGATCGTAAGATAATTTGATCCCAAAATCGTGAAAGAAAGTGGCCTTCAAAAATATTGAGCCGTTTGGCGTGACCTACACCCCCAAATTTTCAAAATAATGAGGTTATATAGGACAAACGGCCCAATATATTTGTAAGCCACCTTTTTTTTTCAATTTTGTGATCATATGTTACGATCCTAGTTGAAAGTAAATGACTATTTACGAGTTTTCAGTACCTTAAATCGAAAAAGTTTGCCCCCCTTCAGATTGATAACACTCCAATTCCAAGAGTTTTCGTAAAAAAAATAGTTGTAGGTTACGATGAGATGAAACTATTTACGAAGTTTCAGGCGGATGTTAATAATTCGATAAAAAGGAGTCTGTACCACGAAATATAATGAAACTGTTAGGTCATTAATAAAAATGGCAAATATATTATACAATAACATTTATTGTTTGCATGAAAAAAATAATTTTTATTTCACCTTTCATAAACCGAACGAACTCCTTGGTCATATATAAAGTTATTGTGTATCCGAGATATTTAAATTTTTCTACTTTCGGAAATGATTTTCCTTCGTTATTGGGATGGAATTTTCGGCTTATTATCATATATTTTGTTTTATCTTCATTTACTTGTAGGCCGATCTGTTCTGCCTCTCTTATCATCGATTTTATGATTTATTCCGACGTGCACTCCTCCATTTTCCTGTGAGGTTGTTCTTATCACCTTCCCCAAGACTAAAAATATAATATTATATTGTATATACCAATGAATATGTTTCGTTGATGTCACTTGCATTAAGGAAAATGATAAACTGTCTTATGTGAGTTAGTTTATTATAAAGTTTCGTTATAATTTTATATGTGTGCTGAAGAACAAAAACAAAAAGAAAACAAACCAAAAGAAAAGGAATATATTAGAAACTACTATGTAATTAGTAAAGTTAAGCGGGGATTACTCGCACCTGCTATACATTTTGGATCACACGCAGAAGTAATTGTTTAACATGTCAACATCGAACAATTATTAACAAGAAAAGGATGTACTTATACTAATTTACATCGCTACTAGTTTTCAGTATGTATATGTTTATAGAATAGAATAGAAATATCAACTTCATTCTGGAATAACGTTCCTCAAAAATAACAATATTGTTTATACAAATTAGCAATACATCTGGCAAAAAGATCTGATACATAGAACGATAACTGACACATAACTAATAAAACAGGTGTATATATAGCTTAAAGATATATTAATGAAAGCAGGTGAGCAATGGGATCACAATATTGTCATATCGCTGGTATTAAATTATTGAATAATTATATTTTTATCGAAGTAAAATAATACAATCTAGGACATTGAGCATTATTGCTCCATGTTCATGTTCATACATTTTATATACAATTTAAAATATAAATTGAGAAAAAACAAAATAAGAAGAAAACAAGTAAGTAAAAATATATACATTAAAATAAATAAAAATTTGTAAGAAGGTAAAAAAAATATATTGAAGCAAAGCTACAAATAAAAAAATACTTGTCACACATTCATTTTTATGTAGAATATTCACATTTAGCCCATGGAACTCTGAACCATGCATTGTCGCTCTTAGATATGCGCTGGTTTAGAAAAATAACTCCTTCCCTCATATGAAAGCTTGTTGTTACAATTTCGAATGCCATATTTTTTATAATTTTAACATATTAATACACATATTTATGATGAAATTGCTTTATTTACTAATTAAAAAAAAAAAGTTTTAAGTTTACAAAGCGACAGATTACCAACTCCATTAAATGAACACAACACATTAATTGTATAACCAAATTGAATGGAAAGTTTAGTAAACTGCTAAATTTAATGTTATATTCACCTCTTTTCTATCATTATTTTTTTTATTCATATTGTGCTATTAATTCATAGTTATCTTAACATTTTATTTTTTACAACTTATATTACCTAATATTTTATTTCACTTTTATTTTTTTGTGATAACTAGGCGAAAAATCTACCTAACAGGACCTGCAAATATAGAAAATCATTCCAGAGAATAGAAAAATTCTAGCACTTCGACTTTACAAAAACGTAAATGATTGACAAATGGTCGGGAATAGAACAGCGTTTATTTAGCGCAAACAGATCTCTTTCAAAGGTAACGAAATCTCGAAAAATCTCTAAAAAACCTCAAAATAAAGGTGTGCAATGCTACGATAAAGCCTGATCTAATATACTTAGATTCTAATCCGTACTTTAGAAGGAAGAATCAAATGATCTGAGAAAAAAAAGTCCTCACACGATCGGCAATCAAGGGTCGAAGTACTAACACACGGAGGAGATTGAATATTAAATTATTTGAAAGGAAGGAGGTTAAGATAGGTTGTTCATCTCTTTCCCTTTGTTTTTTGGCTTTGTCTGAAATCATATGTATATAAATAAATTTTAAAAAAATCTAAAAATTACCAAACCTTGCAAAAGATCTCTCAAGAAGTTTTGCAGCAATCAGCTAAAAAAGATTTGAAAAATTTGGTGTGATAAGAAATTAGACGCCCGGGTGAAAAATTCGTTTACATTTTTAGGGTTTCTAATGAGCACGTCACGGGAACGTTGACAATCAGTCCAGCCGTAGCAGCACCTGGCACATGTCCTAATTAATGTAAAAACCTACTTTTTAGAAATATTTGTTTGAAATTTGTAAATAAGAAAATATTTATATTATAAAAATAATAATTCTTTATTAAAATTTCACCAATGAAATAAGCTGTCTGAAAAATAAAGTATGTCAGAAAGCTTAGTGCTTGATTCGCTCCTAGATTCAGAAGTAACGTTTTTTTGGGGGGGAGGGGGGAGGGAAGAAGAGAATGGAATGATAGGGGACTATCAGGGTGACCACAAAATTTGGGAAAAATATAAATTCTTGTATATGTATATTTATAAGAATTAATTTAGTGGGTGGGGTGGCCGAATGGGCTAACGCGTGTGCACAGCACCGCCGTTGCCCGGCAACCTGATATATGAATCAAATGATATAAAAATAGATAGTTCGCAACCCGGTGTCGAGGAATTCTTTTAAATTACCGCCCACACTCCTTGGTCCCGGAAAACCCCCGTATAGCCTTAACGGCGAGGAAAGGGAGGACAAAAAAAAAAAAAAAAAAATACGAATTAATTTCATATAATAAAATATTTTTAAAAAAATTAGTCTCTCCTGAACAACTTCATAAACTGCAATAATGTTTTCAATTATGCTTAATAGCTAATTAAATTAAAAATATAAATAAGTTCGCTTGCATACAAAAGGTAAAAAATAAATTAATCAATAATAGTAAATAAATGCAAAATAGTTTAAAAAGTAAACTAAACATAAAATTAGTTGAACCGTGGACGGGAAAACAAGACTCTACACTACTCTTAGTTCGTGGTACAGACCTATTTTTATCAAATTATGAACATTCTTCATTTCGTCATAAACTACAATTTTTTTATTTACGAAAATACTCGGAATTGTGGTGTTTCCAATATGGAGATTGGCAAACTTTGTCTATTTAATTGGCTACTAAAAACTCATGAACATTAATTTGCTCTCCAATAGAACCATCAGATAATTTGATTACAAAATCGAGAATAAAGGCGACCTACAAAAATATTGGCCATTTGGCTTGACCTTCATCCCAAACACGTCAAAATAACCAAATGGCTCTACATTTGAAGTAAAAACTTCTTTAGGCGTGTTATGCACTTTTTTGTAGAGAGTGAATTAGATTGATCCGTCAGATTTCGTTCGGATTACCGCTCGGTTAAAGTCGGCTGGAGTCGACTAATTAAAATATTTTTACATATTTATTAAAATATCTCAGAAACTATTCATCATCTTTGTAATAGGCTATCTTACAGAATTATATCGAGACGCCGTGTTAGGGAGGCGAAGAGGAAAGAATAGTGTTGAAAACCATATGATAAGGTTAGTTGAACATATGGATTACAATATTTCAGTTATAAAATCGGACCTGCATACTGTAAGTGAGAGAAAATTTCATTCTCTTTAAAATAAGCTATTAGTTATAATATATATTTCATATTATTAATCTCGCCTTAATTTATTGTATGGTCTAAAGCAAAACGCATTCATTTTTTCGTAGACGACCTTTATTATCAAATTATCTTACGATTCAAGTGAAAATCCAATCGGTATTTATGAGTTTTAAACATTATTAAATTTTTTATTTTTTTTAAATTTTATTTATTTAGAAATATAATAATCTGTCACGTGGACAATAATTATAGTGATACCATATATACAGCAAACATAAAATTAACAAAAGTAAAATAATAACTAAATTATAATAAAAAAAAAAACTATGTACAATAAAAATAAATAACCTAAAGATGAGTAAATTAAAAACATAAAAACACAGTCATACCTATATACAATATATACAATCAGGCAGGGAACTCCAAGCCAGGCTTGTCCCTGAAAGTATAGAGGGAAAAGCAGGACTCCAAGAGATCCCTGCGCTACTCTCTCAACCACTCAGTGGTGCTAAAACCAGTGGAGATTGGGCCAGAGTGCTTTAGCCACATACACTGTCTTGAGTGGAGAATCTGGCCATTGCCAGAACTCCAAGATATATACTACAAAAGATCTCTGGACCGTTTCCGCTTCAACATTTGAGGATTGTAGAGATGAGTGGAACTAGATAACGGATTGTCTTAGGGGATTTGGATGATTTGTAAGGTTCTGATGGAATTTGGAAAAATTTTCGAGGATAAGTTCTAGGACAAATGAAATATTAAGATCATGATGTAGGGTTTTATTGGTTACATAGAACGGAGCATCGACTATTGTTCGGAGGAATTTGGACTGAAAGGATTGGATGCGTTTGATGATAGAAAATTTATCTGTTCCCCAAAGTTCACGTCCGTAGGTCCAAATAGGTTTCAGGATTGTCTTGTTGATGAGTAATTTGTTGTCAATTGAAAGTTGAGATTTTCTATTCCATAGTCAGTATAATTTTTCGTATCGTCTGTTAAGTTCTTGTCTTTTAAGTCTAGTATGTGGATTCCACGTTAGTCTTCGATCTAGGAGCCAAGATACCGCTCTGTGAATTAATTAATTTAATTAGAAAACTCTCATTGCTGAGAATTTCCATAAAAAAAATAGATTACGATAAGAAGAGGCCGTTCACAGATTTAGGCAGATGTTAATAATTTGATAAAAAAAGAATCGTTTTTTTTTAGTTTAGAATTTTTCTAGACTATATTAATGTATTTGTATATTTTAGCTCGATTATTGACTATTTCAAGTGTTTTAATTAGATATTATATGGCATATTTTGGGTGGTTTAGAGCCTAAAAATCTAGGCCCAGGTTGACTATTAATTGAATATCTTGCCCGCCATTTGAGATGGCTAAGTGAGCGGTCAGAGTCAACAAGAAACAATTGAGAAAGGTCAGAACCAAGTGGGAAGGAGTTGTGTAAGGTGTTAATCTCGTTAGCCGTTACAGAGGGAACCTCTCATCGACCCAGCGTTATAAGTATTCTCGCTTGCCACGGATTCTTTCTCCATTTCGTAGCAGCTTTCTGTTAACTACTTAGCCTATATTATCAAAGCAACATTAAACATTTTAGTCATACTTGTAATAATATTATTCTCTAATTAATATAAACGAGAAAACTTAACAAGAGAGAGAAATAAGATAATATGAAAGTAAATGGAAATATATTCGTTGGATATTTAATAGTTGACCGTTGCATTATAAAGAAAGGAGATAGTCAGGGGTGGGGTTCATAAATTTGCTAAATAGTGGCAAAACTATTTTTATTAAAATCCAACGTTTTGACCCGACTTTGCAGTTCTTCTTCAGGGCTAGAATGAACAGGATACAAAAAGATAGAGAATTGTGTAAAACTATGTACAAACTCAATAAAATTAAAATGTTCAACTGAGATTATTTTTGAAAAAATAGTTTAAATTTTGCCTCACAGTCAAATTGATACACCTTACTTATTAACTTTTAAATACCATTAATTTAGTCGGCAAGCCATTATTTTCTACGACTTCTTTCACTTTGTTTGTAATGTATTCCACCAATTATTTGTTGAATTCTTTAACTGGCTTGTTCCACTCTTTGAGGAATTATTTTTTAAGTCATCTTTTGCTAGAAATTCCGTGTTTGTTTTTATTTTCATCTATGGTTATTGTTTCTTAATTACATTTTTAATTAATTTTATTCATGAATTTATTAATGAACATGAATTTATAGTATAGAACACTTTTTTGGCCACTTTTTGGCTCTCGTTTAATTTAGGTACGAACGGAATTTGTCTAATAATAATAAATATATTTTAAAGGAAGGAGATAGTGGCAAAACTATTTTATTAAAAGTCAACGTTTCGACCAGACTTTGCAGGTCTTGAGGGCTAGAACGGATAAGAAACAAAAATATAGAGAATTGTGGAAGTTATAATATTTAGACAAAAAATTATAAACAATGTGAATAAGCTCATTGAAATTATAAACAGTAAGTACATTAAAATATAAACAGAGTAAGCTAAGTAACAAGATCCTAAACTGAAGTAAATAGATGGTAACAATTGTTGTAGTATAATATATAATATATGCAAATGTGAATATACTTCTACAAATCTACAGGAGAGATTGAAGGAAAAGGAAAAAGGATATAATATGAAATAATAGACATAAAGGAATGTGGAGAATGAAAAGAAAAAAGGAAACCAAAAAATAAATAAATAAGTAAATCAAATTAGAAGAATAAAAATAGAGACTTACAGGTGTGTTCAGCTAGGAATTTCACTTAGAACTGGAAAATCAGGTTAAGGGCATGTATTGGGAAATTCGCTGACTTGTTTGGGTAATGTGAAAAAACCTCGAAAATTATAGTATTTAAAATTTCAAGATATGGATGGATACACTATATGTACAAATACTGAAAATACTATACTCCCTGTTTTCTAAATCAAATTGAAAATTAGACGAAAACTAAATACATACACTTACCTGCTCAAACCCATTTGGACACACGCTTCACAGATTTACGGTTCAGCAAAAAAGACTCACTTACAAAAACTACAATCCTTTCAATCTAAAATTTTGAGACTAATAACTGCAGCTCCCTGGTATGTAAACAGCTAGACTTTACATACCGACCTAAGACAACCATTGACCAGCACATACGTACTTTTTACTCCCGATTTCATCTTAATCTACACGGACATCACAATGGACTTATCAACGACATGGCCACGGCTGAAATTCTCATCAGCAGGCGACTGAAAAGGAGCTGGATAAGAGATCTCTTTTACTGATTTTAGGATGTAAACAGACCAGGGAAGAGGTGCTGCTGGGCTTCATTCTTCGTCATGCCTATCATGCCATTTTCTAATTAACAAAAAATCTGCTAATTGTCACTCCCATGACAGGTGCGGATGAAGAATTGAAGTAAAAAAAATAAAATAAATATGCACAATAGAACATCTCTTTGAATATTTGGCCACTTTAAAGCAGGTCCAAATTTATTGAGTCTTAATTTTGGCCTGGAATAAGTCGTGGTTAATCAAACGTAACAGCTGCCTGGATGAAGTAGTGTCGGAAGGGTTACCGCAGGGCACTCCGCTGGTTACTGTAATGATAGCCCATGGAGGTCGGAGGTGAGCCTCTCCTATCTAATTGGTCTCTCAATCACGGCTACCCGGTAATAACCGCTACTTAGGTCCCTATAACCGTTACTTTACTAACCACCTTAAATAATAACGCCAAACCAAACAAACTTCTGAAATGGTCACCTGGCATTCGGATCCAGTTTAGCTGTCACTAAAAGGCTCCGAATATCTTCAATATTGGCTCCGGTTCAGTTTCCGTCTCCACTATCAGACCCTTTCTTTCAAAGCCGTTCATTTTTTCCCGCATAAAGGTAAGCTGTTCTATTTTTGAAATAGTTTTAAAATACCTCGCGCCGCCTGTCATATTGGAAATCCTTCCATATCTCTCGCTCTGCAGGGTTTTAGGTGTCGTATTGGGGAGTATTTAAACCTTTCCTCTTTCTAGAACGGATCTATTTCTGAATGCGTGAGAAAAATGTAAGGATGCGAGAGAGTGGAACTGTAATTCTAAACTTCTCCCTCCCCCCTCCCCCTCCCGATGACGAGGAAACCGAGCCAAAATCTCAGAAAACAAAGACATGCCAAATGAGATCGTTAAACGAAATGCAAACCGCCGTTAACTGTTCGGGCCGCATAATAAATTGTACCGTCTTCTCTAAAAAATAACTCAAATTGATATTTTGTCCGTTTATTTATATACGCGTTCCTGTTCTTGTGCCCTACTCTTCGGGGTGATGTAGAATAACTATTTAATTCCGGAATAAATAAATAATTTTATTTTTAACGAAGTATATAACTCGACTATTTGGAGCACAAATATTATTATTATTGCTGCCCGAAATCGGTCTTGGTTTTGAACTTTACAAGATTGAGAAAAAAAAAAGTTTTTTTTTACAAAAATTAAGGCACCATAGATATAACCACTCCAGTATTTAATTTTGGGGAGGCTTCAGCCCGGAAGCTTTTTTTTTCATATATATAACGATAATTACATTAGAAAAACAGAAAGATACAAACTACCTATATGAAATGGTGTTTAAGTGATTCTTGAAGTCCTATTAAATGTAATTAAACGAGCAATACTACTTTAAAACATAATTTTTTTATATTTTTTACCATAAAACATGGTTACATTTTACCATTTTGTGGGGGCTTCAGCCCGAAAGCTCCCCCCGTAAATCCGCCAGTGGTTATAATCATTGATACAGACCCCTTTTTATCAAATTATTGATATTCGCCTAAAACTTCTAAAATTAAATCTTTCTTTAGTTATCGCTTCCTATTCAACAAAAACCATGACTGACTTAAAAAATAACAAAACTTTAATTTTCTACTTTTCTGTAACGAAAATTAACCCATTGCTTATATGAACTTTTTTGTAGCTCTCGAGATCTGCTGTCACTGCAATATAAATGTATCTCTACATAAGGGAACTTTACTCCCTATACTCTCAGTGATAGATATCCATGCTCTCAGTAAGTGAAAGAACTCTAGATATATAGTTATTCTGATCCAAACATATTGGTCTTGATCGAGTACCCCTAACTCCAGAATTTAATTTGGAGAGGCTTCAGCCTCGAAGCTTTTAAAATACAACGATAATTATTTTTGAAGAAAAAGAAAGAAACTATTCAAAATGTTGTATAATTGATTCTTGAAATCATATTAAATTTAATTACACGAACAATAATACTTTCAAAAAGGAAGGAGATGGTTCGGGGTGGCGGCCATAAATAGGTTAAATAGTGGCAAAACTATTTTATTAAAAGCCAACGTTTCGACCCGACTTCTAGGTTTTTCCCCATTACCCAAACAAGTCACCAAATTCTCCAATACCTGCCCTTACCCTGAGTTCCTCCTAGGTGAATACACCTGTAAGTCTCTATTTTTATTATTCTTGTTTTTTTTATTTATTTTTTTTCTCTTTCTTCACATTCCTTTATGTCTATTATTTCATATTATATCATTTTTCCTTTCTTTTCAATCTCTCTTGTAGATCTGTAGAAGTATATTCACATCTGAATATATTACATATTATACTCCAACAATTTTTACCATCTATTTACTTCAGTTTATGATCTTGTTACTTATCTTACTCTGTTTATAATTTAATTTATTTACTGTTTATAATTTTATTAAACTTATTTTTTGCATAAATATTATTTAACTTCCACAATTCTCTATCTTTTTGTATCTTGTCCGTTCTAGCCCTGAAGAAGACCTGCAAAGTCAGGTCGAAACGTTGGCTTTTAATAAAATAGTTTTGACACTATTTAGCCTATTTATGACCACCACCCGGACCATCTCCTTCCTTTATAATGCAACGGTCAACTATTAAATATTCAATAATACTTTCAGTTATATTTTTTCATTAGACTATGACCAAAAAAAAGGATAAATAAAAAGATAATAAATATAATTTTATATCAGAATCTTTATTTGGGCGCCTGGCTTTACTAGCCTTTCATCTCTAACTAGATACATATAGATTATATAAATTACTTACCCATTATTTGGCCATGATTAATCATTTTTCCTACCATGCTCGCTCATGTGAGAAGGGGTTAGGTTGGATATTTTTATAAAGCAGCAAACAAGTTTAACAGATCTATTTACCAAAAGAAATATTTACTCTATTAGTACTATGTACAATAAAAAGAAATAAAATACAAGGAAAAAGAGAGAATTTAAGCATAATTAATTGTATACAATTAAAGATAAAAAGGAAGATATTTAAGATAATAAAGATAATACAAATAACAAAAAAAAGATACTTATTTTATATACAATATTATGGCATGCCACATCCAAAGATAGTCGAGATACAATAAGATGTAAGAGTACATGCACATGCTAAAATATCAATTAGTCATCTGGCATCGGAAACAAAAGAGAGGAGAGTTTGTTTTGTTTCCAATGCTTCATTAATCTTGGTTACAAGACATGGTTATATTTTACCATTTTGGGGGGGGGGAGGGAGAGCTCCTCAGAGAACTCCTCCCCGTAGATCGCCTGTGGGGTATAATGGATCAATAAACGTTTAGCGATTGCTGTGTCTTATTGGCTAACTATTGAACTGATGCGATATTTTTCCATAGCAGAAGTTAATCACTTTAAGTGTAAATTTTAATTTCAATAAATTTCGGTAGATTATGAAGATTCACTATTTGCTTGTGTAGAATAGATTTAAAGTTGGAGTTAAACTGGATAAAGAGAAAAACCGTAAACGGGGTTTATTACACAAAAGGTTTTTCTTTCTTTACTTAAACTTGGCAACAAATTATTTTATTTGCTTTTACGGTTTATGAAAAATCCTCAAGAGAGCGCCTCGACATTCCCCCCTGGCATCCGTGACGTATAAGTGCCAAGTGCTGCCACTATCTACTTTCATTATCGCAGTTCCTACCGTGGCAGAAACCTCAGGGATGCCGAGAATGCCCATCTCAAAAAGAATTCGATTAACATTACCATTTATGGACGGTGCTTTCTAGATCTCTGCGCATGTTAATGTATTGCTTAGTGCCATTCTTAATAGTGAGGAAAAAAAAAAAAAAAAGAAACAGCAACATAAAAATGAAATAAATAATGCGTGACAACAAAGTTCCTAAAGTAACTAAGGTCGTATTTTGCCTCATTTTTGTTTGAAAGTGATTTAATAAAACATTATAAGAATAATAATACAACATAATAAGATTTTTTGCAAAATTAATGAATATACAAAAAAGACATACAGAAAACACAGACGTTCCAATCCTAGTTTTTAAGGCTGATAATCAACTCAACACCTTACTTATCGGAGAAGAGACCCATCACGACTTACATAAATGGACATATAAATACATTTATACAAAGTATAGCAACATACCGACATTCCTTATATACTTCTGTCCTGAGCGTCTGTGGCTCCTCTTTCAGTCTCCACTGACTTCTAATAGTAGTGATGGGGCAGGAAAAGTGGCACTGGGATCTCCTGGAGTCCGACTTTTCCTTCCAGATGTGGGGGAGGGGAGGGAGGAAGCCTGATTCGGAAATTTCTGGGCGAATGTATATATTGTATATAGGTATGAATGTGTTTAGAAGTTTTTATTTGTTTATTTTTTATTATTTATTTACTTTTTTGTCAGTACTATTTATTTATTTTTTTATATTTATAGTTATTTCTCTATCATTTGTATATATTGTATGAATAAGAACTTTTAGCCTTTATATTTATAGCAGTGTGTGTGTAACAGTGGCTGATTGTATTATTATTCAATAAATGGAATTTAAACTATGTATATACTTGGGAAAGGGCTGAAAAGCAGTTGAATGAGAGACCTTCTGGTCTGAATATAAAGTTTCGCTGAATGTGAGGAGAATAGACCACTGTGTACTGTCTCCCTCATGCCTACCTATGGCTTGTAAAATTATATTAGTTCATTTTCTGGTTGTAAAAGCTTGCAAATAAATTTGATAGTCATATGACAACTATAAAACAAGATTTCAAAATCAACTGAACTACTTAAATTCTCTTTTACGATTATATACATTTTATAATTTTTTTCATAAAAGATGTTCTTGAGAAAGAGTTTATAATAAGTATTATTAAAAAAAGGCCTTTTCAGTCTCGATAAATAATTAATTTATTTCAAATTTATCCAAATTTTCGCCTCTTCAGGAATAATCTGATTATATAAGTAATCGTTATAACATCTGAGGTATTTACAAACCTTAAATACACAATTTCACTTTCATACGAGATTTCGTTTTAGAGCTAGACCTGTCACATACATACAAGCACACGCACACACACACACACACACACAAACACACACACACACACACACACACAAATACATTTTGCGGACTTGGTTAGTTGTCCTCAAAACATGTATTTTCGTTGAAATCTCAGATTCGAAAATTTTCAAGATCGCAATACTTCCCCTTTCTATATATTTCATATATAAGTAAGTGAAACTAAAAAAGTAACTAGATTAAATGATGTTTAAGTGATCCTTGAAGACCTGTTAAAAAAATAAATAAATAAAAATGTTAATTATAGAACCAATAATGATTTCAGGCATAATTTGTTATATATTTTTTCTTTTAATGTGCTTACTTTTAAGCATATATTTTTCAGCATATTTATTATTTGGTTGCATTTTTTCTTTTTTACATATTTATTGAGATATATTACAATCCTTTACATTAAGGGGCATTTATAATAGTGTTCAGGGAGCACATTCACACTCCAGTTCACAATAAATAAAAATAAATAATACAGAAAATAATAATAATAAAAGTAAATGTATATAAACTAAACTAAACAAAAAGAAACTACGCTAGTGAAAAAAACTACTCAAATACATACATACTTCTATACAATTTCTAAAAAAAAAATCATTCACTCAAGATCTCTGAGACAGGTCCTTCTCTCCACTCTTGTAAGGAAAGGCAGGACTCTAGGAGATCCCAGTGCCGCTCACTCAGCCTCACTATTGGTATTAAAGAAGTATAATCAAAAGATTGGTTTTTTTGAGTATTTTTTTTTCTTCATACCGTTCCTTGTCATTTCAGGCGTACATGAGGTTGTTCAAGTATGTAAAATCCATCAATTCAATCCATGTAAAAAACAAAAAATAATAATAATAAAAAACGAATTGATGCGAAAAGTAAGGAACAATTGTAGTTATTTTTTTTTGGGGGGGGGAGGGGTATTGGTCTTCAGCCCTTTAGTATCCGCCTTTGACAATAACAAACAGTTGATATTTATTTGTACTACTTAATTGTATTCTTGAATATGGTTTAACCTTTAAATATATTTATTGTATCAGATCATCGTTAAGGTGTAAGATTTAATTAAGGAGCGTTTAAGGTGTAATAAAGTGGGTAATTGCCATCTTATGTACAGTATTTACTCCAACGCAGCTGACCTTTCCTGCGTGAATACTTCTTGCCCTTAATGAGAGCTCTTGCGTAAAAGGAAACAAATAATCGTAAATTTACAGGTTGTTTACATCTTTCCTTCTTTAACAACGCTCATTTCAAGAATAAAGTTATAAAAAAAGATATTATGAACATTTTTTATAGAAAAACGAGGCAATAAAAATATAAAATAAAGTTTGATATCAAAGTTAATTGTCTGAGAACTAGTTTAGACGACACCTCTGCGGTATTAAACGATCAATAAAACTTGGAATTTAATATTTAATGTGCCAATTAATTTATTATTAATTACAGTTTGACCTATACAGACCGGATCTTTCCTTCTTTTTTTTTTCATAATATTGGAAAAATAGGAGTAACAAGAAATTTATATCCTTAGCGGTAATTATTTAGCAGCTGTACGAAATAATAACAAGGGTGCTAAAAGTAAATTGGAGAAACGTTAAAAACTTGTGAAAGGGGATATCTTGAACAATTCCAATTAATACTTTTTTAAACTTATTTATTGAAAAATATTACAATCTGTCTCAAAGTACATTTATAATAGTGTTCAGAGATCACATTCACACTCTATGTACAATAAATAAAAATAAATTATACAGAAAAATAATATATACACAATGAATATGAATAAAATAACCTAAAAATAAATAAAGAGAACTAAATATAAGAGAACTCCGCTCCAGAATTGTTCCTCCAACTATGGAGGGAAAAGCATGACTCCAGGAGATCCCTCCACTTCTCTCTCAACCCAGGCTAAACCCAGTGGAGATTGAGCAAGAGTGCTTTAGCCACATAAACTCATGTCGTGAGTTGTGAATCTGGCCATTGCCAGAACTCCAGTATTTAAAAACTATGAAAGGTCGCGGGGCTCCTGTCGTTTTAACCTTCTTTATCTAAGATTATAGGGATGGGTGGTGCTGCATAGGGACTGTGCAAGTGGATTTGGATGATTTTTAAGGTTCTGATGGAATTTAGAAAAATTTTCAGGGATAAGGTCCAGGACAAATGGGATATTAAGGTTATGGAGTAGGGTTTTGTCGGTTACATAGAAAGGAGCATCGACTATTATTCGAAGGACATTGGACTGGAAGAATGCGTGAGATGTTAGAAAATTTTGATGTTCGCCACAGTTCAAGTCCGTAAGTCTAAGTAGGTTTCAGTATTGTCTTGTAGATAAGTATTTTATTTTCAATAGAAAGTTTAGATTTTCTATTTAGTAGTCTGTATAATTGGCCGTATCGTCGGTTAAGTTCCTGTCTTTTAAGTCTAGTATGAGGGTTCCACGTTAGTCGGAAGTATAAATATAATATATATAAATAATATAATATAATGTATATAATATAAAATATTTCAATTTAAATACATTTACTGAATTTCCATGAAGGTAATTGTAATTTAAAAATTTTGTTAGTTTATTTTTAGAAAAATATTGCTTTTTGATAGTAAAATTTTAATTTCGATATAAAATTAAGTAAATATAATAAATTTATAATTTCAATCGATATTTCGATATATATATATATATATATATATATATATATATATATAATATATATATATATATTTTTTTTTTTTTTTTTTTTTTTTTTTCTAACAACCTCCGTCACTATCCGCTCGAGAAGTAAAAAACAAAATATATGAACGAGTACCTAATAAAAAGTAGACTTAAAGGCGCCCAAAATTACAATAAATTTCTTTTCTATTATTGAATTAACAAAGGACTATTGTAAAATGATGTTTTTAAGGATTTGACAAAACAAACACATTATTTTCAGAATTAAAAAAAAATTATATTAAATTATCAAACGTGCAATAAGACATCCTTGTAGTCTCAAAAATTGTGTTGGCGATGGTTTGAAGCTCAAAAAATAAAAATAAAATTTTTTTTTTAAATAAAATAATTTTAACTGAAAAAAAAGAATACATTTCGCCTCAAGTAAAGGCATTGAATATTTGGATTGTATGAAACAATAAAATAAAATAAAAACAAGATTATAACAAAAGAAAACTTGGAATAACAGTATAAATCAAACATGGGACAACGTTAAATTAGAAAAATAAATAAAAACACATTCATACCTATTTATAAAAAATAAAACAAAATGGAAAATCGTGTAAAATGATACTAAAATAATGTGGTATCATTGTCATTATTTCCCTGAAATTTCCAAAAGTTATATTACTTCTGATTTTTGTCTACTCTCAACAATCCGATTTATATATATATATATATATATATATATATATATATATATATATATATATATATATATATATATATATACATTTACATAAAAGGAGACATTAAATTCACTAAGATTAATGATAAAAGGTAGATGTCAGGAGATCTGCTGTACTGCTGCAGTTGAACCAATAAACGAACAGCATATCTAAGAACAGTGACCGTATTAGACCTCCTGAAAGTACATTTTTTCATTGATCTTAGTAAATTTAATAACTGTTTTCTCAACAAAAATTGTCTACTTTATTATGGTGTACTTAGAATTTAATTATTTTGAGTAGTTCTTGAGAAATTCCTTCATACTCAATAAAAATCGTGACTATCTTATGAAAAACAGAAAAAATAGTCTTAACTCCTTTTTCATTCGGATTCAGACTATGGATCAAATGAACTTTATTTTGTTAGAAATTTTTTCTGTAATCAGTTTGGCCATTTAAAACTGAGGCACACTGGTAGCATAAAGATTTATTGTTTAATTAGATTGTTTTTATTATGTTTTAAACAGATACAGGATAATACGGTAGATTTTCTTGTTATGAATTTAATATTAAATATCTTAAATGTCTTATTAACATAATCTGAAATAAATAAATAAATTTTAATTAAATTTTGAATTTATTTTTCTCTTCTTTTGTAAAATACGTGCATATAAGCTAGTAATAATATTAAATACGTCATCGACGTTTCATGCCCGGAATGTTTAGTCGTGAATATTTCACCGACGGACAGGAAATTACAATCCTTATCAGAAGGTACTGGTCAACTGTCGAGCAATAAGAGAGTTTAATAATTTATTCGCATCAACGGCTCTTTGAATAACAGCTACAGTTGAATAATGAATAATAAGCACTACTTCGTTGAAAAGTATCAATAACAGTTTAGGAAACCTAAGTAATCCCACAGTTTTTTTATTATCCTTAATTGTGTTCTATTACCATTAAGTGTGAAGTTCTGTAGATTTTTAATTTTTTTTTTGTATAACAAAAATTTATAATTTACTTACTTCCTTCCTTCTAGAGGTATGGTAATGACACTTCCTGATTGGATAAATAGGTAATTCAGTGATATAGTTTAAGACATAGACTGTATGATACTTTTTGGTTTTAAAGAGATAAATATATACTTTAAAACAATTAATTATAATAATAACTACAAGAATAAATTAACGAATTTCATTAAAAAGCATAACATTAAATTTTTAATTGTTCACATTTTTTTTTTTAATTGGCAGGAGTACCGCAAGGGGCAGTACCATCTCCTTTATTATACATTATGTACACATAGCATATTTCTGAACTCCGACACATTGATGGCAACTTAAGCGATAATTTATGTATAAATCAGTTTTATGTATACAATAAAATAACTAAAATTAATTTAATTGAGTCACTTAATGGGCAGATTCTCCACTTAAACCCAAGCCATGTGTAGTTATAGCGCCTCTACTCAGCCTCCACTTTTTCTTATTACCGGTAATGCAATTAAGCGAAAAATGCTGGGATCTCCTAGCGTCTGCTTTTTCTTCCAGCAGTGGGGGAAATTCTGAGTGAATGAATCATGTAATTTATATAAAAGTCTGTCTGTTTTTAAGTTCTTATTTTTATTAGTTTCGTTTATTTTTGTTTGTAAATATGTAATTTTTATATTATTATTTTGATGTTTATTTATTTATTTTTTTCATTGTATATAGGTTGTCAATAATAGACTATATCACTATTACTAATGTCCTTAATTGTGACAAAATGTTATATTACTCAATAAAGAAATGTGAAAAACAAAATTTTACATTAAATAAATTAATATTAAGTGTCCAACTAAATGTAGCTAATGCTAATATTAACGATTTCATGAAAATAATATGAGCCATTTTTGGGTTCACTTTTTTTTTATATTTAGTTATTTTTTTTAGAACGGACATGATAACTGATTATGGATATAGTCCGCAAGACCGTGGCAAAAAGATCTTATTTCATTGTTCTTATAGATTGATCATATCCACAGGTTTGATAAGAAGAATACAGGTCTCCCAGTATAAAGCCGCTGGAATACAAAATGGCGGTATTAGATATACATACTTTTACTAAAAATCATATACTTTTTTTTTTTATTGGCCTTAAGACTTAACAAATCAAGTACTAAGTTGTTACTAGTTACTTGTTGAAATTGATTTCGAAACTCAAATATTTTATGTAAAATTTAAAATGTTTATATTAAATCTTAAAATTCTAAATTGATGGTATTAAATTTCGTAATGGCTACATTAACTAGGAATTATAACTGGAACTGATATAATAATTTAATAGTTGGCCTTATATAATGTAAATACACATATGGAGTTATATAAAGATTAAGATCTGTTTAATAACGAAAATTGCGAAATTTAACTATTGCTATATAATATTGAAATTTAAAGATAAAATTATAATTGTTCTACCTTTTAATGGTTATATGTCACAAACTAAATTCTTTACCATATTCGAGTATTGTCACTTTTATCTGTAACATATGTGAATTCAGAAATAAAATAAAAAATTTGGTGCGCGCAACACACAACTTTCACTTATCGCTCTACTTTGAATAGAAATTATTTTCTGGCAATGTTTGGCTATTATAAAATTTTTGCAGGGCATTTTAAACGGAGCTAAAGCTTACAGATAACAAATCATTAAGACCATTAAAATTACAAAAAGTCTATTTATTATATCGACATTAGGCAATAAAAATCTAGTTAGTCCATCTCTTTTTATAAACCACACAACTTCAGCCTCAGAGCCTTTCAGTTGACAGAATGACTAATTTTTTTTTTAAACTTAGAACAAAATTTAAAAGTTTACATTTAATAAGAAAATTTCATTTAATTTTCTTGGAGACATATAATTTACGTTAAATAATGTTAGTTTTCTAAAATTAATATTTTAATTTTTTCGTCACTCTCCGTTGTCTTCTACAACTTTATTTATTTGATATTACTTTTTCTAAAATTCTCCGATTTCCAACGATATATTACAGGTATAATTTCTGAATCTTACTTCCGCATTTTCATTTTCAAACATTTTCCTTTTTTCTTCAGTTTCCAATTATCATTCCATCAATAAAATATAGTTTTTTTTTTTTGTTTTTTTTTTAAATAAACCATATTAAAGGTACTTTAGAGGAAGACGTAAATGAACATTGGGCATTTAATTCCTGTGAAGTGACATCAAAAGGGATAAAGACCTCAATGATATTAGAGACCACTTAATTATACAATGATACACCGAGTTTAATCAAAATCGTTGGAGCCGTTTTTGAGAAAATAATAAAAATGTGTATAATCGTTGGTACATCTAAGGCAGATACCTATCTTAAATATGTAATATCAGATTCGTTCGTCTTTTTGTTTTTGAGCTAGATTGTTCACATACACACATGCAGACACATAGACCAATTTGCGGTACTTGATTATTTGCTCTCAGGAAACCTCAAAACGTGTATTTTCGTTAAAAACTGAAATTCGAAAATTTTCGAATATAGGTAAATGAAAGTAATTATAAATGTTTTAATTTTATCATGTTCGCGCAATATATAAATATATAATATATATATATATATATATATATATATAATAGGGAGCTGCTAATTAAGGACAGGGAATGGTGACGGACGAGTAAGCAGGTTAGATGCAGAGTAGTATCACTTCATGAGAACCACTTGTGTTTCCAAATCGGAATTAGTTTCGCCTCTTTTTATCTTTCTTTTTTTATCCTTTCTCTTACTTCGTCCTTTATGTCTTCCTCTCCTAGTCCTGTTATTCTTTTTTCGTACTATTTTTTTTTCTCTACTATTTGTTTAACGTGACATGAGCGTTAAACAGGCAGATGTTCTTTTCCTCATACAAATATGGCAGTGCGATAATAAAAGCGTATTTGGAAGCTTGTAAATTGATTGCGTTCTTCTTCCTTGTTCGTCCTGAAAACTGAATGTTTATAATTTATTTATTATGCTGATACATTTAATATTATAACTTACTTAAAATAAATATTTAAATATTTATTTATTAAATATTTGTAATGATGTAGAGATGGTTGACTGTGATATAATATGAGAAAGAGTTGATCGGGGGGTGTTGACAAATAAATAATAAATTATAGAAATAGTATTATTTAATAGTTTTTATACCGACGTTTCGACCCACTTTACAAAATATAAAAGGTACATGGTGAAAATAAAATAAATGAATAATAGTAGATACAACAGACAACTTCTTCATATTTTATATCTACTTATATTCATTTCTTTTATTTTCACCATGTACCTTTTATATTTTGTATATTTTGTAGCTCTGATGGAGATATGCAAAGTGGGTCGAAACTTCGCCATAAAGACTATTAAATAATAATATTTCTATAATTTAGTATTTATTTGACCACACCTTCTGATCAACTCCTTCTCATATTAAATATTTGGTTCTATTTGAAAAAATTATTTTTCTTCTAACTTATTTTAACAGTGCAATTTCCAATTCTGATGCTTACACTTCCATTAAAAAATAAGACAACACAGGAAGATTTTTATTTAATACAATTAAGTATTAAAAAGACTAAGAAAAAATAAAATAAAAATCTGTACCACTTCAACCCATGAAGGGTCTTGGTTTCAGTACTATTTAGGGAAAGTACTGTTTCAAGGCCAATGGTTGTTCTGGAAGGAGATCGGGCCAGGATCACCAGCAACAGCCAGGATTCTCCCCTTAATTAATTATCTTAATTAAGAGTACCTACTTTGTAGAGGCTGGGTGTGCCCCAGGAGGGTCTCCTTATCCCAGGGTCGCCGCACGGCAAATGAAACGGAATAAATAATAATTAATAATAAATGGAAAATCCAAACTACAAAGCTTTGATGAGTTTCCAACACAATGGTGAATTGTTAACTGGCCAAACGTTCCGGCATCATCAGGGCAGAAAAACCAAAATCACGTATATGCAGAACGAAAAAACAAAAAGAAAAAAAAAAAAGATAATGCAGTTGACATCTGTCAAAGCCAACCTAATACATACTGAAGGAAAAAGAAGATTATATCAACATAGCTAAGAAGATTATATTGAACAGCTGATTAGCAGAATTACAAGGAAGAAAAAAATAATATAAATAACAAAAAATGCATAACTAAAATAAAAATAAAATTGGACACACCAACTTGCCTTCTCCTTTCAAAATAAATTGAACGTTGATTGGGAAATGAGTTCGGAAAAACTTCAGGAAATAAAAACAAAATGTATCAAATGGAACACATCAAATAGAAATCCTAGACGAGAAGAAGTGATACTATGTCGCCTAAGAATTGGGCACATTGAGTTTTCCAATGGATACCTCCTGCGAGGATTAGAAGCTCCAACTTGCACACATTGCCTAGTACCCAGAACAGTAAAACGTATATTATTAGAATGTAGAAGGTACACTAATATAAGGAAAAAATTTCAAATGGGAAGAGAAATGAAAGAAATTCTGCAAGATGGGGAGAATGAAATAGAAAAACTGTTCAAATATTTAAAGAATATTCACTTTTATCAACGAATATAAAATGGAAACATTAAGCCAATGACCCTTAGGGGTAGAGGCTAAATAAACAAATAAAAAATAAAATAAAATAATAAATTCAAAGGAAAAATGTGGAAGGTAATATATAACATCCATTAACAACAAAATTTAGTGGATACACAGCCATTCCACAAGCAATATTAAAAAAATACGCATAAAGCTGGAAAAGTATTATTTATTTATTTTATTTTTATTTTTTTATTTAGAAATATAATAATCTATCACGTGGACAATAATTATATGAACACATTCACACCATATATACAGAAAATATAAAATTAACAAAAGTAAAATAATAATCAAACAACTATGTACAATATAAAAAAAAAACCTAAAGATGAGTAAATTAAAAATATAAAAACACAGTCATACCTATATACAATAAATACAATCAGGCGGGGAACCCCAAGCCAGGCTTCTCCCTCCAACTATAGAAGGAAAAACGGGACTTCAAGAGATCCCTGCGCTACTCTCTCAACCGCGTCACAGCTGTTAAAGCCAGTGGAGTTTGAGCGAGAATGGTTTAGCCACATACACTCAGAAAAGTATTATTATATTTTAATTATGGATAATTCTTTTTCCTTGTATTTCTGCTAATCAGTTGTTTAACATAACCTGCCTTAGCTATGTTTATATAACATTATTTTTTCTTGAGTATGTATTTAGACTTCGTTAGTTGTAAACTGCAGTATATTTTTTTTTTCCACTGCATAAATGTACTCTTGTTTTTTCTGCCTTATGATACCTGAATTATTGAAACGTTGACACTCTAAATACTCACATATATATATATATATATATGTTCAAGACTCTTGGCTTTGTATTTTTTCATTTATATTAAAATATAAATATTTTAAAGCAATAATATCTTGATACTTGAATCAAAACTAACCTTGTATAAAAATATACTGCCCATGAAAACTATTGTTTTCTAACACAATATTGCAGAAATATCTATGCAAAATATATATCTAAATTAATTGTATTAAATTAGAATGTAATAAAATATAACCAAAAGACATAGTGAAAATTATTGGGCGTAACGTGTTGATATAAGAAAATGGTTGAAGCTCACACTAAAAGCCGGTAATGGTAGAGAACATTACAAGTGGCTGATCAATACACAACTTCCTTCAAGTTTCCGGGGCGTATTCCACAATATTACGGTCCCTAGCAAACTCTATATTCACTATACGAGAAAATATATTATATTAATTTATTCATCACTTTATTTATAATAATAATAATAATAATAATATGTGACAAAATATTATATTACTGAATAAAAAAATGTGTAAGGATAACAATAATAATAATTGTGAAATGATGGTTGACTGTAGTGAATAATTGAAAAGAAAATTAATTGGGATGATCAGCCAAAAAAATGTAAAAATAAATAAATTATATTTATTTCGGCCGACGTTTCGGCACAAAGTTCAGGCCTTCATCAGGGCTGGTCAGATGAAAGATTTTCGCAATATGGCCAACACCACAACCAATCTTCTCTTCAATAATAATAATAATAACTTTTAATTAACGATTAATCTGAAGAATAATAAATCAAGAGAAAAATATTCAATATTTTATGGCTTTTAAAATATTTTTATAAATTGATGTAGAGATGGTTGATATAATATGAGAAGGAGTTGATCGGGGGGTACGGTCAAATAAATACTAAATTATAGAAATAGTGTTATTTAATTTATTGGCAACGTTTCGACCCGCTTTGCTGGTCTTCGTCAGGGCTACAAAAGATAAAAAATATAAAAGGTACATGGTGAAAATAAAATAAATGAGTATAAGTAGATATAAAATAAGAATAAGTTGTCTGATAAAGAAATAAAATGATGATATCAGAGATATAGTGGGTGACAATGTAGTTAAAATTATTTCAAGTATTATATATATATATATATATATATATATATATATATAAGATACAAACAAAAATAGAAAATAAGTATAAATAAAAATAGAAAACAATGGAGAATAAAGTATGTAAGTTAAAAGTAAACAGACTAACTACATTGTCACCTACTATATCTCTGATCTTATCTTTTTATTTCTTTATCTGACAACTTCTTCTTATTTTATATCTACTTATATTCATTTATTTTATTTTCATCCTGTACCTTTTATATTTTGTATCTTTTGTAGCCCTGATGAAGACCTACAAAGTGGGTTGAAACGTCGGCTAAAAAATTAAATAATACTATTTCTATAATTTAGTATTTATTTGATCCTCTCCCCCCCCCCCCCCCGATCAACTCCTTCTCATTTTTATTAATTATTTACTATTATTATTTTTTTATGAAATATAAGATAAGATGAACATATTTATGTCGTATTAAATATGCTATGTTAACTGTTGAGGTATCATGGAATATATGTGATATCAAGGAGCATAGGGGCAGACTTCGGAGTGATCGTCCCCTCCCCCCTCCCCTCCGATAAAAATATTGAGGGGCGAGAATATAGCTCTGCCCTCCCCCCCTTTCCTTACAATTTTAGATAAAAATAAGTTAAAATTAAAAATAAATAAGCTACCTAAATGAATAAAATGTGTAATCTAAAATTCATTATCACCAAAATCTTACCTACAATTCTCTTCGAAGGTTGAAGCGGTAGTGGCCCAGAGACCTTTTGTGAATAAGCATATGTTAGAGTTTTGGCAATGGCCAGATTCTTCACTCAAACCACGTATGTGTAATTATAGCACCTCTCTTCAGCCTCTACTGGTTCTTAATACCATTAATGTGGCTCAGTGGGAGGCGCTGGGATTTCCGCTGGGATAGAGTCCTGCCTTTCCTTCCACGAGTGGGGAGAAAGGCCTGGCTCGGAGTTCTCCTGAGGGAATGGATTCTGTAAATATTGTATAAATGTATGCTCGTGTTTAAGTTTTTATTTTGATTAGTTTAGAATCGAGCTTTTAGGCTCTACTAAACCATCAAATTCCTCTCGTATCCAATCCCTACTGTCCAAAATCCTTCGTAAAATGCTCAATGCTCCTTACTTTGTCACAAATAAAATCATCCATAACGACCTTGATGTGCCATATATTTCCGATTTAGCTGAATCCAGATACCTATCCTTCCATAATAAACTTCTGAACCATCCGAACCCTCTTGTTTCCAACCTTGCTTCCTCTTCTATCCCTGATAACCCTCCGAGGTGTAAGAAAAGAAGAAGGTCTCCGGACCTTCTAATATAGAAATATAATTGGAATGCTACCAATGGGTAGTTTCTCTTCATGTTGTACAAGCCATGTTACTTGTTTCATATTTACTTGTTGTATTTATCAATTAAACAGTTGTCAATTTCAATAATAATAAAAAAAAATAGATTAGTTTAGTTCTTTTGTTTATATATATTTACTTTCCGTATTGTTATTTGTCTGTATTATTTATTGTAAATAGATTGTGAATGTGCTTTCTGAACACTATTATAAATATCCTTGATTGTGATAGATTGTAATATTTCTCAATAAATAAGTAAAATCCATTAAGAAAAGTCGACCAGCTGATTACGAAAAACTTTTGCTAAAAAATTAGGCTAATATAATTTTCATGTGTGAATAAATTAAATTCAAAGATATTCAATCTCACAGAGGCATTGTAAGAATGCGTGGATTTTTATTCTTTTGTATTCAGTTTAATATGAAACGTTTTTCTTTTTTTTTTTTTTCTTTCCTTGTTTTATTATTATTTTTTTTTGTCTTATGAAAGGATACAAACGCTTTGAAAACCGTGGAAAATATGTAAAGAAATATTGAGGACACGCAAAGGATTACCCAACAGTAAGAAAAAAATACAACAAGACAATAACCAGACATGAGTAAGTCTCGTGGAGAAGCCAACTCGCGTCTAAGTCAATACTTTCTGTTAAAAAGATTACAGGCCGATTTATGCATCTTTCAAGCCCATTATCTTTTCTGATTATTATTTAAAAGTCTCTTTTTATTTATTTATTTTTTCATTTTACTTACTAAGTAAGTGAATTGAAAAAAATAAATAAATAATATGTTTAAGCGTTCTTGAAGATGGAAATAACTGTTAAAAAATATGAGTCATTAAATTATATTCTATTTGTTACTAACAAGGACAGGAAAGAGTCTGTGGTTCACCAAGTTCCATTTTTCCATTTTTTTCTTTTTTTTCGGTGACACTACATCGAAAAATATTAGACATATATTCCGGTATTTATTCCAATGAGCTCTAGAAACCGAAAAAAACAAATATTTTATATGATTTATAAAAGAAAGTTAATTTATTTATTTTTGCCTTTTCTTTATCCGGATTTTTAGGGTACTATATTTTTTTTTCTATGGAAATCAGAAATTGTTTTGTATCGGTTTTACCGAAATATATATATATTGTATAATTGTAATTGTGTATATTGGTGTATTATAGTATTAATATTGTATATGATGAATAATATGGAAAAGAATTTGTATATATATAAACATATGATGAGGTATTATTAAGTGCTATGTCCAAAAAAAAAAAAGGATGTATATGGAGCAACCCTACACATTAGGGCAGCACTGCTTTAAATAAAGTATTTCTCTGTTTATTTTTAACGACAAATAAGAGAATCCCTTTTGATTTAATTAAAAAGAATAAAATAAGCATCAAATAGAAATATCCCTATTCATTTTTGGGAATTATATATCAAATTTTTGCTCCCTCTCCGATCTCTGATAATCTCCGAGATTATTGAAAATACCACGTTTTCGTGATCTCCTTATGTAGAAACATTATTAGAATGCTATCAATGCATAGTTTTTCTATAAATCTTTTCATGTCATTATATTTCTTTTTTGATATTTTCTTATTTTATTTTTATATTAATATAGTTGCAACTTTCTAACATAAAACGCATTTAATCCTTCCAGTCCAAAGTTCTTCGAAAAATAGTCGATGTTCCCTAATATCCCATTTGTACATGACCTAGCACAATCTCTACCTAGCTTCAGTCATCCCTACAATCCTCACCGCAGGTTAAAACGACAATGGCCCCGCGACCTTTTGTAAATATGTACTGGAGTACTGGCACTGGCCAGATTCTTCACTCTAGTCCTGAGCGTCTGTTTTTCTCCATCAGTCTCCACTGGCTTATTATACCAGTGACGCGGCTAGGAGAGAAGCACTGGGATCTCCTGGAGTTCTGTTTTGTCTTTTACATTTGGGGGACAAAGCTTGATTCAGAGTCCCCTGGGCCAGTGTAAATATTGTACATAGGTGTGAATGTGTTTTATTTATTTTATTTTCGTTCGGATTTAATCTTTTATTTTATTTATCTTGTATATTACTTTACTTACTTTTTTATTTTTTTCTACTTTGTTTTTTATATTTATTTTCCTTTATTATATACATATTGTGTGAATGAATATTATAGCTCTAGTACCAATAATGGCCTTCAGTGTGGCAGACTGTACTAATACTCAATAAAAAAAAAATTGAAATTATCCGTGACGACTACTTCCTAAATATGTACAACTTTATTTTACCCAGTAAGATTCTATTGCTTTTACTACATTTGAAACTTCTAATAATAAGAAATTCTCATTAATGGACACTGATATTTCGTAAATTCGTAATAAAATCATTAAAAAAAAAAGTTGTAAATTTCATGAATAAATAATATATGTATACATAAATCACTGGACCACCTGTGAAAAGTTTAATGTTAATATAAAAATAATTATCGTAATGGAAGAGGAGAAATCAGTTAAGACCTTCAAGAAGATCCCCCCCCCCCGGTATGAAATGTTCCGGTGGACACATAGCTGCCAAAATGAGTTAGCAACGATATGCATTATTATGCCCTCGGATGGGAGCGTAAACATTATCAATGACAGCCCCTAATCATTTAAATGTGGCCGTTTATAGAAATCTTACAACGGCTGAGGGGTCAGTATTTAAATCAAGTCGGCACCGCGGCCAGCTGTTACAAACTGGTTCTTCCAGATGGCGCTTCCATCCAAAACAATGCCTTGTAATAAATCTAATATTTAATGACGGGGGTGTCATAGAGCAAAAACATTAACTAGCTCTATTGTCTAGCTTCTCAACAGTTGCTGCGAAAAACGAACTGGCTTTAAAAAAATCCCAAAGAAGTAAATCATTATTAGTCCGTGGTACAGACTCCTTTTTATCAAATTATTAACATCCGCCTCAAACTCTGCAAATAGATAGGTAAAATAGGTAAAAATAGGTAAAAACAAAGTACAAAATAAAAAAAATAATAGGAATCCAAATGTTTTGCCAATTTTAACATTATCAGTCACTCACACGACTTTTCTACCTATTTTAGAAAACTTTTTTATATTTTTAAATATGTCCATTAAGAAACCAAAAATATGTTTAATTAGATTTATTTTCCTGAAAATTGATCAAAAACTTTTTTACCTTAGTCCAATTTTGTCAAACTGTAATTTCTGTTAAAAGTCAATAGACAACGTGTGTGATACCGGCAACAGATTTTCTTACTTTCATTTACTTTTCTTTTTTTTTTCTTCTCTCATTTACCGCTTAGACCCGTATTCTTACAAACAAAATTGAAAAGTTGTAACTTCGTTAATAATTTTCCGAAATGAATTTTCTTAACCTTTCAAAACAACAGGCTAAATTTGAAATTTGATCGCAATACGTTCCTTGCCTAGTATAGGTAGGAAAGTAATAAATTAAAACATGTGTAGAAAATAATATACGCTGTATCATCGCTAATACTGGTTCGAATTTTTTTCTTGTTTTGTATGTAATTTAATTACCTTTCAAATGTTTTTTATAAATTTTATCATAGAATACATACTTAGTGAGTAAGACTCCAAAACATTTTTCTTTTCTTTATAACTTTTTCCTCCGTATTTTCTCGAGAATTAAGTACATGTACAAAAATTGAAAGTACATTAATTAGAAAATTATAGGAAAGTTTCATAAAAATCCGAGCCGTTTTAGAGCTATAGTCTAGAGAAAAATATATTTTTCATTTATTGCGGATGGAGCACCCAATTTGTATCACAGGCATCAGTAGTCAAAACCCTACAAAATAAAAAAGAAGCAAAAAATCGGTCCACTAGTTCTCGAGATAATCTTAGCACGGACAGACAGACAGACCAATGGTTGAAAATGTGTTTTTCGGACTCAGAGGGCTCTGAAACGTATAGATCCGTCGAAAACTGCATGTCGAAAATTTGAAATAAAAAAAATCGAAAAATCTGGTGTCTCCACTCACACGACTTTCCTACGTATTTCAGAAAAGTTTTTGTATTTTTAAATATGCCCATTAAGAAACCAAAATATATTTAATTAGATTTATTTTCCTGAAAATTGATCAAAGAGAAGATTGTTAATCAAAAACTTTTTTATCTTAACCGAATTTTGTCAAACAATAATTTCTGTTAAAAGTCGAGAGACAACATGTGTGATACCGGCAACAGACTTTGTACTTTCATTTACTTTTCTTTTTTTTCTCTCATTCACTGCTTAGATCCATATTCTTACATTACCCATTCATTTCCCCCATTCATTCCCCCCCCCCAAAAAAAAAAAAAAAACATAATGAGCAAATGATATATAGTCCGTGGTACAGACCCCTTTTTATCAAATTATTAACATCCGCCTCAAACTCTACAAATAGCTACATCTCATCATAACCTACAAATATTTTATTTACGAAAATTCTCGGAATTTAGGGCGTTTTCAATCTGAAGATCGGCAAACATTTTATATTTAATTAGATAATAAAAACTCGTAAATATTCATTTGCTTTCCTATTGAATCGTAAGATAACTTGATTACAAAATCGAGAAAAAAGTTGTACTACGGAAATTAGGACGATTTGGCGTGACCTACAATATTTCAAAATAACGAAGTTATATAGGCCAAACGGCTCAATATTTTTTTCTCGATTTTGTGATCAAATAATCTTACGATTCAATAGGAAAGCAAATAAGTATTTACGAGTTTTTAGTACCTAATTAAAGAGACAAAGTTCGCCGATCTACAGATTGAAAACACCCTAACTCCAAAAGTTATCGTAAATAAAATAGTTGTAGGTTACGATGAGATGAAGCTATTCACGAAGTTTTAGGGGTATGTTAATAATTTGATGAAAAGGGGTCTGTACCACGCACTACATTATTTGTTCTTAATTTGTTCAGTACGCATATACTTCTCTAAGATTATAACTAAGACATAAAATAATTATAATATAAATTGAAAAATCACATTAATAAAGCCTTTAGTATCTAATATATAGGTGAATAGTTAATCTTCGACATGCAGTTTTCGACGGATCTATACGTTTCAGAGCCCTCTGTGTCCGAAAAACACATTTTCAACCATTGGTCTGTCTGTCTGTCCGTGCCAAGATTATCTCGAGAACTAGTGGACCGATTTTTTGCTTCTTTTTTATTTTGTAGGGTTTTGACTATTGATGCTCGTGATACAAATTGGGTGCTCCATGCGCAATAAATGAAAAATATATTTTTCTCTAGACTATAGCTCTAAAATGGCTCGGATTTTTATGAAACTTTCCTATAATTTTCTAATTAATGTACTTTCAATTTTTGTGCATGTACTTAATTCTCGAGAAAATACGGAGGAAAAAGTTATAAAGAAAAGAAAAATGTTTTGGAATCTTACTCACTAAGTATGTATTCTATGATAAAATTTATAAAAAACATTTGAAAGGTAATTAAAGTACATACAAAACAAGAAAAAATCATTGGATTCGAACCAGTATTAGTGATGATACAGCGTATATTATTTTCTACACATGTTTTAATTTATTACTTTCCTACCTATACTAGGCAAGGAAAGTATTGCGATCAAATTTCAAATTTAGCCTGTTGTTTTGAAAGGTTAAGAAAATTCATTTCGGAAAATTATTAACGAAGTTACAACTTTTCAATTTTGTTTGTAAGAATAAACTCTTCAATCGCACATCACAAGCCTTGAAGAATGATGTCAAAACTGGAGAATTAAAATAAATTCTAATAAATCCCATCAAATCACCTTTACCCTTCGACGTAAACCTATGACCTCATGTCCCACAGTATCCTTTAATAATACCCCGCTTATCCCTGTTGAACAAATCCGATACCTTGGACTTCACTTGCACAAACGTCTAACTTGGAATCCTCATACCAGACTGAAACGACAAGAAACCGCTCGACGTTTCCGACTACTCCAACACTTACTAGACAAACGCTCTAAGCTTCCAGTAAATTACAAAAGACTTATATACATGACTGCAATAAGATCTATTTGGACTTACGGAGTTGAGCTTTGGGGCTCCACTAAGCCATCGAATTCCTCTCGTATCCAATCCTTACAATCCAAAATCCTTCGGAAAATCCTCAATGCTCCTTACTTTGTCACCAATAAAATAATCCATAATGACCTTAATGTTCCTTATGTTTCCGATTTGGCCCAATCCAGATACCAATCCTTCCATAATAAACTTCAGAACCATCCGAATCCTCTCCTCTCTAACCTTGCTTCCTCTTCTATTCCTGATAACCCTCCGAGGCGTCTGAAAAGAAGATGGCCTCGAGATCTCTTATTGTAAATACATTTTGTTTTTAAAGTGCTACCAGTGGGTAGTTTCTCAACAAGTCATTTCATGTTTTTATTTCCTGTTATCAAATTTACTTAATGTATTTAATTTTTTAATACAGTTGTAAATATCATGTATAAATAAAAAAAATAAAAAAAGTTTGTAAGAATACGGGTCTAAGCGGTAAATGAGAGAAAATAAAAAAAAAGAAAAGTAAATGAAAGTAAGAAAATCTGTTGCCGGTATCACACACGTTTTCTTTCGACTTTTAACACAAATTATAGTTTACAAAATTAGGCTAAGGTAAAAAAGTTTTTGATCAATTTTCAGGAAAATAAATCTAATTAAACATATTTTTGGTTTCTTAATGGACATATTTAAAAATATAAAAACTTTTCTGAAAAAGGTAGGAAAGTCGTGTGAGTGGACACACCAGATTTTTTTATTTCTGTACTGATAATGTTAAAATTGGCAAAACATTTGGATTCCTATTATTTTTTTTTTATTTTGTACTTTGTTTTTACATTGCTTCATTTTTTTGTAGAGCTGATTTGGCATACACAATAAAATACTATTATAATATATAGACGGCACCCTCGACAAACTTTTTTTTTTTTTTAATTTGATAATGTAATTGATTAAATTTAATCTATGTTTCAGTGGTCATTTCTCAATCCACAGAAGAGACAACTGTTTAATTCCGACTAGACAGACAAAAAGATAAAACAAATTACCTGAGCTAACCGTCCATAAAATGTCGCTGAGACACGAATAGAGACACCTTTTACAAAAAACCTAATTGCTGCCGAGTCTACTAAAGATAGCTTCCCGAGGAATTGGGTGAATTAGATTGGAATCCGTCTCAACAGGAGTTGATGGCAACCACACACAATGTCTTGTCTCCTCTAGTTCGGGAGTTTTATTTTCTCTGTATAATTTGTCAGTTAGTTAAATATAGCTCTGTCGAGAACATTAGTGTTCTATGTAGTTTTATTGTTAGCTGTTCTCTTCTTCAAAACAAAACGAGTATTTACTCACAAAAGCTAGGCCTATTGTAGACCCGAATTTATGACAGCGAGGTAATGCTAATTGCGATCTTTCGCCTTTAGCCAAAAAAGTGTTGGCATAAATTATATGTTTTTGGCAAATGTTTTAAAGTGAAAAGAAATAAAATATTTCGTAATACGAAGTATATGGAACTGTTCCAGTTGAGACTGCCTTTCCGAAAACACATTCTTAAAACTATTAAATTACATGTAGTTCGCAGAATCAACAGCGGTTCAGGATTAAATTGTGGGGGATTTAAAGCCCCTAATTGTTTTTTTGATATATATATATATATATATATATATATATATATATATATAATGATAATTAATTTGGTAAATATAAAAAGAAACTAACTACCAATACGAAATAGTGTTCAAGTGATTTTTGAAGTCCTATTAATATATAATTACACGAACAATAATACTTTTAGAGATAAGTTTTAAATATATTTTCATAAGACATGCATTTATTCTTCTATTTTGGGGAGGAGAAGTGACGATTTATCATTAAAGTGTTAATTTAATAAACTACTAAAACACATATATACCCATTTGCTTTCGGCTTAAATCGTAAGATATGCACAAAATTGAAAACAAATATGGCCTACATAAATATTGGGCCATTAGGGGTATAAGGAGGTCACATTTTTAATAATTTCGTGACCAAACTATCTTTTCTTATGTTTTTATTACCTAATTAAATAGACAAAGTTTGCCGACATTCAGATTGTAAACGCCCCAATTCGGAGAATTTTAGGAAATAAAATATTTGTAGGTTACGATGAGATGAAGATATTCACGAAGTTTCAGGCGGTGTTAATCTGTACCATGGACTTCCACTTTTCTGCAAACAATTTTTTTTTCCTTGAGAAAAATTTCCTGATTTTTATATATACATGTGTACTGAGTTCGAATGTGAAGTCTAAAAGATCCTGGCATCCTTTTTGAGAAAATTAAGGTTGTTTTTGAAAAAAAAATGAAATAGCATGTTTCATTTACTTCATTTCTTTATTTAATTTCTTGTGAATAATAATACTGTAAAAAATATAGACGGAATAAATGCAAATGAGAAAGCAAAAAATGAATGTTGAATGACATTTATGTACCCATGACCTTATAAGACAAAAACAATTTGTTAACAATTTCTTGGCAATTTGAAAGTTTTTTCGTAGCCCAAAATATTTAATTTTTCTTTAAATTGCAGATCCTTAAATATAGCAAGGATTTGTGAACAAAAAAATTCTTGAAGCCTAACACTTAAGCTCTAGGATTTTTTTTTTCATTTTTTTAATGCTTTGTTATAGCTTCAAAAAAAAAAAAAATCATTTTTCGTTAAATTTTCAATGATAAAAAAATTAATCAAATGTGTTAAAACACCTCATTTTTTGACACACAACACAAATTTGACATAAAATGGTGTCTGATAAAGATTTTCTGCCTTTGGATTAATGTTCAGAATACCTCAAAAAATAAAAAAAAAACATTTCTGTTACGGGAAGGATTTTGTTGCAGAAAATATGTATTACTTTCCTTCATTGCATACTGTCATACTCCTAACAGGATATTATACTGCTTCTTCTTGTACTTTTTAAGGGATATTAAATGGCGTATTTTATGATATTTTGTTTCAAATATATATGGGAGTTAGTTATCGTCAAATAATTTTTTGTCACAAATGGTATTCAACTTTAGTTTCACTTGGATAAACGTCTTACTTGGAATCCTTATACTAGACTGAAACGACAAGAAACTGCTCGACGTTTCCGACTGCTCCAACACTTACTAGACAAACGCTCCAAACTTTCAATTAATTACAAAAGACTTATCTACATAATTATAATAAGACCTAGGAGTTGAGCTTTGGGGTTCCACCAAACCATCGAATTCCTATCGTATCCAATCCTTACAATCCAAAATCCTCCGTAAAATCCTTAATGCTCCATACTTTGTCACAAATAAAACCATTCATAAAGACCTTAATGTACCATATGACCAGGATAAATTTCAGTCCCATCCAAATCCGCTTGTTTCCTCTCTTGTTTCTTCCTCGATCCCTGATAATCGTCCTAGGCGTCTGAAAAGGAGATGGCCTCGTGATCTTCTTACTTACAATTATTTAGGGAGTGCTAATACTGGGTAGTATCTCTTCAAGCCTGCACATGCCATTATTTATAATTTGCGCATATTTACTAGTTGTATTTATATACAATTGTAAATTTCATTAAATAAACAAGCAACAAAAAAAAAACTTTAGTTTCAGTCGAAATCACAATGCATTATTTAGTTATTAGCTAGTTATTCATTCGTTTTGAAGGATCTTTACCCATCTTTCAAGCCTACTTCCTGGCCTCGCCGCAGCCCTGTGTTGCGGTCAGGGGTCATTGTTGCCTGTCATATTAGTACAATCCGATTAACTGACTCCTCAGTGGACTACCTGCCCCGAAGTAAAAAAGTCAGAAAGAAGATTAAACCTTCCCGGGGTTGCTTTTTGATTATAACTCGAGAAATATTCTCCGAGGGTCAGGTAAGGCCTTTTTTATTCCTCGTCCTCACAACCTTTTCCCATTTCTGTCCTTTTCTTCTTTTATTGTGTCTTATGAAAACGTAAAAGGAATTTTGTGTTAGGGACCAAATCCTCCTATACTCGTATAAGCAGGCGGGGGTATAACTTAAGACGACAATAGCGTCTCGAAATTCCTAGACTGCCGGTAGTCCCTGCTATATCAAAAGGACAAGTCGTCTGCTAGCTTCCTGTCGTCTGGGTAGTCAATTTGGTAAATAATAACTTTCGGAAAAAGTATTAGGGGAACTGGGAATTAATGTAGTTTTCTTACATTTTTTTAAATTATTTATTTATTCATGATATTTACATACAACTGTATTAATAAATAAAATACATTTAGTAAGTTTGATAACAGAAAATAATAACATGAAATCACTTGTTGAGAAACTACCCACTGGTAGCACTCTAAAAACAAAATGCATTTACAATAGCAGATCTCGAGGCCATCTTATTTTCAGACACCTCGAAGGGTTATCAGGGATAGAAGAGGAAGCAAGGTTAGAGATGAGAGGATTCGGGTGGTTCTGAAGTTGATTATGGAAGGATTGGTATCTGGATTGGGTCAAATCGGAAACATAAGGAACATTAAGGTCTTTATGGATTAATGCATTGGTGACAAAGTTGGGTAAAGATCCTTCAAAACGGATGAATAACTAGCTAATAACTAAATAATGCATTGTGATTTCGACTGAAACTAAAGTTTTTTTTTTGTTGCTTGTTTATTTAATGAAACTTACAATTGTATACAAATACAACTAGTAAATATGCGCAAATTATAAATAATGGCATGTGCAGTCTTGAAAAGATACTACCCAGTGGTAGCACTCCCTAAATAATTGTAAGTAAGAAGATCACGAGGCCATCTCCTTTTCAGACGCCTAGAAGGATTATCAGGGATCGAGGAAGAAGAAAGAGTGGAAACAAGCGGATTTGGATGGGACTGAAATTTATCCTGAAAGGATAGATATCTGGCTCGAGCTAAATCAGTGACATATGGTACATTAAGGTCTTTATGAATGGTTTTATTTGTGACAAAGTAAGGAGCATTGAGGATTTTCCGAAGGATTTTGGATTGTAAGGATTGGATACGAGAGGACCAAAGCTCAACTCCGTAAGTCCAAATAGGCCTGATTGTAGTCATGTATACGAATCTTTTGTAATTAATTAAAGTTGAGAGCGTTTGTCTAGTAAGTGCTGGAGTAGTCGGAAATGTCGAGCGGTTAGGGTCTGTCGTTTCAGTCTGGTATGAGGATTCCAAGTTAGTCGTTTGTCCAAGTGAAGTCCAAGGTATCGGATTTGTTCAACAGGGATAAGTGGGGTATTATCAAAGGATACTGTGGGACATGAGGTCATAGGTTTACGGCTTTCTTACATTAAATTCAAACAAATAAAGTTTTAATAAGTTTTGTAATCACGCTCATCATCAACAAACTTTTGCTAACAAGGGTGCGAATTTTCAATGCCGGATCGGACAATACTGCATCGATAACAATCAATTGGATTTGAGAAAAATATATAATAATACTTTATTTATACTGGGACGAGTCCCTTTAAAATAATAGAGAAAGACAGAAATGTGGGCTAAGGAGCCTCAAGAGATATATAAACAAAAATGCAGAGTAATTAAATAAAATATAAGTTACTTTCTCAGTTAATAATAAAAAACATGAAGTAAAAATAATGAAGAACGAACTAATAGAAATATGGTCAATAATAGAATAATAGTCAAGAGAAATAAGTAAATTCATCATCAGTATTAATGGTAGTCAGTTTTATTCTTTTCTGTGTTTGTTTTCAGGTTTTATGTATTTTTTATATTGTTTCATTAATATTATTTTATATTATAATATTAACCGAGTAAGAAGGTTCGATAGGTTATGAGGTTAATTTACATATGTTTTAAACCCATAGGTTCCGAGTTCGTAGCTCTCTCCACATCCAATTTTTTTTTTAATTAAATATATATATCTGACAGGCGCCACGCTATTTAATGTGTTTATTTTAGGAAATAACGAAAAAAAAAAAAATATATATATATGTATATATATATATATATATATATTATATATATATATATATGTATATATATATAATAAATAAATATATATATGTATATATATATATATATATATATATATATATATATATATATATATATATTTATATTTATATATATATATATGTGTATATATATATAATATATATTGACTCTTCATTAATTTTACTATATATTTTTTTTAGCGAATGGACAGATAGTATTTTTGTATCGATAAATGAAGCCGAAATTCACATATAAAACATATACGAAACTTAACATATATAAAAAATGCACTAATTTTTTTTTTAAAAAAGCGACGATATGACCAAATTTGGTATTCAAATAAGACATACAATTTTGACTCTTAAATTATTAGTAGATGTGAAAACGGTACTGAAACAAGAACTTCTACATAATGTCACTATTTAGTTAACGTAATCATACTGGCCAGTAGATTGTATGAATAGTTCTTGTAGTACTTATACTGAAAGATTTTTGTGAATTTTTTTAACCTAATGTGAATAAAGTACATTAGAATGAATGTATATTTAGAATATTTACAAAATAGTAAATAGGTCGAAGGAAACATTTTGGCAGTCTTGGGAAATCGAACTATTACGTGGCCCAGGTCATGCTTACGATAGTGTCGCAATGAGGAAAAATGTTAAATTATATCATTATTGTCACTAAGTGATTCAGTTAATATAACTCTCTGAGAGTTAATAACAAGTTTCTTATATAAAAATATAAAATATTCCATAGAAGCAAATCAAAACTTTTAAAAGAAAACAGTGGAATAAAGTGCTTAATGTTATTTCTCGTTCTATATCCTTGAAGTTAATGTTCAATTGCTTATTAGCAAGGTAAGGAAGGACCGGTTTTAGAAATTATATTTCTCAGTAAAATTTTCTACTTGTGTAAAATTAACTATTTGAAAACGAAGGTTGAAATAAATTATACCACTTAAATACCGGGTCGAATCGATGGAAATATTAATATTTTAATGAAGATATTCAAATATGCTTATAAGCATATTTATATTTTACTTGGAACCCCCATACCAGACTGAAACGACGAGAAACCGCTCGACGTTTTCGACTACTGCAGCACTTACTAGACAAACGATCTAAGCTTTCAATCACTTATAAACGACTCGTATATATGACAATAAGACCTATTTGGACTTACGGAACTGAGCTTTGGGGCTCCACTAAACCATCGAATTCCTCTCATATCCAATCATTACAATCCAAAATCCTTCGTAAAATCCTCAACGCTCCTTACTTTGTCACAAATAAAATCATCCATAAAGACTTTAATGTTCCATATGTTTCCGATCTGGCCCAATCCAGATACCATTCCTTCCATAACAAACTGCAGAACCATCCGAATCCTCTCGTTTCAAACCTTGCTTCCTCCTCGATCCCTGATAACCCTCCGAGGCGTCTGAAAAGAAGATGGCCTCGGGATCTTCTAATATAGAACTTTAGTTTGAGTTCTACCAATGGGTAGTTTCTCTTCATGTTGTACATGCCATGTTACAAATTTCTCATTTACTTATTGTAGTCTCTATGTAATACAGTTGTAAATTCCATTAAAATAATAAAAAAAAAAATTACTATTACTAATGAAATATATCTTGTAAAGTTTCGAATCTGTATTTTGAAAGGAAATAAACGTTTAAATGTTAAATTTCCCCGTGAACAGCCTAATTTAAAGACAAAACTGGTATGAAATCAAAATTATTTAGTAGGAAGTATGGGTATAGGATGTAGGAAAGACACGGATCTAAATTTGTTCCTTGATGTCCAAAATTTAAGACACGATTGTTAATTTCCGATTCTAAATATATTTCTTTAACTAGCACTAATAGTCCGAGAGCTCGAGAGAAAAAATCGATGTAATTTAATGAAAGGAATTTGTTTTTTTTATTTATAACATTTATATTAAAAAAATCCAGTCCGCTGGTGTTCCTCAAGGTAGTATCCTAGGTCCTCTCCTCTATACAGTTTATATAGCTGACATCCCAACCTATCCCAACACTGTCATCACCACATATGCCGATGACACATGTATCCTATCAGTAAACAATGACCCAACAATTGCATCCCAAATGCTTCAATCAAACATCATAAATCTAGAAGAATGGTGTCAAAACTGGAGAATTAAAATAAACTCCAATAAATCTCACCAAATTACCTTTACCCTTCGTCGTAAACCAACGACTTCCTGTCCTACAGTTTCCTTTAACAATACTCCACTTATACCTGTTGAGCAAATCCGATACCTAGGACTCCACCTGGACAAACGACTAACTTGGAATCCTCATACTAGACTGAAACGACAAGAAACCGCTCGACGTTTCCGATTACTTCAGCACTTACTAGACAAACGCTCTAAACTTCCCATTAATTACAAAAGACTCATATACTTGACTATAATAAGACCTATTTGGACTTACGGAGTTGAACTATGGGGCTCCACTAAACCATCGAATTCCTTTCGCATCCAATCCTTACAATCCAAAATCCTTCGTAAAATCCTCAATGCTCCTTACTTTGTCACTAATAAAATTATCCATAAAGATCTTAATGTTCCTTATGTTTCAGATCTGGCCCAATCCAGATACCTATCCTTCCATAATAAACTTCAGAATCATCCCAACCCTCTCGTTTCTAACCTTGCTTCCTCTTCAATTCCTGATAACCCTCCGAGGCGTCTGAAAAGAAGATGGCCCCGTGATCTCCTAATTTTTAAATCATTAGAGTGCTACCATTGGGTAGTTACTCAGCAAGTGTATTCATCATTATATCAATTATGTCCAAATTTACTTGATGTATTTATGTAATACAGTTGTAAAGGTCATAAAAAAAAAAAAAAAAATTAAAAAAATGAGTGTCTGGCGGTCAGATCATACTACAAGTAAAAATGGCGGCTGATTTAAAGAATATAAGACCAGTAAATTAAGGCTCGAAACGGGAAAATCATTGCGAGAAATGTAGGAAAAGTTTTTGTTTTTTTAACTTGAATATATTGGCTGAAACATTTGAAAAACCTTGCTAATGCAGTCCGCCAAGAAAAAACTTTTTCAGAGAAAAAAGCCAGATTTTGTCGATCTTTTTTTTTTTTCACCTGTAACTCCTAAACGGTGCATCGAAGCAAAAAACTTACTCATCTAGATATTAAATAAGATTAAATAGTGCTTCCAAAGAATTCGTATACTTAATAATTTGGTTATAATGACCATCTAGACACCAAGCCGCACAATTACTGGAAATTTCATGAAAATCGGATAAACGGTAGTAGGTGATATGTCCGTTACATCGATTTGACTACAGACAGAATCAAATTTGATCCTTGATATCTGAAACGTAAAATACGAGTGGAAATTTTCGATGTTGGCAAGAAATTTCTGGAAGCAAAATATTCGAAGTACGAAAGCTTCTTCAGCCTTTGGTGTGCTTATAGGTTCCATAATATAGGTTCCTTATATAGGTTATAGGTTCCTTATCCATACTGATTTGTCCTATATTGTTTGAATTTTGTCAAAGATCCTATTTCTAGCCTCGCTGGAATCGAACAAGGAGTCTTTACCAATAAAGCGAGACCGATAAAACTGATACATCCGAAGCCTCAGTATTTTATATTAACGGGCAGGGGTACTTTTATTATTAGTGGCATTGACGCAAGGGCCATATACCGTAGCCATAACTATCTCGTAAAATGGCAATAACTCCAGGTCAGCCATTGGTGGATCTCTTTCATTAAAATGTGCTTTTGCTTGTTAACGTGCTCCGAATTGCTTGTCCAACAGCTTATATCATCACAAATAACCAGATTTTCTATCTTATATTGAGAAACTCTATGTCGTCTAAGCTTGCTCATAATCTGATATCTGTAGATCCGATATTATCTACTACAATTATTATACTCACTTAATTTTAGAGGCTCAAAATGAAATTTTTTTTTTTTTTATTTCTTTATGACATTTACAACTGTATTACATAAATGCATCAAGTAAATTTGGACATAATTGATATAATGACATGAATACACTTGCTGAGTACCTACCCAATGGTAGCACTCTAATGATTTAAAAATTAGGAGATCATGGGGCCATCTTCTTTTCAGACGCCTCGGAGGGTTATCAGGAATTGAAGAGGAAGCAAGGTTAGAAACGAGAGGGTTGGGATGATTCTGAAGTTTATTATGGAAGGATAGGTATCTGGATTGGGCCAGATCTGAAACATAAGGAACATTAAGATCTTTATGGATAATTTTATTAGTGACAAAGTAAGGAGCATTGAGGATTTTACGAAGGATTTTGGATTGTAAGAATTGGATGCGAGAGGAATTCGATGGTTTAGTGGAGCCCCATAGCTCAACTCCGTAAGTCCAAATAGGTCTTATTATAGTCAAGTATATGAGCCTTTTGTAATTAATGGAAAGTTTAGAGCGTTTGTCTAGTATGTGCTGAAGTAATCGGAAACGTCGAGCGGTTTCTTGTCGTTTCAGTCTAGTATGAGGATTCCAAAAATGAAAATTAAAACAGAAAATGAACATTTACATTCAAACTTACATTTAACTACTAATAGTCCAGTCAAGAATGCTTCAGTCAAAAATACAGAAGGTAATGGACAAAATGGGGCAAAAGTTTTCTCTTTAGGATACTGTTTTGACTAATTTTTTTCAAGAATATGTATTTTTTTTACTAGTCTATCTTCAACGTTTCAAAAGTTAGACCAATTATACCTCAATTCCTTTAACTTTATATGTAAAATTTTGTTATTTACGTGCCAGGGAGCTCCTGTTATTAGTCTTAAAATTTTGGATTGAAAATGTTATTTTTTTTACTGAATTGTAAATCTGTGAGGCGTATTTTCAAACTGGTTTCAATAGGTATGTATTTATATTTAGGTTTTGAATAATTTTCAATTTGGATTTAGAAAAAAGATAGTTTAATATTTTCACTTGTTCGTTTAAGTCTGTTTTTTTTTTTTTTTTTTTTACTTTCACTTAGGTATATATGAAATGTATAGGAAGGTACATTATTGTGATCGTGAAAATTTTCGAATCCGTGGTTTCAACATTTTTACATACATGTTTTAAGGTATCCTGAGTCCAAATAACCAAGCCTCGCAAAATGGCCTGTGTATGCGTGTGTCTGTATATATGTGACAGGTCTAATTCAAAAAATAAAAGTCATTTGAAAGTGAAATAGCATATTTAAGGTTTTTAAATACCTGAGATGTTACAGCTTTTTAGTAAAAATCGGCTAATCGGAAGTGATACTTTATATCATCGATGAAAGACATTTTTACTATTTTCTAGAAAATAGCTCCAACGATTTCGATTGAATTCATTATATCTGAGTAAAATTAAGCAGTTTTTAATATGATGTAGGTTTTATTTTCATTGATGTTCTCTAACTGCGCTTAAATGGCTAATTTTCCATATTAGCTTCCTTTAAATAAATTGTTTTTATTTAAAACAATTAACCATTTCACATTTATTTCTAATATAAAAAAATGTTAAATATAAAATATGAAAGAATCTGGTAGTTAACTATAGGAAAAATAACAGATCATAACGGAGAATAGTTGTAATGAAAGAACCAAAGGAATATGTTTTCATAAAGGTTTTGTTGGTATTATTTAATGTTTAATTCTATAGATTACACCGATATAAATATTAAAAGTTGTATATATAAGATTACCTAAATTAATAAAAATATCCACAATGAAATAAAAATCAATATAGCGTTTCTAATTTTGACTTTAACTTCCCCCTTTTCTAAAAATACTTATTTCTGATAAGAAGAGGGTGCTAAGTGAATGTTTTGTGATGCGCACCCCGCACTAGATTTTTGTTTTCAATTTGATGTGTATATTAATTATTTCAAGTAAAGGTAGCTAATTTGTACTAAGTTTTAATAATCTTCTCGACTATTAAAAGCAAGTATTTTAAATATTTAGTCTCGAAAGTTGGCAGATGATGACAGTCATTAAGTAAGAATTTGTTTTTATTATAGCATTTATGTTAGTTAATAATGCTATTGAGAGCTTGTGTTCCACAACTTTAAAATACCTGAAATTTTTCTGCACTTGGTGAGTACAGAGAAGTCCTGCTCAATTAACACCATATTAGGATAGACATGTTGGCACGTTTAGGGTATTTATTTATATCTAAGCAAATAAGAAAAATTGATGAGTAAAAAAAAAAAAAATGGAAATATTCTGCAATTTGAGGATATTAAGGAAGAAAAAAAGCAAAGGACGTCTTATCTGATTAATGGGACACTCAACCCTTCCAGAATCATCGTACTCAGGTAAAAATGAAAAAAATAAAACATAAAAGAATAAAAAGGAAACACCGAAGGTCATATTTTTACTTGAAGGAACAACAATTTTTCAGGCCGTCCCAAAAATAAAAAAGTTTTGGCATGGGGTCCTAAAAGGTTTTAAACCCCGGCTGAAGGCGGAATTGCACTTTGCCTCAGTTTTGACAGAAACCATTCGCCACGTGGCCGCCTCTTTTTAATAAATGGATACAGTTTTTTTTTTCGACAGTTAAAATTATATTATTTTTTTTTTTAGAAAAACCAACAAATATTTTATGAGGAGTTGATCGGGGGGTGCGGTCAAATTAATAATAAATTAAACAAGTAGAATTATTTAATTTTTGTCGACGTTTCGACCCACTTTGCTGGTCTTCATCAGGGTTACAAAAGATACAAAACATGGTGAAAATAAAATAAATGAATATAAGTAGATATAAAATAAAAATAAGTTGTCCGATACAGAAATAAAAAGATGATATCAGAAATATAGTGGGTGACAATGCAGTTAAAATATCAAGTATTATATGTAGAAGATACAAACAAAAATGGAAAATAAGTATGAATAAAAATAGAAAATAAAGGAGCATAAAGCATGTCAGTTAAAAGTAAACAGATACTTGACTACTTGATATTTTGATACTTGATATTTTAACTACATTGTTACCCACTATATTTCTGATATCATCTTTTTATTTCTGTATCAGACAACTTATTCTTATTTTATACCTACTTATATTAATTTATTTTATTTTCACCATGGTTTGTATCGTTTGTAGCCCTGATGAAGACCTGCAAAGTGGGTCGAAACGTCGGCAAAAATTAAATAATTCTACTTGTTTAATTTGTTATTAATTTGACCGCACCCCTCCCCTCCCCCCCCCCGATCAACTATCTCTACATCATCAAACAATATTTTGAATTTGAGTTATTTTGATAATCAACAGAAACTTCAAACTGTTATTATATTTATAGTCATATACTAAAAAAAAAAAAAAACAACAGAAAAACTTTCCATCGCAACGACAAAGAAGTTCTATACAAAATTAAAGCTGATAAAATTTGCAATCCATTCAAGACGCCCAAAATTAAAATTAAAACAGAAACTGACCACATTTATCTACTAATAGTCCAGTCAACGAATGCTCGAAAGAGGCTATAAAAGAAAATGGCGCTAAACGATTTTTGACTTTGGGATATTGCTTGGACTAGTAAGAAGGTAAACATACCTAAATTCCCCACTCCTTGATGTGGAGCAGAGTTTAGGAGACGGGCGCTTAGAAGGTAACTTTTTTTTTTATTTTCGCTTATATCAAGAAAACTATCCATCAAATCGACAAAGACGTTTCATACAAAATTAAAGCTGATAAAATTTGCAATATGATTGATCATATATATTTTTTCGCTACCTCGCTTAGTTTCCAAGATATACATCCTCAACTATCGCTACTTAGGAAAATAAATAAATTTATCTCATGTTTTTTAATGTATTTGACTAGCTAAATCTTGATTGCTATGGTCTACATTCTAAGCCATACAGAAAAAAGTTTTTAATAATGAAATTTTCTTCAAGAATCCACACATATATATTATTACAGTAAGGCTCGAATTCGATTTTTACCAAATATTAGCTCCTGTCATGTTCAAATACGACGAATGCGATACAGTTCGATTCAGAATTTCACGGGGGATTAGCGAATCTTATTCCCCACTTTAGTTTTTCTTTCTAACTGGAGGATCAAAATAAATTCTAATAAATCCCATCAAATCACCTTTACCCTTCGTCGTAAACCTATGTCCTCTTGTCCTACAGTACCCTTTAATAATACCCCACTTATCTCTGTTGAACAAATTCGATACCTTGGACTCCACTTAGACAAACGTCTAACTTGGAATCCTCATACTAGACTAAAACGACAAGAAACCGCTCGACGTTTCCGATTACTCCAGCACTTAATAGACAAACGCTCTAAGCGCCCAGTCAATTACAAAAGACTCATATACATGACTACAATAAGACTTATTTGGACTTACGGAATTGAGCTCTGGGGCTCCACTAAGCCATCGAATTCCTCTCGTATCCAATCCTTACAATCCAAAATCATTCGTAAAATCCTCACAGCTCCTTACTTTGTCACAAACAAAATCATCCATAGCGACCTTAATGTTCCTTATGTTTCTGACCTGGCCCAATCCAGATACCTTTCCTTCCATAACAAACTTCAGAACCATCCTAACCCTCTCGTTTCTAACCTTGCTTCCTTCTCGATCCCTGACAACCCTCAGAGGCGTCTGAAAAGAAGATGGCCTCGAGATCTCTTATTGTAAATACATTTTGTTTTTAGAGTGCTACCAGTGGGTAGTTTCTCAACAAGTGATTTCATGCTATTATATTCTTTTTTTCACATTTACTGAATGTATTTTTACTTGTAATACAGTTGTAAATATCATCAATAAATAAAAAAATAAATAAAAAAAAAATGTTTTTTTTCTAAAATAAATAAAGTCGATACAAACATGTTTCTAGGCTTCAATACTGCCTACTAGTATATGTTATTCTACTAGTTTATCTTCTAGAAACTAACAGAATCGAAAATAACGTAAGAGACATGTACAAAGGTATAAACAGATCACGTAAATATGTAGGGCCCGTAACGTCTGGAATTAGGGATGATAATAACAATATTCTGACCGATCCGGCTGACATATTGAATAAGTTTAAGGACCACTTTGACAATATTTTAAATACGGGAAATTATGATCTGTGTCCTCCTTCTGAGTACCAGAGTGCTGAACCGTTAATAGAAGGACCAAGTAAAGAGGAAGTTGAAGTAGCTATCGGAAAATTAAAATCATATAAAGCAGCGGGAATCGATAATATTCCTACTGAACTAATTAAGGCATGCGGAGAAGCTGGAGTTTCTAAAATACATCGGTTGGTTAAAAAGATCTGGGTGAACGAGAAATTACCTGAAGAATGGAAAGAATCTATTCTTATTCCGATTCACAAAAAGGGTCCGAGGACGGATTGTAATAACTATCGAGGAATTTCACTCCTTCCGGTATGTTATAAAATATTCACTTTAATCTTAACCAGTCGAATCACGGAATACGCCGAGGAAATTATCGGAGACTACCAATGCGGATTTAGACGGAATCGTTCGACTATTGATCAAATATTTTCTTTACGGCAAATATTAGAGAAAAAATTGGAGTATAACGGTATTGTTCACCAGCTGTATATAGATTTTAAAAAGGCTTACGATTCTATTGACCGCCAGAAACTGTATAATATTCTAATCGAGCAGGGGATTCCAAAAAAACTAGTAAATCTAGTCAGGATGTGCTTGACGGAGACACTCAATAAAGTTAGAATCGGTAATAATTTGTCCGAAAAATTTGAGGTTCGTTCGGGCTTAAAACAGGGGGATTCTCTTTCGCCTGTCCTGTTCAATTTGGCATTAGAATATGCCATTAGGGAGGTAATGCGAACCGAGAAAGGGTTGGATCTGGGAGGGACAACATCCGTGCTGGGCTATGCTGATGATCTGGTACTGTTAAGCGAAGACGTTGAAACTATAAAACTAAATACGACAACGTTAATGAAAGCCGGGAAAGAACTAGGACTCGAAATAAACGTGGATAAAACAAAATATATGGTTAGCTGCAAAAATGGCAATACTACTGGTGATATCGATATAGATGGTAATATGTTTGAACAGGTAGATAAATTTAGGTATCTAGGTTCTACGATAACTAGAAAAAACGAAATTGAAGAAGAGATTAAGGTTAGACTGAAGGCGGGGAATGCTTGTTATTTTTCTGTGACAAAACTACTTAGTTCGCGCCTCTTATCCCGAAACTTAAAAATTAGAATCTATAAAACAATTATCTTACCTACAGTTCTTTATGGATGCGAAACTTGGCCGCTTACATTAAGGGATGAGCAGCGTCTTAAGGTTTTTGAAAATAAGGTATTGCGTAGAATATTCGGACCGAAAAAGGATGAGTTAACCGGAGAGTTCAGACGGTTACACAACGCCGAATTGCGTGAGATGTATCCGGGTAATATAATTGATGTAATTTCATCGCGGCGAATCAAATGGGCTTGTTAAGTTGTTGGGCTTAGTAACGAGAGAATTCCTAAAAGGTTAATATTTGCTGTGCCGAATGGTAAGCGTCCGAGGGGTAGACCGAAGCGAAGATGGGAAGATTGCATTAAAGCCGATCTGAAGGGACTGGGTTTGGACGGCGAACGGTGGAGGGAGGTGTGTAACAAGCGATTGGTGGTGTCGGCATCGAACCTTCGGGTTCGCTAAGCCTTATTCTTATTCTTATTCTAGTTTATCTTCAACATTTCAAATGTTAGATCAATTATAACTTTATATTTCAATTCAGTGTTGGTGGATAGTTGGTTGTTTTAAATAATATACACAGTTTTTTTGTTACGTACCAGGGAGCGCCTGTTATTAGTCTTAAAATTTTGAATTGAAAATGTTTTTTTTAATTGAATATTTTTTACTGAATTCTAAATGTGTGGGACATATGTTCAAATTAGTTTCAGTAGATATGTATATGTATATAGTTTAATTTTAATAGATTGAACAGATCAAAAAATATTTTGAATTTGATTTATTTATTAATTTTGATAATCAACAGAAACTTGAAACTGTTAGATTTATAGTCATATAGTAAAAAAATCTGCTGCATCACACAACTTTCTTTTACCATACTACATAATGAAAAATGGATTTAAACTATAAAGCGATGAGTCTCTAACATACTGGTAAACAGTTAAGTTGCCAACGTTTCACCAATTCTATCATCAAAGCAGGAAACACAAGATCACATGTAAGCAGAAAGAAAGAAAGAGAGAAAAAAAACTTGTTATTGACATTTCACGAAGCCATCTAAATATATACTAAAGGAAACAGAAGAAGGTTATGTAAAACAGCTGATTGGCAGTCCATTAGATTAAGAGGAAAAAAATTACTCATATTTAAAGTACAATAATACAAACAAGTAATAATTAAAATCATTGGTAATGTGATAAGAGAGGCAGAGCAAATCGGTCTACAAGTAAATGAAAACAAAATAAAATATATGATAATTAGCCGAAAATTCCACCCCAATAACAGGATCTGCGTAATAGGAAAATAATTCCAAAGAGTAGAAAAATTTAAATACCTCTGCTACACAATAACCTCAATGAATCACCAATGGGAAGAAATAGACCAGCGTATAACTAGCGCAACCAGAGCTTTCTTATCTTTTAAGATATTGAAATCCCAAAAAATATGAAGAAATCTCAAATGAAGAGCATATAATGTTCTAGTCCCATCCTTCGGGTTTGGTGCCATTTTCTCATAATCTAACATATGTCTATTATAGGCCATTATTCCAAAAGAAAAACTAACTAATATTGTTTATAAAATACGATGCGAGGATTGTGAAAATAAAGCATATTACGGACAAACCTCACAATGGTTTGAACGTAGGATACAGCAACATAGACAAAATTGCAGGTCTAAAACGACAAAATCAAAATTAGCCGCAGGATTATCGCAGCATACCACAAAAAGTGGACATAAATTTGATTTCGGTACTGCTTCCGTGTTGCATAAAGAACAAAATATTGGGAAACGTAGAATCATTGAATCTATTTTTATCACTAAAAATCTAAAACATTCAGTGAATCAACAGACAGATGTTGATAATTTAAACACGTTTTATGCTAGCACGATTGACAAAATTAATATATAGCGTACTGATATAAAACAGCTGATCACTAACCCCTCCACCCCACTCCTTATGTAAGTAAATCCAGTCCTGTATGAATGCCCTATTGAAGAACAATACTTTCTTGATGCCGTCTGCAAATAGAGGTATATAAATCGAAAATTTAAAAAATTTTAAATTAAGTATAGCAATCTATTTTTAATTTATAATTATGTATTATAATTTTTAGAAACCGAAAACGACATTCTTTGAAATAAAAGAATGAATTAGGACGAGTCATATCGTAATGACAAATTTTAAAAATTTTATGGCGCGGTGCATGGTAGGTGAATGATACAAGTTTATTGTCTGAGGATATACTTGAATGGTAAAAAGTAAATTAAAATTTAGTTTGCAGGTTTCTTGAAAATGGCTCCTGAAGCCGAAACTGGAATAAACTGTGTTTTTTTGGTGACCTATGGCCTATAATAGACATATGTTAGAGTATATAATGCTATGATAAAGGCAGTTATTATATATGAGTGTGAGACCTGGACAAAACCAGCACCTAGAAAAAAGTAGAATTTCTGAATGTTTTGTGAGAAAAATCCTCCGCAGGATAACCCGAGCGATCTGGGATCAGAATACTAACACGTGGAGAAGAAAGAGCGATAAGAACTGCTTACAGAAACTGGTCAATCAATATCCCATCCAGAGATTGGGCAGGATTGTTTAGGCGACAAAAGATCTATAAGATCTTTAATGTCAACAAAAAAAAAATACAAAAAAAGTTTTAAAAGAAAACAATTAATAAAAGAATAATAATAAAAAAATTGAAAAGTGTATAAAATATCCATAACCCGCAAAACTACTTAGTAGATACGCGGCTACTGGACAAATAATACTACTAAGTTATGTGATACGCGCACCATACCAGATTTTAAAAGATGAATAGACAAAAATTAAGTAATACTGCATTCAATAAGATTAAAAAGTTATTTGATGACGTGATTAAATGTATTGCCTGTTTCGTATTTAATCAAAATAAAGTCTTTTTGGTCTGTGAGAGGATATATTGAAATATATTCCACATAACTGAAAAATTAAACAATTTTGCTGGTTTCCATTTTTCTTTTTTTAATAGTATGGATTCATACAGCAACATACGTTGAACCCTAAAGATAATTTTTATGTTATTTTTTTTATTATTATTAATTTTTTTAATTAAATCTAATTAATACAAAAAACTAGAAACAATAAATATTTAGTTTACGTTTAATTTTAAATTTACTCAACTTTCAAAAATTTAAAACTAACTCAATCGGAATTTTCAACAATATCTACGGTTTAAATTAAATTTAATGCAACAACTTCGAAAATCAACAATTTTTCACGTCGAAATCGTATTTGGAACTGATGGAAATTAAACTATAACACCTGAAATAATATATATGAATAGTAAATGAACTGAATTACAGACATATTTTAAAAATATTAATTATTTTTCTTAACATTCATAAAGAAAGATAACATTCTTAGGACGCATAAAGTTAGCTACATGAAGGATCTACTGGCTTCACTATAAATAATAAAATCAAGAAAGCGAGGGATGCTGCTGGACAATCCCTACAACATTCTTATCTAAGAAAAATCTCAGTAGGTTTCTCATTGATTGGTTAATTTAACCTCATAAACTGATAATTTGAAGATGAACTAAAAACTCAAAAATACATATTTGCTTTCTACTTGAATCGTAAGATAATTTAATCACAAAATCGAGAAAAAAGGTGGCCTAAAAAAGTTGGCGATATGACCTCGTTATTTTGATTTGTGGAAGATGGATGAAGGGTCCAATATTTTTGCATGCCACATTTTTTCTCGATTTTGATAAAATTATTTATCATTCAAGGGAAAATTATGTGTGTATAATTTGGTGTTCATGAGTTTTTAGTACCTTATTAAACAAACAGAGGTTACCTTATCCAGATTGGAAAAGTCCCTGTTGGATTTACATCAAAATTTGGTATAAATATATATTGGTTATCATATTCTTATTTGGCTTGTATAAATAACACAGGGGACCCCCGGTCTGATCCTGTACTACCCCCTCTCTAAGACGGCCTTATCTACGGCCAAAAGTCAGATGCTATCAAACGAAGTACAGAACTATACGTAACCAGATTTTAAGAGTTACCCTTCGGCTACACCAGCTGTAAGACTTTGGACGAACGGCGGATAGAGAGAGAGAAGGCGCGAGACCGGCCCCCCTCATCAAAATGTACGTAATCTATTTTATATATGTGTATGTATGTATGTATTTTGCAGAGCACAGTGCCAAATAATGGCATAAGTAAAAGCAAGAAACCTGTGACTGAATTCTAAATAACGGTTTCATATTGTTCAAAAATTATAATAGATAATCTTTTACAATCGTTTTCATCGATAGAAATGATTGATGAAACGGAACAAAAAACGTTGACAATCCCAAAAAATGATTCAGCACTTCAATAAAACGCTATTTCACTAAGAACAAACACGAACGCCAGTAATGGGCGTATCTTTCGAGAGAAACTCAATTGTTTTGTGTAATTATATTTTTTTTTTTTTGAGCTCCGTGCCTCAGGTTTTGATTAGAGACCCTTGGACTGTATGGAACTCACAACTGAGAACCATTAAGCGGGTCTTGAGACAATGCTGCGGTTAATAGCAGCCGAAATTGCAATATCATCACCATTGTTTCCCGCCACCATTGCTGAGCGGATAATGGCCATGCCGCTGGGAGCAATAGTTTGGAAAACCCAATTCCAAAATCGGAATACACAAGGGATCCAGTACGCTATGGTAGAGCTGTATACAGTCCAATTAAATATCTTGATTATATTTAACGGATTATACCGAAGGTGGATAACCGCATGTGGCCGTATTAATCTACCCTAGCTATCGATAGACTCTTAGTTGATACCGACTAATTCCTAGAGGCATCGATTTTTTCCTAGATAGTAGGGTGGGAAAGAGACGATATATATGAATAAGTTATAAAATAAATGTGAAAGAAATAGAATAGAATAGAATTGAATTTATTTCTTAGAGATTATTTTAAAATCTTTTACAAATCATACATATATGAATAGCTTTATTTCACCTAAATGAGTCTAGTTTATCATAACTGTACATTGACTTATTATAAAAACAATAATACTTCATTACATTCCAATTACTTTCTATATACATTATCAATAAAACCAAAAAAAAAATAAATAAATAAACAATCAATAAATTGAACTGACCAACAATTATCCTTAGTCATAGCACTTGGTTGGTGTGTGGAACATCAGAGCTTAAGGAATCCAGTGAATTGCACGCTGACATTATGAACCAGTGAATCTTGTTAAGTTTTTCAATGTTATCGATTCGAAGTATGTCTTGTAACTTGTTTACATCACTTGGCACAGAGAGAAATGCTCGTAAATGTTTGTGTCTGTTGTCTGTTAGCTTTTCACAGTACAGAAGGATATGCAACAGGCTGTTAGTAAATAATTGGTTACAGAAAGTGCAGGTTTTCTGGGCTTTGAAGTAGAAACTTTTGTTTTTCGTATAGAGCTTAATTAATTCGGGATTTGAAACCCTTAGCTGATTTATTGATCTTAACTTTTTCATGTTAGCTCTATACATCAAATATGACTCAGAGCTGGAAATATTGAAGCTGGAAATAGTTCTATATATGGGATTGTTGTTGGAATTTATGGATAAATAGATGTCCTTAGATAGGTTATGGTTTTTTAGCTTTTCCAATATTTCATCGCTGTATTTTAATAATCCAGTTGGGTATACTTTATCGAACTCTTCTTTACAGCCATAATGAGCAGCCATTGATCTGACTTGTGTGATCCAATTGAAGTTTATATCAGGATTCCTTGTATCCAGCAAAATTAATTTGTTGAAGCAAAGCCTTGGTAACCTCTCTTCAGGCATAAGCGACAATTTAGACCAGTAATTTATAATCCTTCTCATAACCCTGACACTCAAGGCGTTTCGGCCAGTTTCTAGACGTACAATGTAGTTGGCAGTATGCGGAAGAAATAGGAATTAGGAAAAGGAATGAGCTCTAATCCTGATGTAAGACTGAAAATTAATAACAATATGTTGCTGATGATTTTGAGACTAAAAATAAAAATTGTGTAAAATCGATGTCGTAAAGTATGCACTTACAGCTAGCCGATTTGGATACACGAATAAGTTCCTCTTTCAAGTCCCAGGTATTTAATAGTGTAGTGGTAAAACCAATGAAAATTTAATAAAAAATAAATAACAATTTAGCAAGAATGAAAAAAAAAATGCCAACAGCACGCGGTTTTCCCAGGCGGTCACCCATCCAAGTACTAACCACGCCCGACGTTCCTTAACTTCGGTGTTCGGACGAGAACCGGTGTGTTCAACGTGGTATGGCCGTTGGCGAAAGAGAGTCTTCCTCCCGTTAACTTAGCAGGTTTGGCCGAGTACTTATTATAAACTATTAATGCAGACCCGACTCTCGGAAAAATATATGATCAAGATGTCTGTTAATAATAAAATTGTGAAAATTACTCCACAACTTGACTACAAAATGCGCAACACTAAAGAAAAGGAAACTCTTCATCATATATTATTTAAATGCTCGAATTATAGTAGCTTAAAGGAAGGAGATGTTCCGGGGTGGCGGTCATAAATAGGCTAAATAGTGGTAAAACTATTTTATTAAAAGCCGACGTTTCTACCCCGACTTTGCAGGTCTTCTTCAGGGAGGTGTGTTCAGCAAGAAGTTTCACTTAGAACTGCTATGATAATAACTGCTAGCAGTTCTAAGTGAAACTCCTTGCTGAATACACCTCCCTGAAGAAGACCTGCAAAGTCGGGTAGAAACGTCGGCTTTTAATAAAATAGTTTTACCACTATTTAGCCTATTTACGACCGTCGCCCCGGACCATCTCCTTCCTTTATTAAATATTCAATGTAGTAGTTTAAGGTTAAGAATTTATCAGAGTATGGGAAATCTTAATGGGATAGAAATATTTAAGCCAACCAGTGTAGATGATATGAGAAAATTATATTTGTTTATCTGAATTATATCAAATTATAGAGAATTGGTAATCTGGAATATTGTCCTCTGCATATTATGGCGAAAATTCCATGTTGTACATCGACATGTAATCTGGCCGGATATATTTCTTGTTTGTTCTCTTAGGTATAGGAGTAATCTTTTAATTTAATTTTAACATAGTCTAATATTAATATTTTTAAAATATGTGTATTTATTGTTTTATGTGTATTTATATATGTATATTGTTGACAAGTTTAAATTTTATACTAATTTGATCATTGAAACTATTTTAATTGTCTGACCTTTATCGAATATAACTTTTAATTTATGCTTAAGAGTGTAGTAATGTCTGCTATGCACTATAAAAAGGTGTTTTTATTTCAATAAGGATAATAATGTTTGTTATTTTGTGATAGACTCCATTTGTATAGGGTTCTTCCCTTGAAACAAATAAAGATTGATTGATAGATATTTATTAATCTAGTGCTACAATTAATTAATATGTAATTACTTAAGTAACGTCGATTTGGAAATTAATGGATTTAAGTTGAATGTATTAACTATTGCACTCATTATTAAGACTACATTCTAAATTAAAAGCAAGACAGAAATTAAATATTTATACATATCTATTGAAATCTCTGTGGGCTAATGAACTACAAATATATGCAATATCAAAACCAACACACATAAAACGACTTCAAACTTTTCAGTCTAAGATACTACGACTAATTACCCAAGCACCCTGGTACGTGAATAATAACACTTTACACACTGACTTACACATGCCAACGATCAATGAACACATACGAACTTACTACATACGATTTCATACTAAATTACATGGACACTCCAACCAGTTAATTAAAGAAATGGCCACGACTATTATGCCGGAGAACTCCAGAAGACGACTGAAAAGGGTCTGGATGAGGGACCTACTTACGTAATTGTATGTAAGTAAGTAAAAGCCATGGAAGGGATGCCGCTGGGTATTGCTTTTCCTCATGCCTATCAAGCATTTTTATTTATTTATTTTATTTATTTGTATGTTATTTTTTTTCTCATGACTGTGCCAGCACATCTGCCGATTGTCTATAATTTTAATTGACAGGTGCGGATAAATAAATGAAAGTGCAAAAATAAAAAGTTGAATGTATGTATTTGTGTATTTAGTAATAAATAAAAACAATATTATCATCTCCAAACCTTACTGCGGCCTTTGTTGATAACTAGGTTCCCCTCTCATGGTTCAGACGAAGTATTTTAATCCTGTTTCAGAAATATTACTGTCTAAACTTTCCTAAAATGACGTAAATCAAACAGTGAAATATTTCTTAGTAAGAATGTAAAAGTGTTCCTAGAAAGATTCTTACAGAATACACAATAGACCCTCCAATTTTCCTTTTAACTCGTTTATAATGCACATCACGTCTCCACTCAGGGTACAACACAACTTCTAATTATTGGATGAAAATACTTTATACTTTCTATATATATATATATATATACTATATTCTTAATATACGTACGAGTGCATCTAAGTATAAACCGGATTAGAGGATTTATTAAATAGAACAATTTACAATTTTTAAACATACTTAAAGTATTTCAATATTATCAGAACATGATGGGAATCGAACGCACAACTTTCAGGACTTTGTCCTATGAGACCCATTGTGCGTGCCAAGGAAAAATAAAAAAAAGTTGATCGGGGGGTGTGGTCAAATAAATACTAAATTATACAAATAGTATTCTTTAATTTTTTTTTCCGACGTTTCGACCCACCTTGCAGGTCTTCATCAGGGCGTAGAATCTAGCACTGTGGGAGGCAGTTGAAACACCAGTGTTTCTAATCCTCCTTTTTTATCAAATCAAACCAGAACACCCATCTGAAACTTTGTTTGATCTATCTCATCGGAATCTATAATATATATATATATTTTTTTTCATTTCATTTTAAATTCATTTGTTTATTAATCTCAATTCGTTTATTGATTCTACTGCTATTTTTTAAAGTTTATTTATTTATACATTTTTTATACACCTTATTACCTATAAATGTCTATCATTATCCTTATTTATTTATTTTATTCTATCAATCCATTTCTTTATTTATTTTATTTTACTTATTTTTTTTATTTATTTTTTTTTTGTACCAATCATCCAAATAGTATTAAATGATGTTATTTAGTTGATCGGGCGCATATGACCTGGATGTTTTGCGCCTAAACATCGAAACAAACAAACAAACAAATATTTTATTTCCGCGAAAATTATCGGAATTGCGGTGTTTTCAATTTGGAGATCGCCAAACTTTATCTATTTAATCAAGCACTAAAAACCCATTTGCTTTTCACTTGTATGGTTAGATAATATAATGACAAAATCATAATTTATTTTATTTATTAAACAAAATCATCCATAACGACCTTAATGTTCCTTATGTTTCTGACCTGGCCCAATCCAGATACCTTTCCTTCCATAATAAACTTCAGAACCATCCTAACCCTCTCGTTTCTAACCTTGCTTCCTTTTCGATACCTGACAACCCTCCGAGGCGTCTGAAAAGAAGATGGCCTCGAGATCTCCTTTTGTAAATACATTTTTAGAGTGCTACCAGTGGGTAGTTTCTCACCAAATGATTTCATGTTATTATATTCTATTGTACACATTTACTGAATGTATTTTTACTTGTAATACAGTTGTAAATATCATTAATAAATAAATAAAAAAAAAATTTTATTTATTGTACATAGAGTGAATGTGATCTCTTAACACATAAATGTCCTTGGAACAGATTGTAATATTTTCAATAAACAAGTTAAAATAAAATCACAAAATCGAAAAAAAATGGTGGCCTACAAAAATATTGGGCCATTTGGTCTATATAATCTCGTTACTTTGACATTTTGTAATATTTTTGTAGGCAAATTTTTTTTTCGAGTTTGTTATCACATTATGTTATGATTCAAGTGAAAAGTTAATTGATATTCATGAGTTTTTATTACCTAATTAAATAGACAAACTTTGCTGATCTCCAGATTGAAAACGCCCCATTTACGAGAATTTTCGTAAATAAAATATTTGTAGGTTACATTGAAATAAAGGTATTTACGAAGTTTCAGGGCTTAAATGGCTAATTTTCAATATTAGCTTCCTCTAAAGTACCTTTATTTTTTTGTATTTGAAACAAGAGATCATTTCACATTAATTTCTAATATAAAAAATGGTTAAAAAACTTGAAAAATGCATAAATAACTAAAGGATAAATAAGAGATCATAACGGAGAATAGTTGTAATTGAGGAACCCAAAGAAATACGATCGTACCTAAGCTCGTCGATAATACGAATTCCGACAATATTATATAAATATACATATGTGGTTTTCGTAAATGCTATTGTTGGTATTATTTAATATTTAATTGTATAGATTACAGATATATAAAAATTAAAATTTGTATATAAATAAAAATACCCACAATGAAATATAAATAAATATAGAGTCTATAATTTTTACTTTCACTTCGCTTTGTCTGAAAATACTTATTTCTGCTAAGAAGAGATGATAAGTGAAAGGTGATGCGCGCACAGCACCAGGTTTTTGAAAATTTACTTTTCTTTAACTTATTTTATTTTTATTTTTTGAAGATACTTCTGATTATTACTTGGTTGTTATTTTATATTTTCTGTATTTATATATACAGGGTGAATGTGGACTTAGCTCACTATAACCATTGCCCATGGGTCAGAATGCTATATTATTCTATGACAAAAAATAAAATAATAATATATACTAGTAATATATAGTATATAGACACATACTAACCAGAGTGTCCTCGTGATTTAACACTATTTCTTTAATGCGAAAGCCAATACAGGCAAACGCTTTATATAAATGTATTTATTCAAATACATATTTATGTAAATAGGCATCTACCGGACCTAAATCATGGATTCGACTTATTTTCAAAAGAGATAACTGAATAGCGGTCACAATTTCCACCGGGAGATGAGTGATATTTTCCCATCACAAAAAAAGAGATACCCACCGCTCTTCGTATATATAATGAGGATCTGAGGCCATTATAAACATATCATTAGTGGGATTTGAGTAATAGGTGTGTGTGTGTGTGTGCTGGGAGGATTTTTAGAAAAAGTTTCTTCCCGACATTATATACGTAGGTCGAGTGGATCTTACCCTAACGCCCACCTCAACCGAGTTCCAATCCCATCGCTCATTTAACACACAATTCAGAAATTTCCTGTTCCCTTTGGCTCCTAACGAAAAAAATATAACCGACTATTTATGTCGGAATACTGGAAGGATACAAGGATTTTTTAAAACTTTTTATTTTTATCGTAACTCTCGGGAGAAAAAATATTATATTTTTTATTCCTTTTCTCCATGGATTAAAGGAAACAATAAATTTGTTGGTTTCCTTTTGTGGGCCCGGTCGGGGATTATCGTTGTATTTATTTTCTCGGATATTTATCAAAACCCTGTGGCCCTTCTATAGGTGCGTTATTTCCATAATTTTTATATTAGGACCGGTTTCGAAGAATCTGGTCTGGTGCCTTTTATACTGCGTTTTGTGTTTGTATACCAAGCGGCAGTTTCCAACAATTTGGTTTTCATTGTAATAACCCCTTTTTCATAAAATGCCCCGATAAAACCTGTTCTTGAGGCTCCTTGACGCAGGGAATGAAAAGATGTCATAACCCGATTTTTTTCAATTGAGGATCGTTAACTGACTATTTATAGTTGATACCTAAAAATATAAAAAAAAAAAAATATTCAAGTTACCAATTTAAGAAAAATTCTCATAAAATATTTTCTAACGTTTTATTCTCTCAGTGAGTACTACTCTGCTTATGGAACACCCTCTATAGTTTTGTCTGTGTATTATTTTTTTAATTTACTTATCTTTAAATTTTTTTTATTATTTATATTTATATTTATTATAAAAAAAAATAAAGGATAATGAATTCTTCATAAACAATTTATAATAAATGAATAATGGATCTTCAAATTTGATGAAACGTTAGCAAATATATACAAACCTTTATTCAAAGAGAACATATTTATTCTTTTTAAATAGAGATTCGTATATATTTGCTAACGTTTTATCAAATTTGAAGATCCATTATACATTTATTATAAATTGTTTATTTAGAATTCATTATCCTTTATTTTATTTTTTAAATTTATTTTATTTATTTTTTTATAATGAATAATACAACAATCTGCCAAATAGACAATGATTGTAGTGAGAAAAGAGTACAATCAATCACACCATTTATACAACACATATGAGTAAAATAAAACAGAGGGAAAATAACAAATAAATCACAATAAATAAATAAAATAATAAAAAAAAAAAATTAAAGATAAGTAAATTAAAAAAATAATACACAGACAAAACTATACAGGGTGTTCCATAAGCAGAGCAAATTATTTAAAATGTTGATAGCTGACATCAACATCTTCAAAAAATTTAATATAAACAATTGCCCAGATTTTAGCAGTAAAGTATAAAATTTAAGATTTGTGTTTTTCGTTGAATAGGAAGTGTTAAATTAAAAAATATTTTATTTAAGTAATTAACCATTAATCTATAGTAAACAATATAAAATTTACTTTAAATTAAAATTGAGTTTGTCATTGTTAAAACTATTTAAAAAGGACTATCGAGCGGACAAACACAGCTTAAGTTCCGTTAAAAAAAAAAAAGTCATAAATTATTTGTGATTTTTTTTTATCACCCTTCAACTGTACTAAATTTACCCGAATTTTAGAAAAACTTCTTCGTTTGATTAACTTTAAGTCCACATCAGTTAATTTCGGGTTGATTAGGAAAAATTTTAAGATTCACCTCAATGTATGTAAAGAAATTATGTGATTATCTATCCAGTCACCTAAATGTACCCTTGTTTTAATAAAAAATGACTTAACTTAGCTATTTCAAGGCTTATATTCATTGTTTTTCTGTGATTATACATGATTGTCTGAAACACATTATATTTCTAAAAGTTAAAAACTTCATGTCAATTTGTAACGATAATAAGGGGGACCACTGGTTTTAACACCAGTGAGGCGGTTGAGAGAGTAGCGCAGGGATGTTTTGGAATCATGCTTTTCCTTCTATAGTTGGAGGAAGAAGCCTGGCTTGGGATTCCCTGCCTGATTGTATATATTGTATATAGGTATGGCTGTGTTTTTATGTTTTTTAATTTACTAATCTTTAGGTTATTTTATTTTTTTATTGAACATAGTTTTTGATTATTATTTTACTTTTGTTAATTTTATATCTTCTGTTTATATGGCATGAATGTGTTCATATATCACTATAATTATTGTCCACGTGACAGATTATTATATTTCTAAATATATAAATATTATATAATAATCTCTCTCTCTCTCTCTCTCTCTCTCTCTCTCTCTCTCTCTCTCTCTCTCTCTCTCTATACATATATATATATATATATATATATATATATATATATATATATATATATAGAGAGAGAGAGAGAGAGAGAGAGAGAGAGAGAGAGAGAGAAATAAATTATATTGTTGGAGGGTTACTCTTATTCACATGCTTACCGAAATAACATTTGCTTATCTCGATAAAGGTTGAGCACATTTCAGTGTTTAAACGCCGGATAGGATTAAGATTGTAATGGAAGATTAGAAGTCCGCGCTTGCACAAATATGAAGGTTGGGATTATTTCCAAAATATCGGAAAATGAAAAAAAAGATTAATTTAGGTTTTGTCAGGTTTAATGGACTTTCCGAGGCCGGGCCAAGGTCCCTGCCTGAGTTCAGCATTTTTCCTCTTTATTCGCCTTAAAATATTTTAATATACTTATAATTAAAGCCCGGTATGTATTTATATACAGATTCATATAATTTTTTTTTAATATGCGTCGGTATTTTAATGAAATAAAATCTATTAGTGATTTAATATTTCATATTTGGCCAAGATTTGATTTTTATGCATATTTAGTCACCATTTTTCGATTAATTGAATTAATTTCAGTGTTAGAATTTTTTTTAATTGCTATAATTACACGTCAATTTGTATGTAAATTATAATTGGACAAAATGTTGAAAATATATTTCTAGCTTTTTATAGCGATTTTTTTTTTAAATTACAGATAATGCTCGGATTTATATGAATAAAAATCATTGAAATATAACATATAATATAATTTTAAGAGTAATTGTTAGTGGTACAGACTAATTAACCTCCAACTATCCTATTTGCGAAAACTCTTGAAATTGGAGCGTTTTCGATCTGGAGGTCAGCAGACTTTATCTATTTAATTAGGTGTTAAAAACTCGTAAATACCCATTTCCTTTCTACTTCAATCGTAATCTGATCACAAAATCGATAAGAAAAGTAGCCTTCAAAAATATTGAGCCGTTAAGTGTGAACTACACCCCCAAATTTTCAAAATAAAGGGATTATAAAGCACAAACGGCCCAATATGTTTGTAGAACACCTTTTTTGTATAGAATTTGTGATCAAATTATGATACGATCCAAGTAGAAAAGAAATGTTTATTTACGATTTTTTAGTACCTAATTAAATAGACAAAATTTGTCCCCCTCTAGATTGATAACGCCCCATTCCCATAATTTTCCGAGTTACTTAATTATTTTACAAGTTTTGATCTTTATATTATTTAATTCCTATTCACGCTTTGGTGTATATCTTACGGCCAATTTTATAACAAAAAAAATTAACATATAATAACATATATTTTATATAAACGTTCAATCAAGAACTATCAAAAATTAATTTTGATTTTTATAAAAATAATAGTCCGTGGTACTAATATTTATCGAATTACTAACATCTGCCTGAAATTTCATAAACAATTTCATTTCATCTTAACCTACAGATATTCTATTTACGAAAACTCTTGGAATTGGGGCGTTTTCAATTTGGAGAGGAGCAAACTTTGACTATTTAATTAGATAATACAAACTCGTAATAAATACATATTTGCTTTCTATTTGATCACAAAATCAAGAAAAAAGGTGGCCTTCAAAAATATTGAGCCGTTTGGTCCCAAATTTTCAAAATAACGAGGTTATATAGAAAAAGTGGCCCAATATTTTTCTAGGCCGTCTTCTTTATCTTTTTTGTGATCAAATTATCTTACGATCTAAGTAGAAATCAAATGTGTCATAACGAGTTAATAAATAAAATAAAATATTTGTAGGTTACGATGAGACTATTTACAAAGTTTTAGGCTAATGTTAATAATTCGATAAAAATGGGTCCGTACCACGGACTATAATATAATATATGCTATCATACTATCATACTTTTGATATTATGCTGCATATTACCGTACTTTTTAAGGTATATTATATATTATATTCCAATGATTTTTATTTTATGTAAATCCTCGCATTATTTGTAATTTAAAAAAAAATAAAAAACCTATACCACTAACATGTCTTGGGTTCAGTACAATGTGAGGAAGTACTGTTACAGGGACAAAAGTTGTGCAGGGAGGTGATTGGGCTGAGATCATGCTCAATTGTTAGGTTTTTTCTCTTAATTAAATATTTAATTTACCAAATTCATAGAGGCTATATGTGCTCCAGGAGGATCTCATGGCCCCAGGTTCGATCCATAGGTAATACAAAATTACTAGTCAATAGGATTCGAACCTTGGACATTAGGCTCTGTAAGTCAGTGCTCACCCTTTTTAGCTACTCCCTTCCCATTTACTTACTAACTAACTTATAAGTATAAGAATATTATTTTTCTTATACTTAAATAATTATTCGAAACATTTAATTTTATTGATGCAAATCCATTTGTGTATTTTTTAATGAGGGAACATCTACCGATTTTTGTAGATTTTCCTAGGTTCCATTTACGACGTTTCACTCCCTTAGCCCATATTCATGGACAATTTTAATTTTTTATTATTTTGGAAGCAATAATTAGTTTAAATAATTTTTAACATATCGATATAAATATTTTCATCAAAACATTATGCAGTGTTAGTTTAACTGATATATGACTTTATAACTGTTTATGTTTTTTAGTTGAGTTCCCCCCCCCAAAAAAAAAATCTCCATGATGATAATAATAAAGAAGCAGAAAAACTATAGCCGAAATATCGACAAATGAATTTAAATCATAAAGATTTTTTTTTTATTGAGAAAAAATTCATTTTGCCTCAATAAAGGGCATTGAGTATTTGAGATATAAGAAACTCATTCATACAATATATACAATTACAAAAAAAATATAAATTATAACAAAAATAAGAAAAAGAAAGCTTAGTAAAATAGATGAAATAAAATATGATACAAATTAAAAAAAAAGAGTAATTAAGGAAAGAAAAAAAAAACATTCATGCTTATCAAATAATAAAGTAGTATATAAAAAACATAGAACGCACAAAGAGACTATACATAAACCATTCTTATTAAATAATTGCTTGTTAAACATTTGTTACCAATATTGGAATAATATTGGAAGGAATAATAATAATAAAATTAATAAATATTTATTAAATTATTTTTGACAAATATAAAAAACAAAACAGCAAGAGCTATCTATGTCTTCGCTCTAGCAAACGAATGACCTCACAAAGGCAGTGCTAATGATAAAAACGCAATTTGTCCGAGGTAATTTAAAGTCTTTTACAAGATCCTTTGGTGAAAAAGAGGCAATTCTTTTCCCATTGCTGAAATCAGGAAACCCATGATGAGAGTTTCAAAGCCTGGAAGAAAAGATGCCAGAAAATGATCCCGGCGAGGAGGAAACAGAAAGGAACAAAAAGTAGTAAAAGAAAAAGTGACTTTATGAAAGAGGCTAATGAGGGAGATGGAAGGATGGTCCAGGAGAATCCTCTAAGGATGTAGAAAAAGAAATAGTGGAGCATAAAGGAGGAGGACGCAAGGCTACATTTCATAGCGAGCATATCCTCAGCAATAAAATGAACTCACTTTTCCAGCATTTTTCTAGCATTTTCTTGTTCCTACGGTGAAGCTACATTAATTATTGCATTATGGGCCCCTATAGTTCCCTGCAGAATGGCAATTCATAAATAATATTCCCTCTCTGTGTGGGTTTATGGGCCGTGAGGGTATGGTCCCGCAATATGCTACGAGCATCGCCCGGTGATTTCCAACTCAACATTCCATTTCGTCTAAATTACTCTTTATGTGCCGTATGGAGAATCAGAATATCAAGTATCTAGAAATTTTTTATTTGCTAGATCGAAATTCCTTATAATGGTGAATAATCCCTGATACAGACCCCTTTTTATGAAATTATTAACATCCGAATGAAATTTCGTGAATAGCTTAATCTCATCGTAACATACAACTATTTCATTTACGAAAACTCTTGGAATTGGGGCGTTTTAAATCTGGAGATCGACAAACTTTGTCTATTTAATTAACTTTAGTGTTGCCCAAAAGCGAGACTGAGACAAGTTTTGGTCTTGCAAACTTATGTATTAGGTTAGAAAGAGAGAGAAGAGAATGTGAGGAGTGGGAACATGTATAGGGGGAGAGAAGGAAGAGAAAGAGTACAGAATGATAATAAATGAATGAAAGAAATAGTAAAAATGAAAAAAAAAAAAAATAATGAAAAAAAAATAATGATATTATACATGAAAATGAAATGAAATGAGAAAATAATTTTATTCTGGGACTATTGTCCCCTAAGAATAATAACAGAGTTACAAATTTATGTATCTTAGTCTGACATAGTAAAAATACCAGCTAATTTATTGTTAATTGTTATTTCAATTGTGCAATGGATTGAAATTAAACATTGTATAGATGCAAGTAATTTTACATGTTAGGGGAAGTTTGAATATGGAGTAGGTGTTGGAACAGGAGTTGTTTGAAGGAATTTGTGGATGAGGATTGACGCATGGAGGTAGGAAGTGAGTTCCATAAGGAAGCTGCACGAATGACGAAGGATTTGCTGGCATATGTATAAAATATTGTATACTATGCTCATACATCTTGTTAATCCTATATAATTGTATAATAATTTTAAATATTGTCTGTAGTGATTAATAAGTATGCTGTGTTGTTAGCAACCCAATTTAATTGGGCAGCACCATTTTATTTTATGATAATAAAGTGATTCTCTCTCCTGGTCATGGTCTTGGTCTTGGTCTTTCGCAAAAGTCTCGCAACAGTCTTGCAGTTACTTATTAGCTTATTACTATAGAGATATTACTGTCATTTTTTAGATAGGAGAATCTAACTAAGCCCCGAATGAAAAATTAGAGGAGTTAAATGCAAAAGTATATTGGTTATACCAATTATTAACATATAGTAACTAAGATTGTCAAGTATTAGTAACTATATTGCTTTAATTGTTATTTTATTTTTTTTTTTTTTTAACAGTCTTGGTCTTAGTCTTGCAACAGTTAGGTGACCTTGGTCTTGGTCTTGAGAAGTGCAAGACCAAGACCGATTTTGTGCAACACTAATTGAGTTAAACTCATCAACACCCATTTCCTGTCCACTTGAATTGTAAGATAATTTTATAACAAAATAAAGTAAAAATGTGATCTAAAAAATATTGCAGCGTTTGGCCTATATTTAAAAAAAAAATTGTATTTATTTATTTTTTTATTTATTCAGAAATATTACAATCTGTAACAATTAAGGGCATTTATGATAGTGTTTACAGAGCACATTCACACTCTATTTACAATAAATAAAGATAAGTATTTATGTGTAATTTTTTTTAGTTAGTCGTAAAATAAGAACTTAAATGTTTCAATTCGATTTTCTGTTGCACTTAATAGAGTTTCGACAAATTAAGGACCCCTGTTACAGAAATTTTATTTTTTTATTTTTATTTTATTTTTTTAAATTTATTTATGAAGAAATATTATAATTTGAAATAATTATGGGCATCTATAATAGTGTTTACAGACCACATTTACACTCTATTTACAATAAATAAAAATAAGTAATACATAAACTAATTATAATAAATCATAGTTCTGCGCATGCGTTAGCCTAAGTTAAACATACGTCAGGTCGTCTCTTACAAAACTCTTCATTAATAGTAGCAGTGTTCAACTTCAATGCGAAACAACAGTGTTACCTGTTATATTAACAATTAAGTTTGTTACTGAACAAAAGAATAAGGTGAGTAATCACTTATTTACAGCTCAATAGTGAACAGTGTAAATAGACCTCTGGTTAGTTACTGATAACGGCCGGCCATAACATCGCTAATCCCACCAGTGGGCTCTGGCTCTCCGTCCGAGGAGGTTCTGTGCCGATTAGTCCTCTCTAAGCACGCGTATATATTTCCGTGCTTAAAAAAAAAAAAAAAATTGTTATCGCTTCTCATTTAACAATTTTTCCTATCATTTATAATATGAAATGCGATATTATCATCTGCTAATGTCGAGCAAGGGTAAAAATACTAGGTCCAGAAGCCTCGATACTACAATGAGTTCTCCTATTAAAAAAAGAACAAGACGTTCGAAAAGAAATACTCCACCAGCCACACCAGGGAGCTCTGTTGAAGAAGTGGATCCCCAACCTGGTACCTCACAACAACAAAACAATCATGAGACAACTCAGACTGGTGAAGAATCGCCGTTTTTCACTCAGAACCCATTTCAAGTGCTATCAAATACACAAAACGAAGAAATGGAAGCAGCACCCACCCCCAGGGAACCCAAACCCCCACCAATATTCCTTAGGAATATTAAAAACTTTCAGTTAATGTGTCACCAATTGAATAACCTAGTGGGCTCAGGAAAATATTTATGCCAAAGCCGCACCAATGACACTAAATTAATGCCCGACACTCCAGAAACATACAGAAAAATTATAAAATATTTATCTGACACCAAGGCTGATTACCACACGTATCAATTGCGTCAAGAGAGGGCGCTCAGGGTCGTTATCAGAAGACTGCACCCATCTACGCCAACTGATGCTATAAAAGAAGAGCTCGTGGGTATGGGATTCCATGTTCGCCAGATAGTGAACATATTCAAGGAGGATAGAGAACAGCCTGGAATAAAAAGTAAAATACCGCTCCCACTATTCTTCGTTGACCTTGACCGTACGCCCCAGGTCGAAGACATCTACAAGGTCACACGCCTTTATTACACCAGCGTTGTAGTAGAAAAGCCTTACACCAAGCGCGACATCGTTCAATGCCATAACTGTCAGGCTTATGGCCATACGAAAAGATATTGTCATCACATTCCTAGATGTGTGAGGTGTGGTGAGCAACACAAAACAGAAGAATGTAGGAAGTCTAGAACTTCACCTGCAGTATGCGCCTTATGCCACCAAGGGCACCCTGCCAACTACAAGGGTTGTCAAACATATAAAGAATTAAAAACAAGAATGTACGCAACTCCTAGAGAAGAAGGGACATCCAGACCACCAAGACAACCCTCTAGAACAGTGAACGGAAGAGTGACCTATGCTCAGATGTTCAAAGGAGACACTATAAACACTCAATCTCAGGCCCTGCCACAAGAACCTCAACCTCGAGAATTCACACATCAACCTCAAGACCCATATCCACCCATCCCTGAACCTAGGTTCAATACCCAGACATACATTCCTCCTCCTTCCAATTCCACTGACCTCACAAGCCTATTAACTTCTTTCCTCTCTGAATTTAGATCCCTCATCACCCCTCTTATTTCATTACTTACCAATGTTATATCCAACCTCATTCCACCGCCGAGAAATCCATAAATGTCCTCAACCAAATCCCTCTCCATTCTCCTATGGAATGCGAATGGTATTCGAAATCACATCAACGAACTGACAATCTTATTACATGACAAAAACATCGACATAGCACTAATAACTGAAACCCGACTAACCAACAAACGACAAATCAACATTCCTGGCTACAATATTTATAGAACCGATCATCCTGATGGAACAGCACATGCTGGCACTGCTATAATTATCCACCGATCTCTCTCCCATCATTTATTTCCCTTACCAACCCATAATTTCCTACAATCCACTGCCGTAATAATCCAAACTTCCCTTTACCCAATAACATTAGTTGCGGCATATTCCCCGCCTAAAATACCCATTTCCGAATCCCAAATAATTTCCTTCCTGAATTCCTTAGGACACCATTTCATCCTAGGTGCAGATTTAAATGCAAAACACCAGCAATGGGGAGCCAGATCCACAAATTCCCGAGGGCGAACATTGCTATCTGCACTTAATTCCCATCGCAGCAATATCCTTTCACCTAATACTCCCACATACTGGCCAACAGATCCCAACCGCAATCCCGACCTTCTAGACTTTTTCCTACACAAAGGTCTAGGATCATTACACTGTTCCATTTCAAGGCTTGATGATCTTTCCTCAGACCACAGTCCTATAGTCCTAACCGTGTCCCCATCGCCCATTCCTAAATCATCCCCTCCTTCAGTCATCAGGGGCCCAGTTAACTGGAACCTGTTCCGTCAAAGATTGGATGATAATATAGACCTCAGAGTTTCCTTAAAAACACCTGAAGACCTTGACGATGCAGTGGACTCCTTCACTACCCTGATCCAGCAAGCAGTTTGGACTGCATCCTCACCTGATCGTCCCAAAAAACACCTCAGTATAAATCCTCTACCCCAAGACCTATTGGACCTTATCCATAGCAAACGATGCTCTAGGGCCCTCTGGCAAAGAACCAGGAATCCTGATGACCGAAAATCGTATAATTATTATTCCAAACAGGTTAAAAAGAAACTGGATATCTTTAGAACCCAATCCTACAATTCCTACCTTTCCTCATTATCATCTAGTGATAACTCCCTCTGGACTGTAACTAAAAAAATCCTTAAATTCCAATCCATTTCCCACCCCCTCCGCCGTGATGATGGTTCCTGGGCTTCGTCAGATGCGAATAGAGCTGAAGAGTTTGCTAAACATCTATCCTACACATTCACTCCTCATCCCGAACTCCATCCAACCCACACTGCTGAAGTTAAAGAATTTCTCTCTTCACCAATTCCTCTCTCTCTACCTCCAAAACCTGTTAACCCCTCTGAGGTAAAATTCCTCATAAACAAATTAAAACCCCGAAAATCCCCTGGATATGATCTCCTCACTTCACAAATCCTCAGACAACTTCCCAAAAAAGCAATCATATTCCTTACCTATCTATACAACTGCATCCTTCGCACAACCAACTTTCCTTTGGTGTGGAAACATTCCATAATCGTGCTGTTTCCAAAACCAGGCAAACCCGTTAATAACACATCATCCTACAGACCGATAAGCTTACTCCCTATCCTCTCAAAAATCTTTGAGAAAATCCTCCTCAAACGCATCCTACCCATACTCGAATCCCACAACATCCCTTCTCATCAATTTGGATTCCGCTCAAGACATTCCACTGTCCAACAAGGCCTTCGTGTTGTGGACCATATATCCTCTGCACTTGAAAACAAGCAATATTGCACTGGTGCCTTTCTGGACGTAGCGCAAGCTTTCGACCGGGTGTGGCACGATGGCTTGCTTTTCAAGCTCAAAACCCATTTACCCCAATCCTTATACCTAGTCCTCAAATCCTATCTCTCAAATCGTTCCTTCCAAGTCCGTTGCTGCACCGAATTCTCCACTTACTATCCAGTTGAGGCTGGTGTTCCACAAGGCAGTGTTTTGGGTCCAGTTCTCTACATCCTTTTCACTGCCGATATCCCTTCAAATCCCGATACCTTCCTAGCTACATTTGCTGATGATACTGCCATTCTATCTTCCCACTCAGATCCTCAAATAGCATCTCTAAACCTACAATCTCACCTCTCCTTGATTGAACATTGGTGCAACAACTGGCGCATCAAAATCAATGAAGCAAAATGCAAACATATTACTTTCACCCTGCGACGCAGATCCTGTCCCACAATCCTTTTCAATTCAATACCACTTCCCTACTCAGATACAGTCCGTTACCTTGGCTTCCTTCTAGACAAAAGACTAACTTGGAACCCACATACAAGACTTAAAAGACAAGAACTTAACCAACGATATGGCCAGCTATATAGACTACTAAGCAGGACATCTCATCTTTCGATTGAAAATAAACTTTTAATCTACAAGACAATACTGAAACCTATCTGGACCTACGGACTTGAACTGTGGGGAACTGCTAAACATTCGAATATCAAACGCATCCAATCCTTCCAGTCCAAAGTACTTAGAACAATAGTCAATGCCCCATATTATGTCACAAATAAGACCCTACACCATGACCTTAACATCCCATTTGTCCTCGACATCATCCCATCCAGATTCTCAAACTTTCACCAGAACCTTATCCATCATCCAAATCCTCTAGCTCAATCCCTATCCAGCTCCCACCATCCCTACAATCCCCCTCGAAGGTTAAAACGGCAGTGGCCGCGAGATCTATTGTAAATATGCTTCTGGAGTCCTGGCAATGGCCAGCTTCTCCACTCAAGTCCTGAGCATCTGTGGCTCTAGTGCCCTCCTTCAGCCTCCACTGGCTTTTAATACTAGTGATGCGGCTGGAAAAGTGGCACTGGGATCTCTGGAGTCCTGCTTTGCTTTCCACATGTGGGGAGAGAAGCCTGGCTCGGAGATTCCTGGGCGAATGTATATATTGTATATAGGTATGAATGTGTTTAGAAGTTGTTATTTTATTTTGTTTGTTTATTTATTTACTTTTAATTTTATTTATTAATTTATTTTTTTTCCTATTGATTTACTTTTTTTATAAGTATTATTTATTTACTTCTTATATTTATAGTTACTTCTGTATTACTTGTATATACTGTATGAATGAGAACTTCTAGCCTTAATACTTATAGCCCTCCAACAGTGGCTGATTGTATTATTATTCAATAAAAAAAAAAAAAAAAAAAAAAAAAAAAAAAATTATAATAAAAGTAAATGTTTATAAACAAAAAAACTAAACTAATGAAAATAACAACTTAAACACGGGCATACTTTTATACAATATTTACAGAATCCATTCACTCATAAGAACTCTGAGACAAGCCTTTCTCCCCACTCGTGGAAGGAAAGGCAGGACTCTTGGAGATCTCAGCGCCTCGCACTCAGCCGCATTACTGGTATTAAAGACCAGTAGAGGCTGAGGAGAGGTGCTTGGCCAATATAACCTCGTTATTTTGATCAGTTGGGAATGTAGGACACGTCTAACGGCCCAACATTTTTGTAGGCCACATTTTTTCTCGATTTTGTGATCAAATTATCTTAATTAAATACAAAAAAATGCATCTATATTTTGTTTTTAATTAAAATAATTTTATCAGATATAGGTATATACATAAAATATTTATTTAGGAAACATATTACCTCAACTACTCCGAATATGTGAAGAAAGAGAGACAGAGTGAGGTGTCTCCTATATACCTAAAAAAAATTATTAATAATTATTAATAGTATATTATAAATTAATAACTATAATAACCAACACATATGTAAAGCCATGACAGGGAATTTAACTACTACTTCTATCGTGTAAGGTGTACGACAGTATGTTATTTGCTATCGTGGTAGTGATTTCACATTGTCGGGTTTTGCATCAGCCACTATGTATTGCACTTATATTCGCCGAAACGGGATTCTTACTAGAAAACTTGTTCTCAGCATTTGATTACTTCTAAACTTTAAAGTGAATCTATCCAATGATTTAATGATTACAAGAGGAGGGATAGAAAGATATATATAAATATTTTTTTAATTTTATTTATTTATTTTTTTTAGTATTTATTAATAAAATATTTTAATAAATAATACGACCGAACTCAAAATGGCACTGGCAGAAAGTATGACACTTCTGTTAAATGGTGGAGAGTTCCCCGAAGAATGGAAACAGGGTTATATCACTCCAAATTTCAAAAAAGGCCAAAAGAAAGACGTTTCCAACTACAGAGGTATTACTGTTACCAGCTCGCTGAGTAGATTATACGGCCGGATAATTAAAAGCAGAATTGAGTTGGAAGATCATGCACTGATCACATTTTTAGTCTCTCACAACTTACAGAAAAGAGGATGGCCCACGACCGTGAACTCAATATGATATTTGCAGATTTACACAAGGCCTATGATTCAGTACCTCTAGCGAAATTTTGGAAAGCTTTGGAAGCCACATCTATTAAGAGATACCTCATCAGAGAAATTCAAGAGCTCTATAAAAATATAAAGGGGGCTATAAAAATAGGAGATAGAGTGTCTAGAAGCTTCTTCATTAACAAAGGATTGAAACAGGGCTGCTGCCTTTCACCCCTGATTTTCAACATTTACATAGAACAAGCCCTTAAAAACTGGAAAAGATCGTGCTGTGGAATGGGTGTTCAAATCGGGAATGATGTCATCTACAATTTGCAGTATGCCGATGATCAAGTCATAATCGCATCGGATCCGGATGATGTTAGCTATATGATGAGGAAGTTGCTAGACACGTATTCCAGATGGGGTATGAAAATCAGTGAAAATAAAACAGAGTATATGGTTTTCAACGCTCCAAATTTGCCCCTTGAAATTGATGACTGGACGCTAAATGTCAGCCAGCAGTTCAAGTACCTCGGATACTGGTTATCTTCAAAGGGTGGTAGTGAGGTTGATATCGAACATAAAATAAATAATCGGAAAAGAATAATAAGTACGATAAATTCAACCCTATGGAGTAAAGAAATAAGATTAGAAACTAAAAAGAAGATATACCATTCCTTTGTAGAAAGCGTAGTGACTTATGGATCAGAAGTCTGGACACTGACAAAAAAGTTGGAAAATAAGTTGCTTTCCATGGAAATGGATTTCTGGAGAAGAAGCTGTGGCATATCCAGAATCGAGCGGATCCCAAACGCAGCTATTAGAGACAAGCCCGGATGTCAAAAGAACATCCTTCACCTGATCGGGACCAAACGGTTAAAGTGGTATGGCCACTTAATGCGGATGGATGAGAACCGCTGGCCAAAGAAAATTTATAACTATATGCCACCTGAAAGAAGGAAGCGTGGAAGGCCAAAGAAGAAATGGATAGAGGACGTGGAGGAAAGCATGGCAGCCAGAGGGCTCCGTGAAGGAGATTGGATGGACAGGGAGCAGTGGCTTTTGGGTGTTGGAAATATGGCTCCTTAAGTTGTATAAAACCCAAATAATAATAATAATAATTAAAAATATTTATTTTATACATTTATAAAACACACATATTTGTTTTTAGATTTATTTTTACTATGAGGTATATGAGAGATTGAATTACCGGTTTCTGGAAGCAGTTTTACATCTTCTAAAAATTATTTATACACTCTATTTTAAAGTAATTCTCTAAGTCTCCTTTACTTAGAAGACTATCCTGACTTCCTTACATCTTAGGACCAACCCAGAACTAATATCCACTAATGCATAGTTACCGAACTTCAGAAATTGCCGAACTGGGAAGAGCTATTCCGCTAAGACGCATAACTATACCTTCGATAAAGTAAGGCCATTTCCAGGCTTCTCAAGTACTGCCTATAAAGTCTATTAATTCCTCACTTGATTTATTCCCCCATCTACGTAATTTTTTCCCTCTTTCATGCAAGCGGTACGATTTTTTCCCCCTTTTTTGCGAGGTATAATAATAGACCAGAGTATGGGCGAATCCGCAATTTATAAATCTTGATATTAATTTAATTGAGAATTTTAATTGGTTTATCAAACTGTGTTCGAAGGAGAACATTAAGAGATGGCAGATAGGACGGCGGGTAATAAGCTGCTCAACTCTCGGGTGGATATTGGTTCATGTTGGGAGAACTGTTGGAGGTGCTACGCCCATTTCGTGTTGTCGGGTTTTCAGAAAAGAATTAATTGAGTATAGAAATCAGTGGCTTACCCAGGTTAGTTAGCAGCTGGGATACGGATTTATTTTCGGGACCATTGAGGAAGAACAAAATTTTATTTAAAAAAAAAATCTAGTTCGATTGAAAAAAAATCTGTTTTTTAGTTTTCAGCAATGAAGTTCAAAAAAAAAAAAAAAAATTTACCTTTATGTAACTGAAAATTGTAGAAGAATACCAAATTTCATAAAACAATTCTCCAATACTATACATATTTCTTGTAACATAACACAAAATCAATATTTCTTAACAAAGAAATTTGTATAATACTATAACACTATTGTAGAAAAAATAATATAACCGTAGAAATATCGTGGATTACTAAACTTAAAAAACATCTCTTCATGAAGAGAAAACTGGCTCGTTATTATTTTTTTATCAAAAAAATTAAAGTTCTATGACATCCGTTAGAGCAAACTATTATGACCAAAAATATCTGATGTGTCCATTCACACGACTTTCCTACCTAAGAAAAGTTTTTATATCTTTACATATGTTCATGAAGAAACAAAAAAGGATTGAACTAGATTTATTTTCCTGAAAATTGATCAAAGAAAAGATTTGAGTACGATTTATTTCATAAACTAAAACAATGTAAACCGGCTTAAGGTAAATCAGTGTAAAAATTTCAATAATCTCTAATATTGCTGATCAAAAACATTTTGCCATAGTTTAGTATTGTCAAACAATAATTTCTGTTAAAAGTAGAGGAAGTAGTGAAGATTGTGTGATGCGGGCCACAGATTTTCTTACTTTCACTTAGTCATTTTTTTTTCTCTCATTCGGCCCTTTCTGACACCAGAATATGAACCCGTAATTATTCATTGGAAATTGAATACTTGTGACTTCGTTAATAGTTGTCCAAAATGAACGATTTTTATATGGCTTTATAGGGAATTTCATTACATTTCAAACGACAGGCTAAACGGCCTAATATCAATATTGAAAAAGAATATTAGAAGTTACTCGATAGCACAACAACCTTAATCTTGAAAGTAATTTTAGTCTTTTTTTTTTGATGTTTTGAAAATCATTGATTAATAAGGGGACCCTACACGGTAATTCATGAATGAACGTCACAAGAAGTTCCAAGATTGCCCGCTATCGCTTTGATCATGAAGACCCTTACACGTTCAATCATTACTGATCATTACTTATGTGAAGTTTCTACTTTTTTTTCTCTCCAATTTGTTGTCTACTTGACTTTTTAAAGAAAAAATAGTTGAAAGTGGTTAATAATAACATAGACTAGGGATATAAACAACTATTTACTTTTATGAAATTATCTACTTAATAACGAGACTTAGGTAAACTAACCTATCTAGTAGTAAGGTTAGTCTCATAGAAAACCTAACCTAACCTATCACTTCTCGTGAATGAACCTTTGATTTCCGGATGTTCGGAAATCCGCAGCGCACCACCATCAGTACTTCATTCACTACCTTACACGACAATTCGGAACGTCATTAGTGCAATTCCGATTGACCGTGTAGGGTCCCCTACATGTTTGTATATTAATATAGTTGATTAATATAATGATTCACTTTTTTTTATTAGTTCCATATTTATAAAACTTTTTTTATTTCATCTAGTATTGCCCAAAATCGGTCTTGGTCTTGCACTTTGCACTTTGCCAGACCAAGACCAGGACTGATAAAAAAATCGATTTTTTGAATACAAATTAATGCAAAATAGTTACTAATACTTGACAATCTTAGTTCCTATGTGTAAATAATTGGTATAACCAATATACATTTGCATTTAACTCCTCTATTTTTTTTCATTCGGGCTTAGTTAGGTTTCTCCTATCTAAAAAATTACAGTAATATCTGTATAGTAATAAGTAACTGCAAGACTTTTGCGAGACTCTTGCGCAAGACCAAGACCATGAACAAGATTCGACTTGGTCTAGCATTTGGGCAACACTACTCTCAACCGCATCACTGGTACTAAAGCGAGCTCAATGCTTGAAAAAACATAAAGTTCTGTGGAAATAAGGCTTTGTTTGAAATCTGGAAGATAAAAAAAATCGAATTAAAAACATCGAAGTCAAAGAACGATATCGATATCGACAAGAAATATCGAAAGTATTTTTTTAGAGATTTTGAAAATCATTGATTAATATAGTGATTAACTTTTTTAAATCAGTTTTTAGTTAGTTTCATCTTAGTCAAGTGGGTAAGGGAATAGAAACTAGACATTTTGGATTAGATATTCATATGAATTCTAAGCCAGCAATTGGTGGCTTGAATCTCGCCTCGGCAATTAGCAATATTACTCTCCTCCATTAAGATGCAGAAGGCTGCGGAATAGGCCTAGAAATGAAGTGATGCGGAAGGAAATGGACTCCAAGTTGAATTATCCACAGCCTCCTACGGAACTAATTGCATTAATTATTTATTTTCCTATTAATATTTAATCATTGAGCCCTCTCACACTCTTATGTCCACAATTAGAACGGCCATCTTCTTAATAGCTGAAATTATTTTCGCTTCCTTTTACACCTCGCCAGCGAATTAACGGTAATGCGATGTTAGTGAGATCGGAGGAAAGCGGTACTGGACTTTTCAGGGTGCAATGATGAAAGCATCGTATGAAAAGCTTATTAATTGCCTGGAAAAGGTTGTTTTGTTGTTTATTTAAGTTTTAAGGCGTAAAACCCCAAGGTCATCAACTCCTGTGAGTCAGTTATGTTTGTAAGCTCTTTAGAGGAGAAACAGAAAAAAAAAATGAACAATCAAAAATTAATAATAGATAGATATAGTGGTATATGAAAAAGATATTTAAAAACGTATACAAATGAAATATATTAAAATAGATACAAGCGACTGAAAATACTGTACTCACTGTTTTCTAAATCAAAATTGAAAATTAAACAAAAACTAAATACATTCACTTACCTGCTCAAACCCATTTGGACATACGCCTCACAGATTTACGGTTCAGCAAAAAAGACTCACTTACAAAAACTACAATCTAAAATTTTAAGACTAATTAACTGCAGCTCCCTGGTACGTCAACAATAAGACTTTACATACCGACCTAAGACAACCTACCATTGACCAGCACATACGTACTCTTTATTCCCGATTTCATCTAAAATTAACAGCAAATCTGCTAATTGTCACTACCATGACAGGTGCGGATGAAGATATAAAGACAAAAAAAAAAAAATTAATACAAAAAAAGAACAATAAAATACAAATTATATCTATTTTTATATTTTATTTAATAGTCTATGGATTTTAACAAATTTTATCACGGTTCCTATGTTTGATTCGTCGTTGTTTAATACTGCTGATAAATCCGGTTTAGATATAATCGATTTAGGCTTTAAGTATAATAAGTGCATTCTTGGAAAATATGGTTGACTGTGAGAAGTCTATAGCAATGCTGAAAATTTGGTGGGGGCTGCTTAGTGATGAGATGTACATGGGTTAGGTTCGTGTGCCCTATTCTTAACCTGGCCACGGCGACCTCCTCTCTACGATTAGGGCGGTTCGATGTGATCCAGGGCTTAACACCCGGAAAAGGTTTCTTCCTCTTTTCAAGTAAAATTAATTTTTAAAATACCAAAAACTATTCAAGATCATTTAGTTGGTTTAACATAAAATGACATTTGCTACTCTTAAATCATTAAGAAGTTTGATGAATTTCCCTTTGCAAAATGAGGAAATTGTGCATTTGTTGTAATTATATTTAATTTATATATATTTTTTTAACACACTTACTGTGTATTTTTTTAATCGATAAATTTTTTAAATTTATGAAATTTACAATTGCATAGAAAAAAAAATATATATATCTATATATTCACAGTTTAAACCCGTGGTCCACTCCCAGAAAACAAGATCCCGTGTTTCCGACCTTTATATCCCTTCACATAGAACTAAGACGTTTGAATATTCCTTTATTGCCCGATCCACTGCCTTCTGGAATTCTTTGCCTTCTGAAATCCGCCATGCTTCTTCCTTGTTCTGATTTAAATATCATCTTTACCAATTCCTTCTCACATCCCAAAATGACGTTATACAATAAAATAAACATTGCGAAACAGATTTTGACTGAGGTGAATGGTTGTAAAAATTGATAGAGTTTTTAATTTTAAAAATCTACTTATCTTTATTTTATTTTGTTCTCTTTTCATTTAAATAATGTTTTTTTTTTTTTTTTTTCAAAATGGTGTTATTTTTACTTGTTTTAATTTAATTTTACTGAAGATACTATATATTCTTTAACATTGACTAATGTAATTTTTGGCCAGTTTTTATTTTTTGTTGATATCTGTTATTCATAAGGGACCTTGTCCCAGAATAAAGTTTACTTTCTATCTATCTATCTATCTATATATGTATATTTCTATTTGCTCTATCTGTTTTTTTTTTTTTTGTACAATGCTTCCTTAATCTTAGTTACAATATATATATATATATATATATATATATATATATATATATATATATATATATATATATATATAGATTGTAACCAAGGGAGCATTGTACAAAAAAACAAATAGAACTATTCTCTCTTTTGTTTGCTGTGACTAATTATTAATTATTAATATTTTAGCATGTTCATGTGCTCTGATATCTTATATCTCGACTATCGTTTCTTGATGTTTAGGTTTGGCATGCCATACTATTGTATATAGAATAAGTATCTTTTTTTTTTTTTTTTAATTATCTTTATTATCTTCCTATTTAGATGGAGATAAATATTAATTGGGGTTCGGCTAGGAGAGAAAAAATGTTGAATGCTTCCTGAGGAAAAAAAATTATTAAAATTGTACTAAAAAAAAAAAAAATATTACTTTTATTAATTCTCACCTTTCTTCTAGCTCTGAGCCAAATCGAACAAGCCTTCTCTGAAATATTGGCTTATCTAAGAAAATGCATCTGCGCTAACGCAACGTGGTGTAGTAAATATGGAATTTGATAAACTTGATATGGAATAATTTAGGCACCCAGCCGCACAATTCCTGAAAATTTCATTAACAACGTATAAACAGGTGATATGCCCTTCACATCTATTTGACAACAGACAGACACCGAACCAAATTTGGCCCTTGATTTTGAAACGTAAAACGCGAGAAAAAATGTCCGATTCTGAGGAATTTTTTTCAGTAGTGAGGAATCAAAAAAAAAAAAAAAAAAAAAAGAAACGTTGGATGGGATAGACTGGGTGATTTTATATAAGAATAGATACTTACCTCGATTTACCCAAAAATTGATTAGCATTGAATTTTGAAATAAGCGACTGATTGACTGATTTGAGGAAAAACATATAGACGTACAGTAAACAACAATATAATAATTGTATCAATTAATTTTAAGAAATATTTAAAAAAAAATAACAAGCTAAGAAGGATATTAGTGAATATATGGCAGAGAAAATCGGCATGCTTTTGACCTCTTGCGAGAACTGGCATGAATAAGATCAGGGACGAACTTGCCTCGGATCGCGACGAGATCCATATAAAGCTATTTAGAAATTTTCATTCGCTAAACTATTACAAACATATTCAAATCAACTCATTTGCATGTTAGTTAGTCAACATCATGTTCTCTATCCGTCAATATCAACTTTATTAAGATAAATCATCCATTTTATTTTTTGAAATTATAATGCACTTAGGCCTGAATAGAAGTTATTATTTTCCCCTGATTTGGAGGATTTTAAAATTATATTTATATTGGAAGAACCGAATTTCTTTGAAGGTTTATTGGACTCTATTTATTTTAATAAATAAATAAATTATTAAAATATTTGTTTTCAATTTATGTAGCTCTTTCGTAGACGATATTAAAAGTGTTCCTTCCCACTAAAGCATTGTGAAAAAAACGACATTCGATGAAATAAAACAATGCTAAACCGACGAATTATATTATAATGATTCATTTGAAGAAGTGGTGTATGTTAGGTAGATGATAAATTTTACATTAATTTTAACCAAAATGCTATGTTATAAAAAAAAAAAAATATATATATATATATATATATATATATATATATATATATATATAATAGAATTTGGACTATTTATTTGTATAACTGATTGTTATTAAATTAATATATGCAATTAATTAATTAATGATGTAGTTTGAAGTATAACAAATAAATTAAAATTATTTTGCCGGATCTTTGTACAACAATGAAAACAAGTTGTTTGCTAGTGTAATGCTCCATTTTTAATAGCCCTAATCTATCAGCTGTTAAATTGACAAATAAAAAGAAAACAAAAGAAGAAAGAACTGTGTTTTATATTAAATTTAAATCTAGCATTAATTTTGGGACACCCCTGTATATACTGTAAATGTTATTATTTTGTGAATATAGAACAAAAAGTATTTTATACACGACTATAATTATATAGATTGTAAATATTAATACTTAGTGAATATAGAACATAAAATATTAAAATAGATTATTGACGTTTTCGCTTCTATCATGGGGCTTAAAGAGATTGGTTTTACACATTTAAACAAATTTACCAAAAATGGGTTTAACGATATTCATTAAACTAGCCACATCAACGTAACATTAAATGATTTTTAACATCAGTGAATTCTTATCTTCACTGAAATATTCTGCCAAGTTTTCAATGCAGAATTTTCAAAATTTTTTTTAAAGAGGTGATACAAAATGGATGAATATGACATATAAAAGCGTTTGAAAATTATAGACATATTTCTGAAGGTTGAGAACAAATCAGAAATTGTTGTTAATAATTTCTACTTGTATATAATATTCAATAATTCTTTAATGTTCAATAGGGAAATAAAGTTAAGTTGTTCTCTTATCGCCTTATATTGAATTAAATTATATGTTGAACAGCATCAGCGAAGAAATATTTACGTTCTCAGTTTACAACTATATATGAAGATTGTACACTCCACTATATCCTGTAATCGAGGTACAACGTCATCCTGAGATCCGGAGGTCCTGAAGATAGGAAGTTGTGCGTCGATAAGGAATCGACAGTTTCTTGGAAAGAGATGTTACGTGAGATCTTTAGGCTAGAGTGGGGGGCCACACCTCGGCATTAATTCTCCAGAAAAATGTTAATAACTCGCTGGTAATTTGACAGGATTCCCAGAAAGGCGAATCGAGGACCTGTTTTCTCGAAGCGGTCTGCTTTCCTCTTTAAGAAATATTGTCCTTTGTGTCCTCCTCCAGTTCCAGCTCCAGTCTTATCTCAATGGCACCGGTTTGTTCCAGTCTTTCGACAGGTCTTTGATCGCTCCATGATCTTATCTTATCTTAGTGCACCATCGATGGCCTTGTAAATCGTCACAGTAGCTAGCGACGTATTTCATTACATGTTGTCTTTGGACGTTATTGAAAAGACTGTCCTTTAAAAATATATTATTTATGAAGATATCTAAATAAAAAAATCTGGTGTGGTGCGTACATCACACAACTTTCACTTACCACCCTACTTCGAGTAGAAATAAGTATTTTGATGAAAAAAAAATTAGACGGTGAAATATATTGTATAAAACAACTAACTAATGTTTTTCCCTAATCTATTTAATTTTTTTTTTCGTCACTAATCATTTCCTTTTATAGGTATATATTTTAATTATTAATGAGAAGAAGATAAAGTCTTTTTATTTTTCAAAATTACATAATATAAATTAAAAAACAATATAAAATAATATTTTTGGATTTAAAACCGAAAATCAGACGTGCTACGTGGTCTGTTGAACGTCAGAGGAGTCTGCGTTTTATAACAAAATTATAAGAACAATTATATTTAAAATGTAAAAGTTACATAAATATTTTAATTACAAAAAAAGTGGTACTAAAATTCTCCAATTTGTTAATTGCTAAATTTTCTGGTGAGCATTATTCTATAAGAGAAATCAGTCTTGCAGTAATTTACGAATGCTATCCAATTGTTTCCATTTAATAAATCTATTACTTGATTTTCGGTCAAGCTTCGGTCGTAGAGAGCTACTGTTTTTAATAATTGCAGCTGTTTTAAAGAATATGTGACCAGTAACTTATGGAGGATTGAAGATATTTAATTTTTTTCTATTCTATATAAGAGTTCAAAATAGTAATAAATAAAATGTTAACAAGGAAAAGTTCGAGAAAATTTTTTACAGTCCAAAATGCTAGATTTTACAATTTTTTTTTCATCAATCTATCTACTAATTAATAAATTTTTATTAATATTTTATAGAGATACTCCACGAATATACTTTTTTACAAACTTAATAATTTATCTCCCTCGCTACCTCTGTCTAAAAAAATTTTTTTTTGTAAAATGTATAATCAAAAATTGTAGTTTTTAGTTCTTATTTTTAGTTTAACGATTTTACACAAATTTAAATAGACATAATAACAGACTTATAAGAGACATGGCCACAGCTGACATTCCTCAGAACATGAGGAGGAGACTAAAAAGGCGTTGGATGAGGGATCTCCTTCCTTAAACAACCTAAGTAATTGGAACAAGTTAGGGAAGAGGTACTGCTGAGTACTTTCCTTACCCATGCCTGTCATGTCATTTTATCATTATCGTCATCACATTTGCTGATTGTTAACTTATTTTTGACAGGCGCAAATACATATTTTATAGACAAAAAAAAAATTTAGTTTAGGTTATTTTATTGCGATTTTTTATTTTTCCAATAAAATATACAAAAAAACTAAGATGTGTGCTTTGATTTTCTACACTATTTTATCCCTTTTCTCCTCTCTAACACGGCGTCGCGTTAAGATGCAATTATGGTAATAGATCATCAGAAAGAGGATGAAATGATTAACATTTCTCTTGCTTACAATATCCAGATCCGATTTTTAGTTTTGAAGATATTTTACTCTATATGCAAAAACATTTCAATAAGCCGACTACATTAGATTTTACTTGGTGTTACACATCGGAGACCTGACGAACCTTCAGTGAAAAACGCACCTAAAGAGTTTTCAAAAATTATAATAAAATAAACTCTTTCTACATACAGTAGTAACATAAGAAGCAGACAAAAAATTGTACTTGTTTTCTCCTAAAAATGGCCAAGAATCAAATCCATCGCGTTCTTGTTGACTTCCAGGAAAACCCATAGCCCGTTATCGCCGATGTGGAGGATACCCTTTGTATTCCGGAGCGGTATGGGCACTCCCGAGGAAGCGATGCGACCGCTCGAACCATACCGTCGCTGAATCCTCAATGTCCTGCCCTATTGTCCTGCGAGTTACGTAGCCGAAATTCGAATCCTCATCAATGGGCGTTCGATATTCACGCGGCCTAGCTCAGGAATTCCTGTAGTAGTTTTCTACCTCTCCTCGCCTATGAGTCACCAGCTGGATATGCGTCGCCTCTCCGCATATCAACGCATTTCTCAATGGGCAGCGGTCCATTAATGCCCTCTATGAATACTGACAGTAAGTTTTCACCAGATATTTTTCATTCATAATTAATTATACAAAAATTATTTATCCTAATTGTGAATGAAATACTTATAATTAGTTAGCTATAAAACATTCATAATTGTTGGTTGATGGTTGGCTGTCGTGAATAATGAAGAGAAGGATGGTCTGGGTGATCAGACAGAAATAAATGGCAAAAAAAAAAATATATATTTTAAATATAATTATTATTCAAATATAATTATAATTATTAAATTTTTCCTCATCTCTATACTTCTAAGTTAGTTCTGCAATATATGTAATGAAGTTATTTTTATATTTATATTTCACTTCTATGTACGTTTTACTTTCATCAATTTTTGTTTTTATTCACATTGTACTCTTATAGAATAGAATGGAATAGAAAAATAACTTTATTCTGGGACACAGTCCCTTGAGAATAACAAAATAGAACAAAATTAAAATATTACATCTGGCCAAAATAAAATCAATCGAAAAAAAGAAATAATGTAAAAAAAATATAAGGTAAAAATTCTATATACAAAACAAACGAAACTATATACAAAACAATTAATACTATGACAAGACACTTAAAGCTATTTGCACTTATAGACCAGTATACACTTTTAAGAAAATAATAAAGAATTAAAAAATAAAAATGTATCAAATTCTCTATTAAAATCAGCTCGAATGGTTAGCAACTATCTGACTGTTTTTGGGATAGGAATTGGAATAGGAGGGTTTTGAATGTGGATATGGATGGGGAATGTCGAATTTTGATAGGGAGGGAATTCCAGAAATTGACAGAGCGAACAATAAAGGAATTTTGGAATGAGGCAGATCTGTGAGAAGGCATGTAAAGGTTAGAAGGTCGAGATCTTGTGGACAGGGAATGGACTGAGGATTTGAACTGGAGAAGGTTGTAGGCGTAAGAAGGACGATGGTTGTTGATGATTTGGTAGAGGAACGTACCTAGGAAATATTGTCTTCGGAAGGAGGGGAAAAGCCACTTAACTCAGCTAGTGGTGAGAACATGGGAGTCTCGGCCCGATCACAAATCTTACGCAGCTGTTCATTAGTCTTTTCAGTCTATCACGGAGCTCCACGGAGAGGCCATTATCAATAATCTCTTACTTCTATTTTATATTTATATGTATATATTTATATTTTAATATTTCAATGATATAGTATTTTTCCCTTGTATCCAACCATATCTTCAAATTTTAGATACTATAATTTTCTAGATTTTTCTGCCCTTACCCTGTTTTTCCAGTCCAAATCTGGAAGGACATTTTTTTTTTTGTTATCATCTAGATATTTATATAGATAATTGGCGAAACATTATTTTACTTGTTAAACCTATTCCATCTATATCAATATATAAGCTATGTCTCAAAAACAACCGATTAAATTTAGTTCAAAAATGTATTAAAAAGATTTGGGGAATGGTTAAAAAATTAAGCAGCACCAATTTTATCCAATTCAACTTTCTACTTCCTCTAATATTTCTGGAAATTTATTTTCCTTCTTATGTTTATATTTCATAAATTGTACAATTTGGATCAAATCTGTAAGAAAGGGTATATTTAGATCATTATGAATAAATTAATAAATATAAAAAATATAAATAAAATAATTTTTTTTCCCTCTCTGTACTTGTAAGTTAGTTCTGCAAGGTATGGTCTCTTATTTCTATATTTCTATTTTACTTCTATGTACGTTTTACTTCTTCCATTTTTGTTTTTATTCACATTGTACTCTTATCTATAATCTCTTAATTCTATTTTATATGTATATGTATATATTTATAATTTAATATTTCATAGATAAAGTATTTTTTCCTTGTATCCATCCATATCTTCAAATTTTAGATACTGTAATTTTTTAGGTTTTTCCTCATTAGCCAAACAAGTCAGCAAATTCCCCAATACCTGCCCTTACCCTGGTTTTCCAGTTCTAAGTGAAACTCCTAGCTGAACACACCTGTATGTTTCTATTTTATTCATCCAATTTTATTTACTTACTTATTTAATTTTTCAGTTTTCTTTTTTTTTTTCTCCACATTCCTTTATGTCTATTATTTCATATTATATCCTTTTTCCTTTTCTTTCAATCTCTCCTGCAGATCTGTAGAAGTATATTCACATTTGCATTTATTATATATTACACTACAACAATTGTTAGCATCTATTTACTTCAGTTTAGGATCTTGTTACTTAGTTTATATTTTAATGTACTTACTCTTTATAATTTTAATAAGCTTATTCACATTGTTTATGATTTTTTGTCTAAATATTATGTAACTTCCAAAATTCTCTGCCTTTTTGTGCGTTCTAGCCCTGAAGAAGACCTGCAAAGTCGGGTCGAAACGTTGGCTTTCAATAAAATAGTTTTGCCACTTTTTAGACCGACACCCGGACCATCTCCTTCATTTATTAAGAAAATTTCAACCTAACAGGCTGATGTTACTCCTTTTAGGTATTACGAAAATTCCTTTTAGGTTAACTTATTGTCAAATATACCCATAACAAAAAATCATATATAAACTTATAAGTAGATTTATTGTTATATATATATATAGTTTACAATAATTATGCTGATTATGTTAATTAAAACTCAGAATTTGTATACATAAGTTGATATCAACTTCAAAGTCTTTTTTTTTGGTGGCTGGAGGAGGAGAGGGAAACCTATGTATTTAAGTTAAAAAATAAAATCTTATTCCGCATTTTTCGATGCTTAATTTACTGGCCTCATATTCTTAAAAATCAGCCTCCATTTATATACACTTCTTTTTGTAGCATTTTTTAAACGAATTTGGTAAAAATCAGCATATCCTTTCTTTGAACGCCTCGTTATTCGAAATTCTTTGCCCCTGATAGCTGGAAAAGGAATTCCTACTATTAAGATAAACTGTTGCATTTCCTTCTTTCAATCTTTATTTAAAGATTATGATTTCAAAACAGGTAGCTGAAGAAATATTTCTCAGTAATATATTTAATTATAAGAAAATTCCAACAGGAATCCGGGCAAGTAAGAGAATTCTAACCGCATCGAATTACCATAACAGCCTGAGACCGGCGGCTCCGGCGATAAAACGCTCCAAGATATCTGAGAAATTGCAGTTCAAACGCGAATGAAATAAAATCGCCTGTCAGTGTTTCGAAATAATTGAAGGAAGAACCACGAGAAAAAAACGGGCGAGATGTAAATTAGGAAGGTGGAAGAGAGAACTGTTTCGAATCCACACGGCGTCCTCTTATCTCGATATTTACAGTCCTGTCTTCCCTCGGGATTATTCTTAATGGTCACAGCATCTTCCTTTTGATGTCTTCTTTTCGGAAGTTGACACCTGTTCTGTTCTTACAACTCCGGCCTACTTTGTTGTTGACAAACATCTAGGTTCATTCATGTTAGAGATGTTAGGACCTGGCCATTTATAATTTTTTTATTTTTTTTTGCTGCTCCAATATCGAAGATAAAGATGTTCTGTATTTAATTGTATCTTCATCTCAGAAGTCTTTTTAGATTATGGAAGTTTACTTCTGGAATACAAAGAAATCGTGAAGGCTCAAAGTATTCAAACCATAAATAAAGTATCAGCTTGTATAATAACATACTTCAAAAATATTGCAATTATGTCTTTTCTATAGTTAAATATTGTTTGTGACATGTTAATTAAAGTTAAAAATCAAATAGAAAGGGAAATTTATGTTAAAACTATGTATGTATGTCATCATTGTGACTTTAAGAATAGTTCTCTGAATAGATTAAAGTCCCATATTAAAACAAAACATATCCCTCATTTGGAAAAAAAGAGTTCTATCTTGAGAAATGTTAAGCTACTTAAATTTTGTCTTGTTTTTTCATTATAAAACTGGATGTTTCAAAATGTTACTTAGTCATGGTGTATTGAAACATGCAAATTTATACTCCAATCAATGTCCTTTATGTGTATTTCAAACGGAACTATGTAGCAGTTTATTATTTATTGTTTATTGTTTCACTTGACCATTAATCATACTAATGATTATTTTTTTACTTGTTATCGTTGTAGCACCAAAAAGAAAAGCTTGAAAAGTTTAAGATGCCACATTAAAGCAAAACATCTTAAAACATTTTTATCATATCCAAAAAATTGTTCTAGATCCAAAGATTCATCATTCCATGATATGTAAAACAGTCGACTATCTTCCTTCAATAATTCAATTAAGTTTCTTATAAAATTTAAGTTATTCAAAAAACTGCTCAAAAAACTTAACCATGTAAATATCCTTTAGACACAAAGAAACGAATTCGATTCCATCCTTGACTGTAGTAAAATCCATATGACAGGCTTGGCGTCTATTAGAACTAATATGGTTTTGATTACGTTTTTAGGGATTAGTCGAACTGATATTAGAATGAGATACAATAATTTTATCTTATTACATACATAGCTACAGACCCCTTTTTGTCGATTATTAACATACGCCTGAAACTTCGTAAATAGTTTTGTCTCAACGTAACTTACAACTATTTTATTTACGAAAACTCCTGAAATTGGGGCGTTTTCAATCTGGAAGGGAGCAAACTTTGTCTATTTAATTAGATACTAAAAACTCGTAAATACTCATTTGCTTTCTACTTGAATCGTAAGATAATATGAGCACAAAAAGGTGACCTGCAAAAATATTGCGTCGTTTGTCCTATATAACCTCGTTATTTTGTAAATTTGTGGGTGTAGGTCACGGCTCAATATTTTTGAAGGCTACTTTTTTTATCAATTTTGTGATCAAATTATCTTGCGATCCAAGTAGAAAGCAAATGTGTATTTACGAGTTTTTAGTATCTAATTAAATGGACAAAGTTTGCCTTCCACCAGATTGAAAACGTACCTATTCCAAGAGTTTTCGTAAATAAAATAGTTGTAGGTTACGATGAGATGAATCTATTAACGAAGTTTCAGGCGGATGTTAATAATTCGATACAAAGGGGTCTGTACCACGGACTATAGCGCATTTTTCTTTACAAGTATTTATTTCGAAAATTTGGAAGCATAATTTTCGTTTATCATCTGATCCGAATTTGGAGAATAGTGTTCAAATTATGAATTTCGTTAAAATTCCATAGGCATATTTTCTTGTCGAAGAAGTTCAACATACTTGTGACATAATAATATTTAACTATATAATAGAAATAGTCATTTATAATCTGATCAGTGAGAGAAGATAACTCCCATAATAATCTAACATAACTTCTCTTATTGAATAAAAAAAAATAAATGAATAAAAGAAATAAATAAAAAGGTTCAAGTTATTCTAAGGAGGAAACCAGACGGGAAGTAATTTGTAGTAACCAAGGCCGTCCGAGCAACTGCTTTTCCAAAATTAGGATCTCCGTCGGTAATTATGTAGATTTTCTTCGGGTTATTCCAGAAAGATAGATATTTAATCTTCAATAGATTACATATGTTTTAGCTAGATCATTAATGACCTCAAGAGAAAAAAAAAATGTTAACGAGATCTCGTTTAATTTCAACGTTCAAGGGTCGGCATTATCCAAGGAAACTAATGACAAAAAAATGTTCTCTCGTTTTTCACGTAGCAGTTCTTCGTTCCTTCTTTTTAAATAGAGTTAGTGGTAGTTCGGTAGCCAATGATTGATAATTTCGATAAAATCTATAGCTATCGCGAATTTTGGTGTCCACTCGTATTCTTATTATATAATGATTCTTACAGATTTTCATAAAAATATATGTAAGGATAGAATAATATTGTATTGAGTAGATAGGTAAAGTATTTTTATTTATTTATATTTTTACTTTCTCTTACCTATATATGAAATATATAATAAGGGAAAGTATTGCGATCGTGAAAATTCTCGAATCTCAGTTTTCAACGGAAATACACGTTTTGAGGTCTCCTGAGTCCAAATTACCAAGTCCCGAAAAATGGTCTGTGTGTGTGTGTGTTAACAGCCTAGCTCAAAAATCAAAAGTTGTACGAAAGTGAAATTGTATATTTAAGATTTTTATGTGCTAGGGATGTTACAGCAACTTTCTAGTCAAAATCAGCTTACAGGAAGGGGCGCTTTATATAATGGACCAAACACATTTTTGCGATTTTCTCGAAAACGGTACTAACGATTTTGATTAAATTCATCCAGTAGTGTAAAATCAAGCAGTTTTAAATAAAACGTAGTTTTTATTGATTAATGTTTTTTATCAATGCTTAAATGGCTAATTTTCAATATTAACTTCCCCTGAAGTGCCTTTAATTTTTTATTTGAAAGAATTGACCATTTCACATTTATCTCTAATATAAAAGATAGTTAAATATAAAATATGATGAGGATGAGGATCATCCTCGGGTTACCTCTAATTTCAAATTCAAATTTGAAAAAAAATCGGACCAGTAGTTTCGGAGAAAATGCGCGGACGGCGGACGGACAAAATAGTTGTATTCGTTTTTCGAATTCTACATATCCTGAAACGTAAAACCTCAAATTTTAAGAGGGGGTGAATTTTTTGAATTTCTTGTTTGATCACAATGGTTCATTATTGAAAATAATAAACCAAAAACATACAATAAATGGCATAAATTTATAAAAACATGTATATAAATTTATTTGTATATATGTTGTTATATTCTTCGTTTTAAAATAATTATGTTGATTATGGCAAATAACTTAATAATTTCCATACATAATTTAAACTCCCAAGACTCCCAAGAGGATTACTCCTAACCAAAATGGAAAGTCTGTGACTATGGTCGCAGGTGATTTTGATTTTAAGTAATCTTTCAATCAATCGTAAAATCCTCAATGCTCCTTTGTTGGTCACAAATA